>CM033641.1:294301914-294787147 GCA_019512145.1 Engystomops pustulosus | reverse complement strand
TCATCCTCATAGACTGTAAGCTCTTGTGTCACCCCCTCATCCTCATAGACTGTAAGATCTTGTGTCACCCCCTCATCCTCATAGACTGTAAACTCTTGTGTCACCCCTCATCCTCATAGACTGTAATCTCTTGTGTCATCCCCTCATCCTCATAGACTATGTGAGGAGAGGGGGAAAATGAGGTGGTGTCTGTGTGAGGAGAGGGGGAAACATGGGGGTCTATGTGAGGAGTCAGAGGACATGGGGGGTCTGTCTGAGCAGAGGGGGGACCGTAAATAGGCACACTGGGGGCGTCGGTGGTGAGGTACACAGGGGTGTCGGTGGTACACAGGGGAGGGTCAGTGGTGAAGTACACAGGGGGTGTTGGTGGTATACAGGGGGTGTCGGTGGAGAGGTACACAGATGGGTCTGTGGAGAGATACAAACTGACTTTTGTTATCTCATTAGCTTGGTTTATGGGTATACAGGCAGTCCCCGGGTTACATACAAGATAGGGACTGTAGGTTTGTTCTTAAGTTGAATTTGTATGCAAGTCGGAACTGTATATATTATCATTGTAATCCCAGCCAGCACTTTTTTGGTCTCTATGACAATTGAATTTTAAAAATATTGGGTTGTCATAAGAATCAGGATTAACACTAAAGCTTCATTACAGACACCTTTGATAACTGTCACAGTTGTTTATTGTAGCCTAGGACTAAAGTACAATAAATTACCAATATCCAGTGGTCCGTTTGTAACTAGGGGTCGTATGTAAGTCGAGTGTTCTTAAGTAGGGGAACGTCTGTATAGTTTTTTATTTTGGTTACGGTTTATTTTGAAGAGTTGAATAATATATTTGTGTGAAGCTCCGTGCAGTTTTCTGCAAAAATTGTTTGGTGTCCCCTTTGGATTTAATGTACCCTTTGCTGCATCTTTTGGTGAATACACACACATGTGGGGTATGTATGTACTTATCACATCTTACTCTCTTTAGAAAAGTATATTTTCTTTATATAACTAGTATGGATTTGTACATAGTTAGTGGAAATTTAGAATTTTCGTGTAATTTTTGCATTTTATCACTGTTTGATGCAAAGTTGCATGAAGGTGGTTGTGTGAATGAATTAAAAAGTTATTTTTGTATATATGGTAGGCGGTGATTTCTGAAAAAAATATGATTTTTGACAGAATGGGAGCTTTTTACTTTGAGTGTTATATATTTTTTAACATGATAGTGGATTGCTACCAAATATTGCATGGTTTATACTTTAGTATTTTTGGGAGTGAAATTTTTGTTGATTGTGCATTGTGGTACGTACAAATCTACTCACTTTGTGTTATTATTTTTAAATCCCATTCTGTGCATAAACCTCCGCTTTGATGTTAGTTTTATGGAAAAATATATGTTTTAATTGCATTTGCAATGCATTTCCTTTTTAATAATTTATGTTTGTCACAAAGTTGCATGATGGTGGTACATGTTGTCAACTGTTAATCAAAGCAAATGCAATAGCAAGGTTGTCTGCGCTCAAACAATATATATTGTATATAATCGAGTATAAGCTGACCTGAGTATAAGCCGAGACCCCCAATTTTAACACAACAATTTGTTTGGTTATTTCACTTTTAGTCATATTCTGATGATTTATTCATGTGAAATCATCTGTGAAATCTACACATGTTCTTCAATTACATTTAGGAGATATAAAGCTAAATATTTTCTGTTTGAAGCACATTTCTTTTCCTCCAAAGTCAATTTTTATGCATTTTATATCAAATTTTACTCTTTGAATCATAATTGCATGAAGGCGCCTATGTCTATAAACTCGTTAATGCAATTTTGAAAACGGAGCAAGTGTCTGCTTTCAGAAAATATATGTTTTTTGGGGATTTAGTATAATTCTTACATTTCTTCCTACAGTATTTCATTATTTGATAAAGTGTTCTGGTTGTGAAGTTTTAAAAATCTGTGAAATCACAAGTCATCTTCTAGAAGAAAGATATATCATTCAATAAAACATTCTGCAGTGCCTTAAAATCAAAGGTATTTTTTAGACAGAAACAAAATGATTTGTAAAGCTCTACGGAATTTGATGGCGCTATATAATTATTATTATTATGTTAACATTTACAAACTGAAACGCATGGCACAAAAAAAAAGTCTAAAAAGTGACATTGTAGAATATGTAAAACTCTAGAAAGTAAGGACTGCCACCTAGTGGAAATAGTGGTAACTTGCAGCACTGCACAGTACCATAGAGCAACAGGTACTTGTATCTACACGGGATTTGTATAGGTCATACAATACAATCCTTAGTATAACATGAAAATAAATAAACCACAAATAATTTGGTCAAGGCCTTTATTTATTATCTTACCATAAAAATAGAACTATGTAAAACCATAACCATAACTCACCAGGTTCATAAATAGGCTCAAACACTAATCAATACCCATAAATTAACTTTAATGAAAAGCAATTTTAGCCGGTGTACACAAAAACGCCATGACGCCATATACAACACAGCAATAAAATATGGAGGGAGGACGCAGGTCCAGATGTCCAGCATTTCTTCAGAGAACAATGGACACTGCACTATTTATCAGAAACCCTGGAGGTGTGACCATTGTGAGGTAGCCAATGACTCACTGTCTCCTGGAGCACATTCCCCAGTGACAGGAGACTATTGGCTGCAGGCTATAACCAATCAAAACCTGTTGCCACCCTGACAGAATCATACCAGGGTGACAAAAGGTTTAGGAGGGAAAAATTTTCCCGCCTAAATCTTGTCTGAGGTAATTTAAGGGATGTCTATAATCCCATTAGGATCCCTCCTAAAGATCACACTTGTCAGATTCCTTGTTTATCTGTGGAAAGAGTTTTGGATGCCAAATAGATCTGCAATAGTTTCTGTTAGAAAATCTGCAGTATGTGAATATCCTCTTATAAGGTAGATTCACACAGGACCGAAATGTTGCAGATTTTCTGCAGTGGGATAAGTAGTAGTGCAGAATTTATAGCATTTTTGTTGTGGGTTTGTCAAATTTGCATTGCAAAGTGTGAAAGATTATTCTGAAATATATCATATAATCTAAAGGTTTTTAGGGAGCAGTTCTGCTTATCAATATTGGTTGACAATCCTAGCACCTCACTCTTTCACTGCGCTTCCCCCATTAGATTTAGGGCGCATACATGGATGCTCTAGGGCTGTGCATGCAGGCTGTATGACCCTAAAGAATCACTGTGCTGACCTATTGGGCAAACTCCTCTAAAGGCAATGGGGGAATTTGTTAATTTGGGTGGCTAGGTCCGTTTACTAGCTGCCATATTTTAGTAGTTTTGCACTGTGATTTTACATTGTTGCGTATTTGGTGCACCGTCAGAAGAAAAACTTGGTGTCGGAAATGACACTTTAAATTCAGGAAGGGGTTTAGAAGTTGAAGACTTGCTTTTTGGTGGTGTAAAAGTGCGCCAAAAAAAAACTAAACGTGTTGAAAAAAAAGCTGCAGCCAAATTGAGGGAAGGCGTGACGGATAGGAAATGAAGGTTTCTGAGGCGCCGACACTCTGTCGGGACTGGCCCAAAATAAAAACCCTGGGATTCTCTGTTTGAGAAATATATAATTTTTTTTCTGCTGGAATCATATAACATGTGACAAAAAGAGCATCAAAGTTGGAGGTGTATGAAGTTACATTAGAAGGCGCATTCATCTCTTCTAACCTATCACAAAGTGTACACAACCATGTACATCCCCTGATGGAATACTTTACAATGCAAAAAGTTTACCAACGAAGCGTGAAAGGGGCTTATACAGGCGGTCCCATACTTAAGAACACCTGACTTACAGACGACCCCTAGTTACAAACGGACCTCTGGATGTTGGTAATTTACTGTACTTTATCCTTAGGCTACAATAAACAGCTATAACAGTTATCACAGGTGTCTGTAATTAAGCTTTATTGTTAATCCTGGTTCTTATGAAAATCCAACATTTTAAAAATCCAATTATTACAGAGACCAAATTTTGGCTGGAGTTACAATGATAAAATATACAGTTCCGACTTACATACAAATTCAACTTAAATACAAACCTACAGAATCTATCTTGTATGTAACCTGGGGACTGCCTGTACAGCCAATAGTATAAAGTATCATTGCCCCACCCAGCTGACTGAGAATTTCAGTTGTCACAACCCACAATCATTTGTGCTTAAGGTCCATGGTATGACTGAAACTATAAAAGAACCAGGTGTTACCCTATTAAACTACTAGCCCCCTAAGTGGGGTGTGAAATGTCCTTTCTAGAATTCCCTCCATTATGTTAAACCTTGCTCATTTCTAGAGAATAGGTAAGAAATGTTATCATAAAGATGCAGTAGCTTTTGTACTGTAACTTAAAGGGTATTTCACTTTTCAACAAACTTTGCAGAAATTCTGTATCAAAACGTGAGTCTCTGGTCATTTAGTGACTGTAATTTTAAAGGAAAACTACCACTCCCAAAATGTAAAAAAAAAAAAAACCTACACATAATCACCTGTGTTCCTTACCCCGATTCCGGCACTTGTGTTCTCTAATCTTGACATGCGGGGATCACCTGGAAAAAAGACTTATAAAAAGCAGGTGCTAATTATTCACGCCCCCTGTGTGACATCACCACCCTCTCCCAGCGTGAATAATTAGCAGCCCGCGGCGTCGGACATCTTGTCACCGGACTCTGGCCTGCTTTTTATAACTTTTTTTCAGGTGATCTTGGCATGTAAAGATCGGGATAAGGAGGAGGACAGGTGAGTATGTGTAGGTTTTCTATACTTTTTGGGAGTGGTAGATTTACTTTAACCCATTAAGAACGCAGGGTTTTTTTTGGCTCATTTCTCGCTCTTCACCTTCAAAAATCCATAACTTTCATTTTTCCGTGTACAGAGCTGTGAGAGGGCTTATTTTTTGCGTAACAAATTTTAGTGGCGTTATTTATTTAAAAATTCCAAATGTGAAAATGGCAAAAAAAAACATTTCTCTTTCCTGTGGGCTAAATTTTTAGAACTTTCACTGTGCGCTCCAAATAACACCTCTGCTTTATTCTTTTGTTTGGTACGATCACAGTGAGACTAAATTTATAAAGGTTTTATTGTGTTTTAAGACATGTTCAAAAATTAAATAAATGTGTATTCGGTGTACGGAGCTGCGCGGGGTGTCATTTTTTTGTTAAATGAGCTGACGTTTTCATTGCGACCATTATGATGACGGCAATACCCGTTTCTATATTTTGATAGATCAGGCATTTTTAAACGCGGCAATACCGCATTTTACTATTTTTGAACCTTTTTTTCACAATTTTTTTAGACCCTCTAAGGTACATTAACCGTAGATGGTCTGATCGTTTACTGTATTGTAGTATATGGCATTTTTACACAGTATTTGTTACAATAAGACACTGGCTCATTGTAACGAATCTGCATATGCCATGCAGCCTCGGATCTCGCGAAGACCCAAGGCTGTCATGACAACAGATCAACGGGTGACATTCCGGGGAGCGACAATCAGAGCCAAGATGGTGGAGCCCACTTACCACCATTTTTGTAATGGAGCCAGCAGCATCGGCAGGATTAATACTCGCAATTAAAACTAGCACCGACCGGGGTTATTAGCAGTGGGTGTTTGCTGCAATATGCAGCAAACCCCACCTCTGTATGAAAAGGGATCAGCCCGCGAGTCCTCTTCATACAGCCCATGCACCTCTGCGGGTACATGTACGGTGCAGAGCATGAAGGGGTTAGTGTTATAACAGACTTCCCCTCAGCAGGCTACAATTCTATAACACTTAGCTGCTGTAACTCACTGATCCCCCTCCACTCTACATAGACTTCTGTGTCTTCTAAATCCTCAGTGAACTTCTGGCCTTCTTACTTGCAAGAAGGAATTCAGCAGAAATTTTAGGATGAAAAGTAGATTAATAGGGTAAGAGTGCGAGAAAGTTACAAAGTAAGTGGAGAAAAAATCCCTTTTCTCTGATAAGATATATTACAAAGATCCTTGTAGTCACTTATACTATTGATTTCTGCAAAGTTTTTGAAAAGTTACTGGACCTTGAAATTATTGGCAATAAGTAAGCTAGTGTATTACAATGGTATTTTCATGGCCACTTGATTAATAATTGTGATATTTTAGACAGAGCAAATATTTCTGCTCTTCTTTCACACAAGATTTCTTGCGTTTATATTTCATTATTCTATTTTTTATTGAAATTTCTACTCGAACATTCACTTTTCCTGAGACACAGTCTATGTCCCCGTGTGAAATCCTTGCTGTCACTCATAGGCGCACAGCTGAGATTATCAGCCCTGAGCGTTGGCGACCTGCAGTGTGATCACAGACCAAATTACTCCCAGTGCAGATCTATGAATGACTGTGTGACTGGCTGTACTTCATCTTTCTTTTCATTTTCTCCATTATAGAGCAGAAGATGGGGAGATCCACCCTGAAATCTGCCGACTTTACATTCAGCTGCAGTGCTGCCTAGAAATGTATACAACCGAAATGCTGAAATCCATGTGTCTTCTAGGCTCCCTTCAGCACCAGCGGAAAGGTAAACCCAAATGTTGTTGAAAGAACAAACTTGATTTATCAATATTGGTGCAGAGTTCGTATTTTTGGCCCACGAATCGTGCTATAATTTTGTTGCACATGTTACATTGTGGCCCAAGGGGTTAATGAATTGGCGCTGAAAAGGGTTCATGGAGGTGAAGTTCATGTGGCCCACTGGCCGTAGTTTGGGGACCCTCTGTTCTAGATAAAAACATATCTGAAAAATAAAAGCGCCAGAAAACTGTTGGATTTACAAGTGGCTGAAAAATTTTGCTACCAGAAATAAAACAAGTCAAGAATGCCGGAAAACACCAACATTGTGGTCCTGACACTTCATAGATTCAGACGCAAGAGGCGCAGAAAGAGAAAAGAACAGTTTTCAAAGGCCATAATAAATGACCCCCTCAAAGCTAGAGATACTCACGCAGAGCCTGGGATGTCCCTATAAGTTATACTTTTGTTTTTTTTAGTTTGGTTTGTCCAAGTAATTGGTAGTGTACCAATAAATTCACTCTACATAGAACAATACTTCTCGTAGGCCTTACTCAGACTTAAGTGATTTTTGTCCATAGTGAAAGATTTATCACAGCTTTTATTCCTGAAATCTGGCTTATAAGCCCTGAGATAGGCACAATTCCTGGCACATATAGTTATGTCTATTTCCCCTTTACACCAACTCCACAGCAAGTAGGCATGAAGGAGGCACACCTGGCAGAGTGGCTAGGCATCTGGTGACTCCTAGTGCACTGGGTACACATACCTCCCAACCGCCCGAATCCAACAGGACACTCCCGTCCTCGGCTGCTGGGAGATTTTCCCGGCTGCTCCTCTCCCTTCAGCACAGGCAGAGGCTGGAGGAAAGGAGGCTACAGGAGGAGGCCAGAGGACAGGAAGAGGTTCAAGCACAGGGAGCCGCAGTATGAGGAGGTTGAAGGACAGGGGGCAACAGGAGGAGAAGGTTGGAGGACAGGGGGCCACAGAAGGAGGCTGAAGGACAGGAGGAGCCTGGAGCACAGGGAGCCACAGAAGGAGGTTGGAGGACAGGGGGCAATAGGAGGAGGAGGTTGGAGGACAGGGGGCCACAGAAGGAGGCTGAAGGACAGGAGGAACCTGGAGCACAGGGAGCCACAGAAGGAGGATGGAGGACAGGAGGCCACAGAAAGAGGAAGAAAAAGAACAGGGGCCACACCACGTGAGGAGTGGTTGGGGTAGGAGTACATATAGTATTATGTATACGTTTGGGTAGATAAATAAAAGTGGAAAACGAAAAGTAAAAGGGAGGATACAATTGTATGTTGCCGAGTTGCACTGGGGGTATTATATGGGTCCATAGGGGGTTTGCTGCAGTACCCCTTACTGCAGCCAAGCCCCCCGTGGACTCATTATATTATGTGGGGGCTATTAAGTTCGATATTACACTATGCTTGCGGGTGGGGCAATAGGGGTTGTTTAGAAAAAAGGGGGAGGGACTTCTTGTCCATCTTTCTCTTGCCCAACCGTTGGGAGGTATGGGTGTACAAGCCCTGATAAATCTCCCCCTATATTTCTGAGATCAGAATAGTCCTGCTTCTGCCAAGCTGAGGTGGTGGTCGAATAAGGCAACAACCAAATGCCACTGCTCTATACTGTTTCTGTAACTCCCATAGAGGTAAATTATAGATACTGAAGCTGTGATCAGCAAACTTCTATTTTTTCTTTTAAAAACAATAGTTGTATGGTAAAAAAATACTGAAGAATGTTCATTTTTTGTCCTCAAGCCAATGGACATTTACATTGTCCATGGATATGTCCAAAACAAAAAAAATCTGAATTGTATTGTACCAAATTCTGAGCTTTTTCTATGTGTTCCCATCAAGGAAGAGAGCATAGTGTTGGTCCAAAGATCATAGACTACAAAACAGATGAGAGCTCAGAAGTCCCAATCCTAGAAGATACGTCTTCGTCTCCGGTGGATGTCCAGTACTGTTGGCAGGTTTCCACAGACATAGAGAACACAGAAAGGTAAATACAGCGCAAAACCAAGAGAACAATTATTGACGTGTCATGGTATGGTGATATCTAGAGGTATACGACCCTAGAAATAATGCTTCTAGGTGGGAAATACTGTATCGCTGACTTACAGTGCAGCACCCAATGGAGCATCGTACAGAGGCTGACACAATCTTTTTGGCTTTGTAGTAAGTAATTTACAAGGTGAGTACATTGATTCCCATTAGAATACTTACAATGTGGCTCATAGGGTGGGATATTACATCCATATACTGGGATGAAATGGTTTGTATTGTCATGGATGAGTCTCATCAATTCTGTATTTAAAAGATTTACTAAAGCCCCTTCCTTTCCCTTAATTGTGGCTCAGAATATCTTGAGATTATAATTTGATAAACACCTTATTTCAAGATACGGTCAGTACTTATTTAGGCCAGACATCACTTTTTTTAGCATCCTTTTGATCCAAGTAAACTCCAGGTACCTAGTCAATACCTCCAAATGTGCAAGGGGCCTATAATCCATCCTAAGTGACCTGTTCTTTTGTCAGTACTTATTATAGAAACATTACCTATTCCATCATGAAAAGCACCTTACCTGGGTACAGCCAGAGATTCTCTATGACAGGGGTCATGGGGACGCTTGGTCCTGCAGCACAATACAATACTGAGGGCATAGCTGGGCCTGGAGTTCTGGGGGCTTACATTACAGAAAATTCCTTAGACATCATACTAAATCATACTAAACATCATACTAAACATATTAAATGCTTTAGTTTTTTAATTTTTTTAAATTTTATTTTACTTCATGTAAATAGATGACTTTTACATCCCATCCTTCCAGTGTGTGCATGTGCATTATATGATTTATGTAATCTTCCATTTGTAGCTCCTTCAGCTGTTCCCTACAGCGGAAGGAGCTACAAAGTGAGTTCTAATCTGTTAGGACTCACTTCTCCCCCTCCCTCCTCTGTAGAACATCTATGTAATCTGACACCTTAGTGAGCTTCTGTTTTATTGCTAGCAAGACAGAATTAAGCAGATATTACAGAGAGAAAAGCAGAATGGGAGATAGTAGGTGGACAAGGAAACCCTCCTCTCTGATAATATATATTACATTGTTTCCTGCACTCACCTGTGCTATTCATTTATGCAAAGTTTGTTGTAAAGTTACTGACCATTGGTGATATACTTGTACTTTGATGAAATGTCTTTTCTCTTTTTGTAGAGACATGAGGGAAATGAAAAACCTCTTAAGCAAACTCAGGGAGACCATGCCTTTGCCATTAAAAAACCAAGGTAAGAGTTTAATTGCATTTCAATGCATTTTGAAACTAAACAGCTGAGGGGAGGTGATTTGCCTTATTTCATTACTGTTAACATTTGTGTTTACAAAGCGCAATACAAAGCCACGTTAACGCATGTGTTAACATTGCATTTACTATGCGTTTTGTACATTCAAAGCCATGTGGATTTGAGACATTTGCAAAAAAAAGTCTCACAAGTACGAGAACATGTATCACAAGTAAAAAGACAGGATCATACATAAGGTGCAAAAACTAGCCACCAAAAGTCTCTAAAATGCACCTCAGAGAGACCAAACCATGATACATGTGCCCCATGGTACTAGAATAACATTATTGGGGAATGGAAGATGCGTCCTTCTGCCTGCTTTCAGGACCTTTGGAAGGTCCTGAAATGGTACATGTGTACATGTGTATAGAGAGCAGGAACAGATGTGCGAGGATTTTATGGGTGAAGGTCCTTCTCAGTATAAAATCTGGTGGGTGGTTTGGGTGGCCATTGGCCCCCTAGAAGGCTTGTGCCCCGGGCTACCGCCCAAACTGCCTATACTGGAACTGGCAGTAAGTTTGGTATGATTTTATATTGAATTTGTTACATAAGTCAGACCCTTAACCAAATCTTAACTGGGTAATGTCTACTGCTGCTCTGTTTAGTTTATGGGAGTCTTGTAAATTCCCAAACACAGCCTTCAGCCATCTCCAGAACTTTCACAGACAGTGAACAGACGTGCCGGAGACAGCTCCTCACTGTACTTGCAAATTTTGAACACTCCCATAATATTGAACGGAGTGTCAGAACACATGTGCAACATCCCCCACCGGGGCCTAGCCCTTTGACGGTGAGGCCTGGAGACAGCCGGGGCCGGCGTATTACCGGTACGGAGTGGGCTGGCGGGTGCGGCCTAAGCACGCTATGTCACGGGCTTGGTACGGGGGAACCGGAGGGCTGTCCTACAGCCTGGCAGGTCTCCAGCAGGGTGGTGTTGGCAAAGAAATGATGAGGGAGCGGCTGCTATAGCGGATCTCCCTGGGGACAACCCCTTAATGTTCCCAATGTGGAGTGATCTCGGGTGATGGACAGGTGCCGGATGATGAAGGGCAGGAGGTAGTAGCAGGGACCAGAGAGGAGACGTTTGAAGAAAACAACTTACAGTTCTTTATTGGAACCGCAGGAACATCAGCAACGTGCCTTTCAAAGATGGTGGAGTACTGGAGAGGTATTTGGAGGGAGCCACAGGATGTAGTTCACCAGCCTGGATGTATAGGGCAGGCTGGGAGGCAGCTGTTGTCCTTAGAGGATGCTTCAGCCCGGTCCTGGATTCTTCAGGTATCACCCTTGAAGGTAGGATGATACCCTTTCCTCCACTACACTAACTCTAGTCTTATTGCTCACTTCAGGCAGGGGCTAGGCTTTCCTGCACTTGGGTCTGGGTGAAGAGGTCTCGGGCTACTGCTCAGCTAACTACACTCTGCTTGCGTCTGCAGACCCAGAGGGGCCTGAATAGGACCGGTCTATTCTCCCTTTCTGGGAGAGAGAATGCTCTCTTCTCTCTCTTGGAGAGAGACTTCTCTAGAACATTCCTGGCCAGAGGTTTTATTACATTCCCTTGGTCAGGTGGTGGCTGCTCCTCCAATTACCTCTCGCACGAGGACAGGATGTAACACAGACATTGGTTGACATAATACATCACAAATTAACATCTGCCTTGCCAGGCAGATTAACCACTTGCAATTTCCCCTGATCCTATAAGGACCATGTAGTGTAATGTGGTGTTACCTACAGGTGGGACGTATTCGCAAAGCACTACCTCGCCATTGCATCGGCGAGGGTGTTTTGCATACCCCGGGGCAATTGAAAAGAGCCGCCCTCGGCCGACTACAGATGTGGGGCACAGAGGGGTGGCTAAGGGCACTTCTGGGAAGTGCAGGCTATGTGAGGTGTAGGGACACAACGCCCATGGTCCTGGAGACAAAGGCACCGGGTTGGTGTGGACTAAGACAAACATGTAGCTGTATGACAGTTGGTCGCTGACGCCTTAAACCGAAACTGTACAGTAGGAAAGGTGTGGTGAGGTCTGTAATCCACTCCTTGCACCAAGCACTGTATATTTGTTTGATCAACGCTCTTCCCTGGCGGCAATTATATGGTGTCTATTCTGATTGCATGAGCATATGCGACACGAGTATACCTCCGACTGACAAACTTACCATGTATGAGTGGCATCAGGTGCTAACTCTGTAACACCCCCGGTCACCCTAAAGACCCGCAGTTTACGGACTACCCCCATGTGCAAAACCTCAGTTTGAGGGATCAGGTAGCGGTCAGTGTTTCACACAAAAAAAGACGGTCCGACACAGCCACACTACACCTGAAAAGCCTATGAAAGGGTTAATGCAGGACTACTGGATATCTTCTGACAGTGGGCAAAAATTTTTGGAAACTCACATTGGCTTAGCAGCCCAATGGGTACACATCTTATAACATAACGTTACAGATAGATAGGCTACTCAGAGTAGCACGGTAACAAATGTCTTTCCTGCAAAGAAAAGGCATAAAAAGTGCAAGCAGAATGTCCTACCTAGAAAGGAAGGCATTAAGTGCAAAATGATAAATAAATTACATTGCAACTTTTCCTTTGTAGTATCTGGCAAAAGTCTCACAGAAGGTCTCTGTAACAAAGTCCATCTTCTGGGTCTACAGCTTGATGTGGGGAAAAAGTGCAATGAAGAAGCAAGGGTCTCCTCTTTTCGGAGAGGGACAGAGTCCTTTGAAGAAATTTTGCTGTGGCAGAGGAAGGGGTGCTATCATAGCACATGAACAGTGTATAATCTCTTGATGAGTAAATAAGGGTAGAGTCTCAGGACTGTCTCTGGCTCTTTGGGGAAAATGGAGATATACAAAATATTTACAATGGACATAGACCGAGGAAGGGCGACAGCCCTTCAGGTATTAGTCAGTATCGCTGGGTTAAAGACAAGACAGGATCCAGCTCCTGCAGGGTCGGTGCATCCTAACGGAGTAGGGACCGCGGGGACACCGGTGGGCAGAATAGGGGGTACTGCAGATGCAGCAACCATCCTCCGGACCTTAGGGAAGGAGCGCTGTCACCGGGGTGTCGGCTGTTCACAGCCGGGGGCTCAAACTGACCAGGGACCACAGAGGGGTCCAGGAAAAAATAAAAGGAGTCCACGAGCGCCCGCGGGGCTCCTTCCAGCTCGGTTCTTCCGGCGGCGGGTCATCACCCCATTGGTAACCGGCACGGGGAGATGCGGGCCTAGATGGAACCTCCGGACAAGGTTCCACTGCCGGGATGGTCTTCTCCCAACAGAAGAGCCGGGGAACCTGGCATGCATACCCCGGCAGGGGAAGGCCGCGAGTGGGTGGTGGCGCCCGTATCATCCCGGCCCATGATGCAATGGGAACCCGTACCCACAATTACTGTGTGATGTGGGCCATTCACGGGGACACGCCCGGGGACTTGCAGCAGGAGGAAGAGGTGTTCGGAGCCTCCGGCCACCGTCGCTCCTTCAAGAAAAGGGAGGAAGGCGTAGCGGACACCATTGCTACACTCACTACCGCAGATTCTTCTCCCTACACCACATCCCTTTTGAACTACCACTCGCGCAACCCCCTCATCTCTCCACTCCCACAACCACGAACACCCGGTCGCGATTCCACGCCTCACCGCTAACCACGCCCCTCACCACCTATAACTCACTCCCCACCCCGTACCATATACAATTCCCTTAACTTCCTCTACCACACAGTTACTTTCCCCCTAGGTAAATGAGAGCAACAAGACTTTCAAAGAACGCACGCGTGCGCCCCCCACTCACATCTATCACAACCGCCCACCCCCCAACATCTCCTACGCACTAGCTTAACCCGGCCCATATCCCTCTCCCTGAAGTATTCACTATAAAACCTCTCCACACCCATTTTCCCTTCTATCTCCCGCCATTCCCCCTTCCGATGATGCCGGCCCCCCATTCCACCCCCCTGGACCGCGCCTGGTTAGAAAACATGCTAACTCCCCCGACGACCACACTGAACCATTACAATAATGTTCCAATACGCTCTCCCCTTTCCCCCCCTACAGCCCCAATCCCTCCCTTTACAGAAAACTGTACATAACTCTTCCACACTCTATCTTAAACTGTCATTTCTTAATTCAACTTGAATCATAAAGCTCCCTCACCATTCTATATGCAGTCTGCCGAAGATCCTTTGCCCATCTTCCGGATCTACCCCGCGAGATCTCTCACCATTAACTAAAACCACCCAGTGGGCACAAACATACACTTCATAAATCGGGCACTACTACAAATCGCTTCGCGCCTCCCGCGAAATCCCACCCACGCCCCCCACCCCTGCTACACACCTCTCCGGTCCCCCCGGCATCAATACCGACTAACCTCCGCACTTCATTACTGTACACAAAAGAGAACGCAAAACCGGACCCCCAGCCCAACCCTATGGAACCGTCCCCCCCGCTCGCTTGTGCGGCACACATACCGCTTGCGCTCAAAGATGAAACCGCGTCCACCGATTCACAAAACTCCCTCCCACACCCAGATAAACTACTGCAAAGGAACCCCACCACCACATGACGCCCCAGACCATTCACCCTATTCAACATTAGCAGTAAAGGACCCCACGCACCACCCCTTGCGCGACAGGTCCGCCTACACCGCCACCCCCAGCCACCCCACTCACAACGCGTTGACCCTTACCCCTCCTAGTGACACACCTCCCTCACTTATCATTAAGGCTCATTCTCAACCCCACCTTCACAATCCCCCGGCGTCTTACCTTCCACACCGCCGCCCTGGAGAGAGATTCACCCCCCAAACGCTCTTGCCCACTCACTTTCCACATTCACGTACTTCCTCCCCTCCCCTTTATCTCCTTATACACACCCCTCTTGGGGCTCTTACATACCCTGTCACTCAACCCTCTATCGATCGTCATAAGTCCACAGCCCCCTCCACGCCGATACACACCTGGCACCACTATCCCATTCTGCCTTGGAGCCTTGTTCCAAACGAGCCTATCCCCCATCCCCTCCTTCTTCTTAGACTCGATGTCATCAGACACTTTCTACATATCGCTTTGCCCGAACTCTCCCCGCATAGCTCACATCTTGTTCTCCCGCCCTACTTTTATTCCTGACTACGTCACCCCTACCTTTGCATCACAGCCACCACCACCACCCCCCGTCGCCAATTACTCCCTCCCCCACTCAACGTCTCCTCCCAATACCTTACCTAGCTACCAAAATCATCCCCACCTCCCTCGCCTCTTCTGATCCATACAACACACCTACTACGTCACCCCATCATGTTTCCATTCCCACTTCTTTGACACCCTTTTCATTCAATCCCCACCAGTGCGCTTGTACGTCCTCCCCACCCACAATTCCCTAGACAGAATTACTACGTCTACCTCACTCTCCCCCAGCACCTCTCTTTCATCTTCCCAATGTCTCTACACCCGCCTTACTCTTACACCGAACGACTCAACTCCGATCACTTTCCCACCCCTTCCACGCGTCCGCTTATATACTCCTTCTTTTTATAAACTGTCTTGGAGTATGCCTCGCACCTTGCCCACATTACATGACAAATTGAAATAATGTAAACCTGTAACGCGGTTTTTTTTTTGTAGTCCGGGTGTCGAAGCCCATAGCCATTCATTTGTCGGAAGAACTAGGAAATGCCACCCGGTGGTGCGGTCTTCGCGAACCAAGCTCCCGTGTGGATCTGCCGGAATAATACAGCTGGGACCCTCCTATCTCTCGGCGTCGACTGTTCCGAGACAGCGCTCGAGTCGCCGCGGTGGCATCACCTCGGCATTGAGGGGATGAGGGGGGAGGTTTCGGTGCTGGGGACTAGTGCCTCAGGTTCAGGCTCGGATCGCCTTGGGACAGACAGGTAGGGTTGCCGGCAGGCAACAGGAGCAGGAACCACGAGGGTCAGGAGCCACTACAGCGGGGTAGCAGCCGCGCAGCAGGGAGTTAGTAGGCCGTGGAGCCAGGGTGGAGAGCCCACTAGGCCCAGGCTTGGATCAGAGGAGTCGGGGCCGAACCACGGGGCCTCCACGTGGGACCAACCCGCGGTGAAGGGATGTAGCGGGATAGGGACGAGGAAAAGCCAGGGTGGGGATTTGGTAATGCGTCACTGTTTGTCGCATGTTCCTGGTGACGAAGGCCCGAGTCAACTCCTGCGGTGCAGCCGATGTCCAGAGGAGGGGGTCTTCGGACGGGCTGCGCAGAGACCACCACTAGTCTCTAAGACCTCATTAAAAATCGGACGCTCCACAGGAGGGAAAGGCGGAGGACCCCACATGCGTGTCCTCTCCGTCAAAAGTCCACTCCAGTTTCTTCTTGAGGAACCCACCCCAGCAGTGGGCAGGAAGTCCGCTCGAGAAAGTGGGAGGATGTCCAAGTCATTCCCGACAAGAGCTGTGGCGGGCTCTAATTTTTACTGCGTACAAGGAGGAGCGGGTTTCGCGCGCTTCGCGAGTGTGGAGCTTGATGCGTCATCTGGGTTCCCGACAGTGAAGGTTTTGCCGGGGCTTGAATTATTGCTGCGCCCAGTTCCTGAGGGTAAAAATCTTCAGGCGCGGAGCGCCGGACGTAGCAGAGCTGGTACAGTTATTGCCAGGATAACCTCTGGGTGCGGGAGCGGCGCTCGAAGCCACGTCGGCAGAAGTATAACACAGTTCATTCCAGAAAACGTTACAAGGTCCTTGGGGCACTAAACCCGGATGGCAGCAGTAGTAGGCAGACAGTCTTTTAATAAAGGAAAGTCTTTAGTGCACGGATAAGGCACAGAAGTATATATCATGTTAGTGACGCCACTTGCAACATCCCCCACGGGGCCTGCCCTTTGACGGTGAGGCTGGAGACAGCCGAGGGACGCGGTACGGAGTGGATGGCGGGGTTTTGCGGACCTAAGCACGCTATTGTCACGGTGCTTGCGTTACGGGGGAACCGAGGGCTGTCCTACCAGCATGGCAGGTCTCCAGCGGTGGTGTGGCAGAAATGATGAGGGAGCGGATGCCTATCGGGATCTCCTGGGGCAACCCCTTAATGGCCAAGTGTGAGTCTATGGGATGATGACAGCGGTGACGGTTGTTGGATGAAGCGGGGTAGTAGCAGGGACCAAGACGGAGCAGACGTTGAGAAGAGAAAAACCCAACGACCGTCTTTATTGGAACAGCAGGGACATCAGCAACGTGCCTTTAACAAAGGGAGACTGGAGAGGTATTTGGAGGGAGCACAGGATGTAGTTCACCAGCCGGGATGTTATAGGGCGGGCTGGGAGCAGCTTGTGTCCTTTCGAGGATGCTTCAGCCGGTCCTGGATCTCTCAGTATCACACTGAAGGAGAGGGATGATACCCCTTTCTCACTACACTAACTCTAGTCTTTATTGCTCCACTGCAGGAAGGTGCATAGGCTCTTCCTGCACTGGTATGGGGGTGCTAGAGCTCTGAGCCCTACTGCTCAGCTAACTACAATATGCTTGCGTCCGCAGACCCAGAGGGCCCTGAATAGGACCGGTCTATTCTCACTTCTGGGAGAGAGACTGCTATCTTTCTCTCTTCTTGGGAGCGACTGCTCTAGACATTCACTGGCCAGAGGTTTTATTACCTTCCTGGTAGAGTGGTGGCTGCTCCTCCAATTACCTCCTCAGTGCACAGGACCGGATTTGTAACACAGACATTGGTTGACATAATTTACATCAACAAATTAACATTGCACCTTGCCCAGGCAGGATTAACCACTGCAATTTCCCCTGATCCTATAAGGGACCATGTAGTGAATTTTTTTTTGTGGTGTTACCTACAGGTGGGACGTATTCGCAAGCACTACCTCGCCATTGCATCGGCGAGGGTGTTGCACATGCTCAACCTGACGCTCTATTAGTTAGTGACAGTGGGACCCCTTTCTCAGGATTGGTGGGGGTCACAGTGCTCTGATCCTCAATTATGAGATTGTTATTGCTTACACTGTGGACATTATAACTTGGTACAATCCCTTTAGGGTATCACACAGATACAGGATAAACTACTGCCTATCTAGGATACCAGGAATTGTATCACAGCAGGGTGGATGTAGGTGATTGGGGGAATCAGCATTGTAATTCTAAGGGTAATACCGAAATGGCTCCAAGAAGCCAATAAAGAAAATAGAGGAGCTTACAACATTTAGAGAATAGGTCATAGAACATTTAGAGAATAGGTCATAAATTTTAGATTGATGATACCTGAGTCTTTGTCTGCCATAGCTGAAGTGCAGTATCACAGTTCTGCTTGTAAGGGCTATAATATTCATACAGCCCAGGACCAATCCACCACTGGCCTTTAGTTGATGCGCACTCCAAAACTTATCCTCAATGACAAGTTCTGAGGCTATCATGCAGAAGATACAAGGACATCGCCCACCACTATGTAGACAAAGGTTAACTCATTGCAGTCACAAGTGAGAAAAGAAAAGAAGATCCAGAAAACAAGTACAAACTCACTCATAAGTAAAACCAGCACTGTGTAGGACACATTGGGGGTCATTTACTAAGGGCCCGATTCGCGTTTTTCCCAACATGTTACCCGAATATTTCCGATTTGCACCGATTTCCCCTGAATTGCCCTGGGATTTTGGCGCACCCGATCGGATTGTGGCACATCGGCGCTGGCATGCACTCGACGGAAATCGGGGGGGGTGGCCGAACGAAAACCCGACGGATTCGGAAAAACCGCCGCATTAAAAAAAAAAATGTGTCGTGAAAATTGCACTTACCTTTACCTTAATGGACCGGGTAGGTAAATCTGCCCCATTATGAGCTTTCCAGGCACATACCTCCTAGACAAACCAGTGATACCTTATTTTAGAGATAATGGTGGAATATATTATGACTGCCGTTTTGGATGCAAGACTTAATATCAACCCCCTCCCACACACACAACCGGCACACAGCTTCCCGATTCCTGGCCTGGCCTATGGAAGTCTGGAAGTCTTCTCTGGTAGGTCAGACTTGTTTAGACCAGGCCTGACCTAGCGTAGATTTCAGTTTTTGTCCCCCATTCAGTTTTAATTCTTATTTGAATGAATTAATCAATTCAAATGATTGTATCAGTGCACTCAGGGCAAGTTCATGCCTCTGGTGCATCTGTTTCCTTTTTTCTATGGTACCTAGTATCAGCCAGGATTTTCTCTAAAGTGGCAGATCTATGAGGTACAGGAAAAGTATCTCTGAAAACCATATAAAGTCCTCTCCACTATGCTAATTTTACTTGTGGGTGAGATGGGTGCTGGTCGATTCCCTTTAAAGAGAACCCGTCATGCAAAATAACCCCACTAAACTAAATATATTTTCATAAACTGCCATTAGAGAGCATTGCCTCTATCCCTTCATTGTCCCTCTACATGCCTGTAATCCTAAGCAATGAGGTCCTAAAGCTGTATGCAAATGACCTGTGAAATGTCCAATGAAGCATTAGCATATTCAAGCTGTCCTGCTTATTCATGAGTGGGAGGCACAGCCACACCCCCAGTGCATGACTGACAGCCTGTGTAATGATGTGAGGCTGTATAATGATGTGCTTCCTGGTGCTGGTGGCCACGCCCCCTGCAGCCTGTGTGTGTGTGTATAGGAGAGATACAGCAGCTCCAGGCAGCCATGTTACAGCAGAACATGTCAGATTCATGTGTAGCTGATGTCTGTGTCTCTCACCTGTATATTAGGAGGATGCAGCATGTCAGCAGATGCAGCAAACACACTAGCCATGCTTTACTATACATTACACACAGACATGAGCAGGGGGAGGAGAGGGGAGGGGGAACAGCGGTGACATCACTGCCTCTGACCATGTGACCAGCCTCATTTATATGAAAAAGAATAGATGATTTTACAACGAATAATGTATGAAATAACTAGATAAAGGCTGGGATGGGATCCTTGTGAGCTGCTCCAACAGGTAGAGGTGACAGGACTAGTGACACAGACCTGATGACAGGTGTCCTTTAAGAATAAGAAAATGTTTGTGGAATTGGGTGACTTATACATCTATCCTTCTTTCTGTACAGACGACAGTAGCCTCCTCAACTTGACACCTTATCCACTCGTCAGAAGAAGAAAGAGAAGGTTCTTTGGATTGTGTTGCCTCATCTCCAGTTAAAAATAAAGAAAAAGCCATTCTTTCTGCAGATACGTTATAATTTGACCTTTGCCGTCATATATCGTATTGAGGTTGGTTAATTCATTATGTATTCAGTGTTGCCTAAACTGCCTTGTATCGAAACTTGTATAGTTTGGAGAAGAAGAACGCCATGAAGAAGAAGCGATGGAGGAAGCGGTTATCGTGACGAAGCCATCGCTGATTGGCTGGATGTGTTCTAATAATAGACTTTGTGAACATTCCGATGTTCATGGCATACAATAAATATGCAAAACGCTTTGATGTCCTAGTATTGTGCTATAGGAATACCATTCCATCGGCATCACAATGGAGGTTAACTATGGATAATAGTGACAGCAATTATTATGCGAATATTGATGTATCAAGGCCAATAACTGTACTTTGTATTTTTAGTTCTCTCTTTCTTGTCTCAATCATACTTAGTCTTCCACAATGCATCAGGATTTTGTCCAAAACCTCAGCCAAGTTTCTAACCTACTAACTAGAGGATGAAAATAAAGTATTTATGGCTTGTACATATATTGTAATCTTGATGATGATCATCAGTATTTTCCTTTCAATCGAATGGTGTGATTTTCACAATTTTGAAGATGTTCGACATATATATTAAAATAGTGTATTCAATTCCCTGATATATCCTCATGACCTAGAGATACAGTTTACCATATATTGTTACTATAGAGAGTCCAAGCATGGTGTCTGCATATTGACATAGTGTTAAATCTGATAGGGCATGCCAGCGTTAGCTCAGACTGAAATATACCCTACATTTTACATTGTTAAATAAAATTTTTTTAGTTAAATGTGTAACACATGCGTTGTGTCCTTCTGTTTCATACCAATAGGAATGGATGATGCAAGTTTAGTATGTATGATTGGTGGGTCATTATAATAATTTATGAGTCAATGTAAATGACAATGACAGAAGTATGGTAGATTCCTCCTCCTGCCTTTGCCTTAATCTGTAATTTAGTACTCCTGGAACCTAAAATGCAGAGGCTACTGGGGCTTGGGGTAGCCTGTCCGGGCGCTGGATGCTAAGACTAAACTACGCCCCAGTGGCCTTAGCAGTGCTGCCTCCTTGTGTGTTCTTGGCACGTTCCTCTACATCCTCTAGCCTGCACAAGATATCCAAGCCCTTTCTATGGAGCTTCTGCACATGTGCGGTAGCTCATATTCCCATGCCCACATGCGCAAAACCTGAATATAAGCCAACGGTGCAGGCGCAAGGATGAAGAGGACCGCGCCAAGGATGCGCTTTCTGGTGCAGCTTTACTTTTTATTCTTGTGCAAAGGCCACAGCATCCCATTCTCACTAATGATCGGAGCCTCAGGTCGAACATGTGTCTGTGCGCATTGACATTGAATGGGAGTGCTGGAGATACACAAATGCATTGCTCAGCAATTGTAGCATTGAATGGAGTGACTCAGCCTGACGCTACATCAATTAGTGATTAAAGGACCCAGTACATGTGATATTTATTATCCCTTATCCTGTGGATACAATGACAATCAAAGTTGGTACACTGCTTGGATGGTACAATGACAAGATGGAAGGCCAGGCACGGAGTTCCCCTTTACTCAGGGGTGGTGTTAGGGGATGGCAAACTGGGCATTTGCCAAGGGCCCCCCTGCAACTGGACTAGGCAGAGTATGTACTGCTCCTTAATACCCTTTGGTTGAATGCCCGGCTGAAGATGCTTATCATCTACCTCCTGTCTATATATCTATCATCTGTCTGTCTAGTTATCCATCTCCTATAATTTGAATATTTCCTATCTATATATCTTTCTATCTGACCAATTATCTAGCTAGCTTTGTGTCTATCTATTTATCTATATATTTTCTATCTACCTATCTCCTATTTATTATATCTATCATCTATCTACTTATCTATATATAATCGACTATATACCATTCTCCTACAGCCCCATATTACAGATACTTACCTACTACTGTGTGTAACTACAAAGTGTTATTATTGTGCAGGGATAAAGGAGCCTCTTACTGACTGTGACTGCTCATAAAATTTTTATTCTGGGCACCACTTTTAGTTTTTGACAGGGTCTCACTTTGTTTAAAAGCAGCCCTGGACAGAAGGCAATCTTCTCTACATTGTAGTCAGTCTGGAGTGGAAGGTGATTGGGAGACCCTACTTTTAACTTTTAGTTTCCATTACGCTTCACTAAAACACAGCATGTAACAGAAACCCCTGACACGGGTGCACACTGAGCCTTAAAAAGAATAGTAATAGCTGTGCACTATACAAGAATGCATGTTACTATACCATACACTCATTGCCAAAATCAATATGCACCAAGAAGGAGTTATTGTAATGAAGGTAAACTTTCTTTGTGTGATAGTAATGATGATATAGCAAGTGAGTGTAAGATTGGAGCAAAAGTAGTTTACTGGGCTCTACTACTACTCTGCTTGGCTGCCTCTAGCCGGATACAATAGGAAATATAGTTGGCGCTGGTTCTATATGGAATCTTGCATCAGTTGATAACAGATGTTGCTGCTGGTGCTGTAGCTTATACACAATCATAGGTTAATGAAGTTGACCTGGTCTCATATCTGCTCCATTGATACCATCAGACGCTCAGTCAGTATAAAAAGCCAGCGTGCGGACAGTCAGGTCTCTTGCCTTACCTGGAACATTACTGAAGTAAGTTACTTATACCATCTTTACTACATACTGTTATAGTATCATAGTTTATACGGTTGAAAAAAGTCACTTGTCCATCAAGTTCAACCAAGGAAGAGAAATGATTGGATGAGGAAGGGATTTAGGGGAAACAATTCTATATAACATAACCATCAATGTTATTTAGGTGTAAAAAGGCTTCTAGACCCTTCTTGAAGCTCTCTGCTGTCCCTGCTCTGACCAGCGCCTGAGGCAGGCTATTCCACAGATTGAGATGCCTCTCATATTCTTGTACAATGTTTACTTATGTCCACTATGCATGTTCACTATGATTGCTCCTCTTAGTACTCTCGCTTTCTCGAGGCCAGCGTTACGGGTTATCCTTTTACTCCATACCTTATGCATATATGTATATATAATATCTGAGGACATTTATTATAGCCTTTAAGCATATTTCTACTCGAGAATCATACAGGGGCACATTTTCGTTGGGTTTTCACAGCGGTTTAACAGGGGTTTTTGGTGCACGCGATCGGATTTTGGCGCCAGCTTTCACGCAACACAAACCAGGGGTGGGGGGGCGTCGGATGATCTGATGGATTCGGACAACGCGCAGGATTTAACATCGCAAATTGTGCCGCAATACATGCACTCACATACACCGGGAAGAAAATGGTGAACTCTGACGGACTGACTTCAGCGGGGAAGCGACACATGCAGGATCTCAGGCGCACAATGTTGGTGAATGGCGCCAGACTTCACCTTCGTCGGACCGGGTAAGTAAATGTGCCAAATAGTGTTTGCTTTACATGGGATATACAATTACAGTGCCACTGTCTTGTGATCTCAATAGCTACTATGACCCTATACAATTTTTTATATTCCTGTGCTATAGATTGTGCTATATAATTACCTGTTATAATATATTCCATTTTTTAACCGCAAACCTTATTAGTTATATCTATTGTTTTGTTCACAGACCAGATCTAACTTGACAAAGGTCGTGATGACCAAAATGTTGTGATTTTTTTTATCTGCTGTGTATTTGAATTTCATACAATTCTATATAATGGTGAGGGCTATATTATGTGAAGTTATCATTTCGAAATAAACAAAAAAGAAATACAAGAAGAATTATTGTGTGTGCCAAGTTTTTCAGAATAACTGCTCGATTGATGATTAATCTTCTAAATGTTGTAATCTGGATACATCCCTTGCAGTGTGTGGGGTGAGTATTATCCTACTAAATGCCACCTGGAAGCCTTGCAATAAGAGGTAACACATATGGCCATAGGACAGTGATGGCTAACCTATGGCACTGGTGCCAGAGGTGGCACTCAGAGCCCTTTCTGTGGGCACTCAGGCCATCACCAGAGAGGACTCTAGGTATCTTCCTGCAGTCCCAGACAGCCCAGGACTTGCTGTACACAGAGATATTTAAAGGTGACAGTTCAACCTGGGACTATTTTCTGCTTTATTTGTGTCCTCAGGGTGCTGGTATCAATGAAAACTGTGACAGAAAAGGGAGTATAAATCACAAATTACATTTCTGTGTCGGCACTTTGCGATAAATAAGCGGGTCTTTGTTGTAGTTTGGGCACTCGGTCTCTAAAAGGTTCGCCATCACTGCCATAGGATATCCTGCACATATCGCTGAGCTGTTAGCGCCCCTCATATCACTACTGGGGGACCCATTATTGCATGCTCCCCAGAGTGCCACTATGCAGCAAAGGCAGGATTAAGGTGCTCAACTCCATATTTGATCCGCACCATTGGCAGGCTTTGTTGGTAAAGATTATACATATCCAGTTCTTAACTGTCCAGGTCTTTCGTTCATGACATCACTGCATGCCGCACTGGATTGAGATGACTGGACCTGATGTTCCTATTCGGGTTCAAGCTGAACAGTCCTTGATTTAGGTCACTGTCCCGGGGCATCCACCGGATGCCAATGCGTACAGTTGAATACATTGATTATGCAGAGATCTGCTGATGTGTGTCCAAAGCACAATTATGGATAAGCACGTCTAAGCACAGATCATATGCACATCCCTGTGTGTTTATATTCTGCATTACAAAGGAAGAACGCTTTTTTGTTGTCCACCATCCAGGTTAAAGATGAGCACATCTATTAGTCAATTTGGTATTAAATCTGCCTTTTTTTCTAATTGGTTTCGGAAAAAACTGATGTTGCTCCAAATGTCTCCTCTCTTGCTCCCAAAAAATTGTTTAATGTAAATAAGAACAGTCAAAACATTCATTGTGATTGAATAAAGACTCATCACTAGAAGCAATGGCCTCCAGAGAGGTGAGTATGTGCAGTGTACTTTATATTTCCAACAACTGTTCCTATAAGTAACTTTACATCCTTATATCAATATGAGTTAATAATAAATCGATTGCTCAGTGCTGTAGTGATTGTATTCTACCACAAGATGGCAAAAGTATAATACTCTATAGATGAACTATCCATAGATTACCCTCACATGCTCTGACAGATCTTATCACAGAGCTGATTTATAAGAAAAAAGAGATTGCACTCCCATAGAGTAAATATAAGATGCCCATGTGGACGGCTTGATTAAAGCCTGTAGTAATGGAGGCAGCACAGCGTCCTAGTTTCTGGAACACGGAATCTGCAATGTAGTAGATCATCAATGAGGAGGTAAAAAACAGACAATCCAATAGGTAGATTAAGGATTTATTGCTAAAAACCATGGGAAGTATAAAAGCCAAGGTTTTTACACTACCCCTGTTTTTTTCCAATAAAAATCCAAATTCTACCCATTGGATTTCTACCTCTCATCCCTTTTGTACTACTCAAAGCTGATTTATAGACATTGCTAGAAGATGTCACATGGATATCTTTCCAAGGCCGCTCTGTTAGACTGTAAAACCTACTTTATATTGTGCTGGTTATTTCATCTATAGATTCCTACAGATCAGTCATTGCACATTATCGAAATTCTTGTCTCAACATTAGTTTTTTATTTAGATACCACCTATCAGTCACTGCAGGTCCAGTTATAGTGCCTGCAGGAGAAGCTGCTACTTACAGTATACTTGTGGTTTCACATGATGAATCACCATCCATAGAAGACGTGGATGCCGTGGGTCTTTCAGTGGGAGAAATCCTGTCCCAAGCATATATTGGACTCTAATCTATGGTGCTGATGAAGGCAGCCTCCTGCACATGGCTATAGTTTTTGGGGTGTATGTGGTCCATGATCCACCGAAAAAAATTACCCACTCTGCATGGTTTTTCAGGAAGAATTGTCCCGACAAACTCCCCTTTCAACATTTGAAGATTTACTTTACAAAACTGCAGCTACACACTTTCTTACTAAACCCTTTATCAGTTATGGGAACAAAGAAGCCAAAGTATCTCGATGAAATAAAAGAACAGTCAGAAGGTGAGTTACTGTAAGTGGATGCAGCTGCCAGCATCCAGGAGTCAAAGTATTATGAATAGAACAAGAGTAAAATGTCATCTTAACTCCCATCTTTATATAACATTTCTTTTTGGGATTTAAGCTATTGGATTTCACCTTAAAAATATAACTTAAAGTGTAACCAACATTCTGAGCAAAATAAAAACCAAAAATACATAATTCTGCTCCAGGTGTCCCTGGGAATTATTCCTCAAAGTATTATGCCTCTCTATCCTCATTTAGTACCTATTTTGGCACATAGCAACCAAGGTTTCCAGCTCTCAAAAACCTACAATCAGCAAGAAGGAGGGGCGGAGCCTCCTGTCACCTCTTCACAAGCCCCTGCTGCTGACCAATGGGACCAGAGCTATCTATCAATGCATATCCTATCTATCTATCTATCTATCTATCATCAATATAACTACAGTATCTATCTATCCATCCATCCAAATCTATCTATCTAAATATCTATCTACATATCTATCTATCTATCTATCTATCTCATATCTATCATCTATCTATCCATCCATCTCATATCTATCTAGCTATGTACCTATCTAAGTAACACTCCAGCACAGATTGTCTCCTGTCTCTTCCTTGTGTGAGGTGATGGGGTAGAGGAGGCTGTAGTTTCTGTCTGTGTGGATTATTTGTTTATACAGTATACAAGTGTAGGGGAAGCTGAGGGAAAGATAAGTGTAGGGGTTTGATTATTACATTAGTCAGTGTTCCTGTCAGCACATGACTGCTGCAGACATGAGGTGATCAGCTGTGTGCAGGGAGACATGAGGTAATCAGCTGTGTGCAGGGAGACATGAGGTAATCAGCTGTGTGCAGGGAGACATGAGGTGATCAGCTGTGTGCAGGGAGACATGAGGTGATCAGCTGTGTGCAGGGAGACATGATGTGATCAGCTGTGTGCAGGGAGGGGGATTTCTGCAGACAGGATTAGCTTAGCAACAGACATATGTGAGATTGCTGACATCTAGGGGAAGTCTGCAGAATACAAGAAGAAGGAGCAAGATTTGGGTAACTAATCCAATTGCAAAAGAGCTTAAAATTACCTGCCCTACAACATATCAAAAGTTTTTTGAAATGACAGTTACACTTTAATGGAACAAAATCAGTCATTAAGTCCAGCATCCTTCCCTTGTACCACCAAACAAATACAACAGAATGGCACCAAATAGCACAGTACAGTATAAAGTACCTCTTTCAAAGCACCAAGTACTACAGTACAGCACCAACAATCTCTCCATAAGCACCAAATACCATAGTGCAGTACCAAATACCCCGTGATAAGTATAAAAGCGCTGTACCCTATAATAATAATAACAATACCCTATACCTCCCCAAAACCAACAAATACCACAATGCAGTAAAAAATACTTTTTCAGAAGAACCACGTACTACAATACAGTAAAAAAAAACACCCCATTGTACAGAACCATATCCCTCCCCAGAAGCAATAAGTATAAAAGTGCAGTACCAAATACCTTACCAGAAGTACCAAATACCACAGTGTAGTATAAAATGCTACAATACCTAATCAGAAGCACCAATCAGAAGCACCAAGTATCACTGTACAGTACCAACAATCTCCCAAGAAGCACTAAGTACCATAGTACAGTAACATGTATAGCGATTGGCTATACAGCAGCACAAGGTATTACAGTTCACTAACACATACCTCCCCAGAAGCACAAAATACTTTAGTGTAGCATCAACATTTCCGCCAAGTATTATAGTGCAGCACCAAACCTCCCTAAAAGTGCCAAAGAACTAGTGTTTCACCAAATGCCCCCAAAAATTGCCAAATTCCAATGTGTAATTGAAAATACCATTCCCAAAAGATTCAAATACATACTAAAGTCCAGCCATACAGCAGACGCTAGATTCTGAATAATAAATCTAGTCAGGGTCGGATTAAGGGTGGTGGAGGCCCCTGGGCCCCCACCAGTTTGCACCCAGGGGCCTCCACCACCCTTAATCCGACCCTGACTAGATTTATTATTCAGAATCTAGGGACTGCTGTATGGCTGCACTTTAGCCCTCCCCACAATTTTTTTATTAAAGTATAAAGTAAATGTTGCTAGTAATAAATAAATATCCAGCCCCCTGTAATATTTATATACAGATCAGTGTAATAACTATTTACAACCCCTATAATAACTATATACAGCTCACTGTAATAACTATATACAGCCCCCTCTAATAACTATATTCAGCCCCCCCTTTAACTATATACAGTCCCCCTATAATAACTATATACAGGCCCCTATAATAACTATATACAGCCATCATATTACTATAAACAGTCCCACTATAGTAACTATATACAGCCTCCCTATAATAAATATATACAGTCCCCCTATAACTATATACAGCACTCATATAATAACAATATACAGTCCCCCTATGATAACTATATACCACCCCCTATAGTAACTATATACAGTACCCTTATAATAACTATATAAATCCCCCTGTAATAACTATATCAGCTCACTGTAATAACTACATACAGTCTGCCTATAATAGCTATATACAGTTCCTGTATAATAAATATATACAGCACCCCTATAGTAACTATATACAGTCCCCCTATAATCACTACGTACAGTCCCCTATAATAACTATATAGTCACCCTAGCATAAGTATATACAGTCCCCCTACAATAACTATATACAGCCCCCTATAATAAATATACACCACCCCTATAATAACTATATACAGCACCCCTATAATAACTATATACAGTCCCCATATAGTAACTATATACAGCCCCCTATAATAATTCTATACAAGCCCCTATAACTATATACAGTCCCCCTATAACTATATACAGTCCCTGTATAATAACTATATACAGCACCCCTATAACTATATACAATCCCCCTATAATAACTATATACAGCCCCCTATAATAACTATATACAGTCCCCCTATAATAACTATATACAGCCCCTCTATAATAACTATATATCACCCCCTATAATATCTATATACAGCAACCCAATAATAACTATATACAGTCCCCCTATAATAACAATATACAGGACCCCTATAATAACTATATACAGTCCCCATATAACAACTATATACAGCACCCCTATAATAACAATATATAGTCCCCCTACAAAAACTATATACAGCACCCCTTTAATAACTTTATACAGTCCCCCTATAATAACTATGTATAGGCCCTCTATGATAACTATATATCAACCCCTATAATAACTATATACAGCACCCTATAATAACTATATACAGTCCCCCTATAATAACTATATACAGCACCCCTATAATAACTATATGCCGCCCTCCTATAATAACTATATACCACTCCCCTATAATAACTATATAAAGACCCCCTATAATAACTAACTACAGCCCCCCTATAATAACTATATACAGCCACCTAAAATAACTACATACAGCCCCCCTATATTAACTAATTACAGTCCCCTATAATAACTATATACAGCTCCCTATAATAACTTTATACAGCACCCCTATAATAACTATATACAGTCCCCCTATAAATAGACTATATACAGACCCCTGTATAAACTAACTATAGACAAAACCCCTATAATAACTATACACACCTTCATAACAACTATATACAGACCATTGTAATAATTGCAGTCCCCTATGATGAGCTAACTACAGCCCCCTATAATAACTATATACAGACCCCTGTAATAACTAACTATATACAGCCCTAGGTAAAATAATAAAATTGTACTCACCTTCCTTCGTTCATTCCCACGCTGCCAGCAGCAGGGCACTGCCATCCTGGGCAAGCTCCAATGGTCTATGGCAAAGCAGGGAACTTATTGTTCCCTCATTCTGCTATAGACAGAAGGGTGATTTGAGTGGCCATGCGATCTAGCCTACATTTTAACTGCTTACTTGCTTACTTTGCGCTTTGCTGCTTTCCCTCCAAGCCCTGTTTAATGAGAAAAAAATAACACCTTTCACATGCTGTGTAACTTCTCTTTAGATTGAAGTGTCAGAATCATGTGAACATAAGGTGACGATGAGGAGAAATAGCAGAAGATCAATAAGTTATAAACCAGGACTCTGATGTGCAATGCTGGATCGTATATGCACCAGCCAATAATGTACTTAAAGGGAATCTGTCAGCCGTTTTGACCACAGCTGGAGATCTGTGTGACCATACCTTTATGCATGTTGTTAGTAGTTAAAAGACTGTGAATAGTGAAGCTATAATCCACCTCTGCAGCTCCTGCAAAGGCTCCGGGTGGATCTTTCAGCCTGAAGAGCTTTCTGCTCCCAACACTCTGCTGAACCAAATCACATCCCCTCTGCTAGGAGTAGAAGCTGTATCAGGATTTTAGTTGAATACTGACAGCAGTCACTCAGAGCAGAGGGGAGGGGCTGTGGAACATTTCTTTGCAAAGAGCAGAAAGCTCTTCAGGCTCCAAGACCCGCCCAAAGCACTTGCAGGAGCTGCAAACCTGGATAAGAAGCTCACTTTTCACAGATCTCAAGCATCTTCACCAAAACTATCTGTAGATTCCCTTTATTTGACATAGTAAACAGCATGGTGTAGCCAGGTTTATAAGCTACACAGACATAATTCTGTTTTGCAGCAATTTGTCAATTTAAAGGAAGTTCTGTTTTATTTATGCAAATGAGCTTCTCAGTGCACCAGAGGTGTGGACACCTATTTTTTATTCTTTCTATGACGGGCCAAATTAAGATTGATATGGGCCCTGGGCTGTACGAATATTATATCCCTACAAGTCTGGAATCACTTCCTACATATGTTACTAGAATCAAGCTTTTTGGGGAATGGAGGTTGTGTCTTTTCTGCCAGCTTTCAATCTGTTGTTTCAGGACCTTTGAAGGACCTTTAAAGGTCCTGAAATGGCTCTTGCGTACTTGCGCATTGAGAGCAGGAACAGATGTATGAGGATTTCATGGATGAAGGTCCTTCTCAGTATAAAATTTGGTGGTGGTTTTGGTGGCCATGGGACCCCTAGAAGGTTTAGGCCCTGGGCTGCCACCCATACAACCCAATTTATAATCCACTACCTTTTCAGTGCTACTCATCTCTTAACATCACTGTCACTGTATGCAATAGTTGACATCACTTACAGAAAAAGGTACAGAAAGAAGAAAACTGGTGCAATAGCAGGTATGGCTCCGCCCCCAGAGCACCAAGAAGCTAATATACATAAAGTTGAAAATGGAATTCTCTATAAAATGACAAATGACTGGAAAGCAGGAATGAAATGTCAGGAAAGATTATAAAGTTTTTAACATGTGGACTTATTACAGTATTTGGGAGCTGGTAGACCGTCCTTTGATCCATTTTTTCTTTGTTTTCATTAATAGTTTGCAAATTTAGTTTAAAGTTGTTATTATGTTGCAAAATAAAAGGAATTTGCTTTGTAAAAGAAAAATAAAATGCAAGTAATATTCCATCCATGTAATGCATCAGAAGCAGAAGCAGACAAAACTTACAGCAGATGGCACCATCAGGCCACTTTGTTACTTTCACGATTCACTCAAGTCTTTTCCATTTACCATAAATGTAATTTAATGCCACAATAACGACAAGACTTATAGATTGGATTCAGAGCAAGAAGAGGGGACAGGGTGACGGGAGCAGCCAGCCATACTCAGGGTCTGGAAGAGAACATATCACAGGAGACAACAGTGCTCTCAGGATGACAAGACACCTGCAGGAGACCTGCACCAGCTACTACACCTCCAACAACACCTTAGTCAATAGTTTCGGATGTCCAAGGAAGGATGACACCAGAGATCTCATCTATTGCTGTGGATTCGTTGATTTAAAATATTGCTGCAATGAGCCGGGCAACTACTTCCCATACAAACACGATTACATGCTGTCCCTTAGGTAAGACTTTCATATTTAGTAAAAGTTGTGTTTGTTTACATAATTTTCAGATTAATACATTCATTATTGAGTACAATTATTGTCACAAAGTTACTCTTCTTCCAAATCAATGCTTTCAATATTGCATCATTTTAATAGGACAATCTCAGTAATGATTGATAGTTGATGGATTATTTTTGAAATATTTTTGAATTTCTGTAACTGTTTTAAGGTGTCTACCTGCTTCACAGCTGCCTTGGTTTGAGATATCACAGATATAGTTAGCAATAGTTCAAAATTGAAGCGTCACATGAATCAGTGATTTAAAACATATATGAGAACCTGTAATTTTTTGAAATATTTTATTTATAGTTGGGATTTTCTTTTAAATGATTACTTGCAAGATAGGGTCCATAGGTTTGTTCTTAAGTTGAATTTGTATGTTAGTCGAAATTGTCTGTAGTTCCAGACAATTTTTTTTTTTTGCACCAGTGACAATTGGAGTTTCCACATTTTTTGCTGTAATCGGAGAAAGGATTATCATAAAGCTTCATTACAGACTACAGCTGATCATTGCAGTCTGGGACTATAGTAACATCCAGAAAACTTCACCAAAGGTTTCAGTGGGCAGAGGGGTCCATCTGTAACTAGGGGTCGTCTGTAAGTCGGGTGTCCTTAAGTAGGGGACCGCATGTAATTTAAAAAAAAAACTTCCAGGAAGTGAATGTTAATCTTGTAATACCCTTTTTTTTAAGAATACCGTAGTTGATTTTTTAAAAAAAATATTTTTGATACACTAGGTTAATGGGAACAGTTCCTAAAGGAAACCTACCATTTGATTTGATGCATTATGAAGCAAACATACCTTGAGAATGCTGTAGCTACACTGATGCAGGATCATACTTTGGTTAATTCCTGAGCTGAGTGCTGTAAAAACAGTTATAACATTCCGGACCTTGGGAAAGCTGGGTCAGGCTGGCTGACATAAAGACATTACACACAGGAACTTGTAATTACAAATAGAGGTTTGTCAAGACATGACTAATCAACCTGAGCTGGATCACTCATACACAGCAGATGGGGGATGGTGCAGCAATTGATTATTCTGTCTGGCAGGGATAACAGTGATTGCATCATTATCTCCTGCAGAAAAAAACTCACATGCTAGGACAAGCACTGAACCAAGCACTGAAAGAGCCATAGAAGCGACAGAGCTTCATTATCATAATGTTATATCTGTTTTATCAGCAAAACCACTCAGCATAGGGAATAACCAAGATATGATCCTGCATCAGTGCAGTTACAGAAGTTTCAAGGTATGTTTGCTTCATAATGCATCAAATCTAGAGATGGGAAAATCGATTCGAACGAAATGGAAAATTTGATTCGTCGCGAATCCGAACTTTAAGGTGATGAGTGGGAACAAAGTTTTTTTTTCTCCTTTATTACCAAAATGGGCGCGAGCACAATGTGTTACATGGTGCAGAGAACTCTGGGAAGGAGAAAGGAACACCCTCGATCACATGTGCAGACCTGTAAGCCAATCAGCCACCGGCAGGCTTATGTGATGTCACACAGCCCTATAAAAGCACACAGCCATTTGCAATCTCGGCATTTCACACTGCATGTGCTGCCTGTAGCGTCCAGCTGCTTGTACTGTACTGTGCTGTAGTGATTTTTGCTCCAATGCCAAGGTGTGCATTTTGGGGGATCTGTATACTCCAAATAGCAGTTCTTTTTTGTTGCTGAAGTTAATAGGAAGAAATCTGTGTAAAATCCACGTAGTTTCTGGAGTGATTTCTGGTCCTATCCCAGTGTGTCCGTTTTGGGGGATCTGTATACCCCAAATAGCAGTTCTTTTTTGTTGCTGAAGTGAAAAGGAAGAATCTGTGTAAAATCCACATATTGTGTGTAGTAATTTCGGCTCCTATTCCAGGATGTCAGTTCTTGTGCTTCTGTATACCCCAAATTTCGAGGGTTTTTTGTTAGATAAAGTAGATCCGTGTCAAATCAACATAGTTGATTAACCAATATGTCAGACAGAGAGGTGGCAGGTGGAGCAGGCACAGGTAGCAGCCCAGCAAGGGAAGGTCGCGGCAGGGGTGACTCTGTGAGGCCAGAACTGCCGGTGTCATCTAGTGGCAGTGTGTTGATAAACAACCCAAAGATTGTCGATTGGTTGACTAGGTCATCCACTTCCAAATGACATCTGACAACTCCAGTCAAGAGTCCGTGGGTTCGTCAGATACAACCCTTGGTTGGCATGGCCCAGTAGCAGGTCAGCGGCGCTCACCTGTCCTCAAACAGCCTCTATCCTGTTCATTTTCCTGTCCTGTTCATGCCGCAAGCTCCACACTCTGTCATTGTGCCACTTTCTGACCTCCTGCTGCTGTCACCACCTCCACACTCTGTCATTGTGCCACTCTGTGGCCTACCAAGTTGCTGCCACCTAAAGAATTTTTCATCGTGCCACTCTCTGACCTCATGCTACTGCTGCCATCTCCACACTTTGTCATTGTGCCACTCTGTGCCCTACCAGGTTGCTGCCACCTCCACACTCTTTTATTGTGCCACTCGGTGGCCTCTTGCTTCCTAGCGCCACCTCCACACTCTGTCATTGTGCCACTCTATGGCCTGCCATGTTTGCGCTACCTCCATAATTTGTCAGTGTGCCACTCTGTGGCCTACCATGTTACCGGCACCTCCATAATTTGTCATTGTGCCACTCTGCGGTCTACTCATGCTGCTGCCAACTGACCGATGTCTCCCTGGAACACCCTGTGATTTCCATAATGCTGTTTTCACCCTCCACCACTCTATGATGTTGCCAATGTGTTTGGTTTTCCCCTTCATTTTATCTGTCAGAAGGATTGAAAAGCCTCAGGATTGATAGCCAAAAGCAGGAGTGGATACAGAACACAGAGGACATGCAAGTATCCCATTTACTGGTCATCTCTGATTTGGATCCACTCCTGTTTGTTTTTGGCTTTAGCAATACTGATAGATTATTGACCGATTGAAAGCGGACACTGATGGATGAAATGAAGGGCAAAATGATCAGTGACATCAATGCAAAATTACTGCCAACACCCTCTCCACTCCATGCTCCCTATGCATATTTGAGCATATCTACAACACCCTACAGCAGTGGTGGAACTTATGGCACTTGTGCCAGAGGTAGCACTCGGAGCCCTGTCTGTGGGCACCCTGATCATTACCCAGCACAAAGGTAGCCATTCAAGACTCAAGACCTCCTCCTGCAGTCATAGGCAGCCCAGGACTTTAGTGCTATTTTGAAATGACTTGAAGTGCAGGAGGAGCAAGGAGGTGTGGCCCCTTCTCTGAGCCTCTGTTAAGGGGGGAAGCTACAATAATAATCTGAATTTCTGTATTGGTGTCCTCAGGACGACAAAACATTTGAAACCTGTCAGTTACTTTAGTTACTTTAACTTGGCACTTTGTGGTAAATATGTGGCTTTTGCTGGTATTTTCAGCACTCAGTCCCTAAAATGTTCGCCATCACTGCCCTACAGGCTCTCTGCAGCCAGGAAATACCTGTTTTTTAACTAGATTTGTCATGATTCGATTTGGGTCAAATCAGTTTTTTTTTTTTTAAATTTGGCAAATCGGATCGAACTGAATTTCAACGAATTTGCTCATCCATCTCTAATCAAATCAATTGGTGGGTTTCCTTTAAAGGATGTCTACCACCAGGATGAAGGATTGTAAACCAAGCACACTGAGGTGTGTGCCCCCTCTGGCAGAACCCACGCTTCTTTTAGCTTCTTATGCCCATGTTCTTACAAAATTATGCAAACGAGTATGAGGGGCTCCAGGCTCCAGAGGCATTAATGGAGACTGGAGCCTCTAAGGCTCATTTGCATAATTTTTAAAAGCATTTTAATCTTAAAAACAAGGGCATTAGAAGATTAAAGAAGAGCCGACCCTGCCAGAGGAGGCACACACCAGTATGTATGTGTGCTTTATTTACAATCCTTCATCGTGGTGGTAGATGTCCTTTAAATTTCTATGACTCTGTGTCATCTATGACTCTGTGATTGTTATTTTTTTTTTATTATAATATTTAATAATAAATGTAACTTTAGGACTGTTGCTTAACTTAAGTTGCAATGTCTTTGTTTAGGTGGTCACAGTTTTTAGTTCTCTATCCTAACAGACATAGGGACCAGTATGGGGGTGTGTATAGGGTCAACTATGGGTACAGGAGGTTACAAGTATTATGCTGCTTGCCCCCTACTCAGAATCTTTATAGACAATGTACAATTCCTGGCAGTCATTTATAGGCCTTGTCTAACCAAGAATCTAAATATCTGAGAAATCTGCAGCTCTGGAGTCCTGAGCCTCAATAAAGGTAGTTACTACTATATGGATACATATAATAAAATCATTACTGCAATAGACTATATAGAGGTGTTATTATTAACCCCCTATTACCTAGAGCAGTGGTGGGGAACCTGTGGCACGGGTGCCAGGGGTGGCACTCAGAGCCCTCTCTATGGGCCATCACGCTAGCACAGAGTTTTCCAGACAAGACTCAAGGCGTTTTACAGTCCCAGGAAACCCAGAACATTCAATGTTCAGCACTATTTTAGAGTGACTAGAACCTGCATGAGGTGCAAGGAGGTGTCATTTGTGAATTAACATTGGGTTCCTGCTCTAGGATTTATTTTTCTACATGTTCAGGGTACCCAGGAGATACAATCCAAATTTCTCTTCCTTCTTTTTGCTGTATTGGTGTCCTCAGGAAGCCAATACAATTGAAACATGTGACAGAGCAGGGTGTGATGAGTTACTGCTCAAATTGCTGTGTTGGAAACCCATAAATGGTTTTTGGTTGCAGTTTGGACACATTGGGGGTCATTTACTAAGGGGCCGAATCGCGTTTTACCGGCAGGTTACACAAATGTTTCCGTTTTGCGCTGATTTTCCCTGTATTGCCCCGGGATTTTGGCACACGCGATCGGATTGTGGCGCATCGGCGCCGGCATGCACGCAACGGAAATGGAGGGCGTGGCCAAACAAAAACCCGACGGATTTGGATGAAACCACCGTATTTTTTTTTAAAAAGTGTCGCGGGACACGCGCTTACCTTCACCACGTATAGGATCGTGCACTCCGGCGGGCCTCGGCGGACTTCAGCGCAGCAGTGACACCTGGTGGACGTCGGAGGAACTGCCTTAGTGAATCGCCGGAAGACCCGAATACACCGCAGGGAACGCGCCGCTGGATCGTGAATGGACTGGGTAAGTAAATCTGCCCCTCAGTCTCTAAAAGGTTCACCATCACCAAGACCATCAGAAATGAATACACACCTGCAAGTCTTGTCAAGTATTTCTCCAAGATACACCAAATATATCATCAGCTTGAGTCACTTTGATAAATTTGATGCATAAATAAACTCCATAAATAATAGTAGAGTGTAGGAAACCAGACCATCGTGTCTAATGCTTACACAGCATGACCTACACTAAACAGATGTATGACCAAACATCTTCACGTCTTCACATCTTAAAGGAGTTTACCAGGACTCCTGCTTCCTGCATCACCCCAGTACTTCAGTTGTTCTGCTCTGTTCCCAAAGTTCCATGGTCCAGACATTCTAGCCATATGTAGTGCCGAAAACCTGCAGCATTGGGGCGACGCAGGAAAACCCATTTAAGCCATGATAAAGTTATTTTTAGCCACACAAAGCCACATCACTTCACCCAAAGTAGCTCAAAATGTGGTACTAGACATGTATGCCAGTTTTATTTTAACAAAATGTGCCTCAATTCTGGTGCATTTATAAGTTTCTCTCAATGCTTTCTATTGGTAACCTCAGAAATGATAAAAACAGGGATCCAAAAAAATGCCCGGGTTCATATTCAACAATGAGAATTTCAGAAAAAGTAAGTACCACAGTTCTATAGAAATAATTGAGCACTGGAAATATGAGGGGAGATTTAACATTAGTCCTAAGTTGCTTCTTGGCTTATAATTGGCTTATAATTTTTGCGCAAACACTGTTTTGCGTTTTTTAGGGAGAAAAAAACACAACTCTAAAGTCGCGCAATGATGTAAAAAATACACCACAGAGTGTGCAACACCACATTTATCAACTGAGAATTTTCAAAAGAATGCACATTTAATGGCAAAACTATACCACATAGGAGGTGCTGTATGTGGGTCCATTGCTACTACAGGGGGAAGTTTTTGCTCAATTTTGAAGTTTTTGCTCAATTTTATGTTTGTTTGAGGTATCTGAGAATTTCATGTGCAAAAACATTGCAAAAAGGCAGAAATTGAGTAGTTGTTAAACATACGATAGACTGGTGCAGTCTATTCTCATAGAGCAACCACTGCTGATACTCACATCAGAAGGCATATAACACTGCACATACACCGGACTATAAATCCAACTGGTGGAAACCTGCCTAACACATAGACAACCGATCAAAATCCTGCCTAATGATAAATCTCCCCCATGGAGTGTATAGGAGCACTTAGAGACCACCAGGCCCAGAAGGTGGAAATCCAATGATCAGATCCTCATCCCTATCTTGTACTGTCTTGTACTCAAAGTAAGTCTTTATAGGGGTAAGAACTTTTATAATGTCCACTTTGCTCCCTGAAGTTATTTCTACTGGTGAATAGACCCTTGTAGTAAATAGGAATAAACAATGTCCCCCCTGACATGTATATTAATGGTCAGTAAAATGGTGGTTTCAGTAAACCCTACCTATCATAAAGATCAGTTTCCTGATAATGGTTAAAGGAAACTTAACATCAAGTATCTACTTATTAAGGTAGGTCTGATAGTGGGTACCTTTTAACCTTCCGAACCCTCCTCACTCTTTACCTTATCCTATGATAGTTTCTAAGCTATACACTTTATTTAGCTAATATGCAAAGTATAGGCAGAGGCTACTGGGGTGTGGAGAAGTCTTTGTTCCAACTCCGCAGAGAGGCTACTCCACGCCCCAGTAGCCTCTGCCGATAGTTAGTATATTGGGGCAGATTTACTTACACGGTCCATTCGCGATCCAGCGGCGGGTTTTCCGATGCTGATTCGTGTCTTCCGGTGATTCACTAAGGTAGTCCGTCCGAGGTGTCGCTGCTGCGCTGAAGTCCGCCGAGGTCCGCCGGAGTTCACCAAGCTAAGCTGGGTGCAGGTAAGTGCGTGACAAGCGACACATTTTTAAAAAAAAATGGTGATTTTTCCGAATCCGTTGGGTTTTCCGACGGCCACGCCCCCCAATTTCCGTCGCGTGGATGCCCGCGCCGATGCGCCACAATCCGATCGCTTGCGCCAAAAACCGGGGGAATTCAGGGAAAAACAGTAATATTCGGGAAAAACGTCGCAAAAACATGATTCGGGCCCTTAGTAAATGACCCCCATTATCTAGATAAAGTGAAGTTTAGCTTAGAAACTATCATAGGATTGGGTAAAGAGTGATTAGGATTTAGTAGGTCACAAGGAACCTACCATCACATCTAGAGCAGATTTCTGATGGTAGGTTTCCTTTGAGTATCTGCTTTCTCTGTAAATTAACATTTCAATTTATGTAAATTTCTATACAAGGTGCCCGCCCTTTATCCCATCACATGTGAAATAGTTTCCGTTATTAATCATTCTTAAAATTACTGAGTTGTCTCCACCATATTATTAAATTTATTTAAAACTTAAGAAACTCTGCGTGAATCATACAGTGATATCATATCAGAGGTAATTGGCCCATGGAGAGGAAAATGGTCTGCAGGCAGCGACAATTCTATTATTCATATAGCAACTAGTATCCTCCTGAGTTTCTAACTTTTCAGAGTCTGGACTTCTTAAAAATCAGTTGTCAGGTTTTTAACAATTGATTAAGCTTTTGCACCAGTTTTCTCTCTGACTTTGCACAAGAAACTGCTTGTACATGTATTTATAAAGTCTCTGCGCCAGTATTGTGTCAGGGCTGCTCTGTGTCCGCTGCGCCACAAAATTCAGCACCTAAAGGCGCCTATTCAGACCGTACCCCACATTTATTACTACGTCCCGACAGGGCGGCCAGGGTGGGCCGCGACAGAAATTAGGGGCAGGCCATTGGACGATCCGACTGAGCACAGGATTTAACATTTAAATTGTGTCGCAAGATCAAGTACTTACATGCACCGGGAGGAAGAAGGTGAACTCCATCAGACCTGATTGCGGAAGAGACACATGCAGGATATCGGGCGCACAATCTTCTTGAATCACGGCAAATGTGCATTCAAGTTGGACAATGCACTTTCGGGGATCGCGCAGGACAGGTAAGTAAATGTGCCCCCATGTGCCAGTATTCAATAATCCGCCACATTCTGCACATTAGTGAGGCAGACATTGGAGGTCATTTACTAAGGGCCTAAATCGCGTTTTTATGTAGGGTTACCCCAATTTTACAGTTTTGCGCCGATTTTCCCTGAATTGTCCCGGGTTTTTTTGCGCACGCGATCGGATTGTGGCGCATCGGCGCATGCACGCAACGGAAAAGAGGCAGTTCCTACCATCTCCATAGACAGGGCATCCTCTACACGCTAGAGGAAGGTGATTCTTACCATCACCATAGACGGGGCATCCTCACACCTAGAGGAGAGTGGTTCTATCCATCACCATAGACGGGGGCATCCTACTACACTTAGAGGAGATACAGTCCTACCATCACCATGACATGGGGCATCCTCACACCAGAGGAGAGGGCATTTACTACCATCACCATAGACAGGGGGCACATCTCGCTACACCTAGAGGAGAGGTGGTTCTACCATCACCATAGACAGGGGGCATCCTCTACACCTAAGGTGAGGTGGTTCTACCATCACCTAACATAGGGCATCCTCTATACCTAGAGGAGAGAGAAATTCTACCATCGCCATAGACAGGGGCATCCTCTACACACAGTGGTTCCAACCTTGGGTCGGGACCCCCAGCGGGGTCGAACGCCAAACCGGGGGTCGCCTAAAGCCACGGAGCGAATTTTACTGTGTTTTACTGCTAGATGCTGTTTGGGCTCACCGCAGCATAGGAATGTATTGCTTGGCAACCACAGGAGAGACCAATAAACCACGCCAAAAACTACAGGATAGCACTGCACATAAAAAAAAAAAAGAAAAAAACCCATCACAGCTTAAGTGAACCACATGCTCTACACCTAGAGGAGAGGCTGTTCTACATATCCATAGACAGGGGGCATCATCTACACCTAGAGGAGAGGTGGTTCTACCATCACCAGACAGGGCTCCTCTACCTAAGGTAGAGCATTTCACTTCGCCATAGAGGGGGCATCCTCTATACACCTAAGGAGAGGTATTCTCTCACCATAGACAGGGGGCACTCCTCACCTAGAGGAGAGGTGTTTCTACCATCACCATAGACGGGGCATCCTCTACACTCTAGAGAGATTACGTCCTACCCCACACGACAGGGGCATCCTCTACACCTAGAGGAGATGACTACCATCACTAGACAGGGGGCATCCTCTACACCTAGAGGAGGGTCTACATCACCATAGACAGGGGGCATCCTCTACACCTGAGTAGAGCAGTTCTACTATCGCCATAGACAGGGGGCATCCTCTACCCTAGAGGAGGTGATTCTACATCACCATAGACAGGGGCATCTCTACACCTAGAGAGGTGGTTCTAACCATCACCATAGACGGGGGCATCCTCTACACTTAGAGGAGATACAGGTCCTCCATCACATAGACGGGGGCATCCTCTCACACTAGAGGAGTCAGTACTACCATCACCATAGACAGGGGCTCCCTACACCTAGAGGAGAGGTGGTTCTACCATCACCATAGACAGGGTGGGCATCCTCTACACCTAGAGGAGAGGTTGGTTCTAACCATCACAATATACCAGTGGTGCATCCTCTACACCTGAGGTGAGGTGGTTCTACCATCACCAAGACAGGGGGCATCCTCTATACCTAGAGAGAGTTTCAACATCGCCATAGACAGGGGGCATCTCTACACCATTGGTTCTCAACCTGTGGGTCGGGACCCAGCTGGCGGGTCGAACGACCCAAACCGGGGGTCCGCCTAAAGCCACCGGAGCCGAAATTTTACTGTGTTTTTACTGCGAGTTGCATGGTTTGGGCTCACCGCAGCATGAGGAACTGTATTGCGGGGTCACAGCATTAGAAAGGTTGAGAACCACTGCTCTACACCTAGAGGAGAGGCTGTTCTACCATTACCATAGACAGGGGGCATCATCTACACCTAGAGGAGAGGTGGTTCTACCATCACCATAGACAGGGGGCATCCTCTAGACCTAGAGGAGAGGCAGTTCTACTATCGCCATAGACAGGGGGCATCCTCTACACCTAGAGGAGAGGTGATTCTACCATCACCATAGACAGGGGGCATCCTCTACACCTAGAGGAGAGGTGGTTCTACCATCACCATAGACGGGGGCATCCTCTACACTTAGAGGAGATACAGTCCTACCCATCACCATAGACATGGGGCATCCTCTACACCTAGAGGAGAGGCAGTACTACCATCACCATAGACAGGGGGCATCCTCTACACCTGAGGAGAGGTGGTTCTACCATCACCATAGACAGGGGGGCATACCTCTACACTAGAGGAGAGGTGGTTCTAACCATCACCATAACAGGGGGCATCCTCTACACCTAGAGGTGAGGTGGTTCTACCATCACCATAGACAGAGGGCATCCTCTATACCTAGAGGAGAGGAGATTCTACCATCGCCATAGACAGGGGGCATCCTCTACCCAGTGTTCTCACCTGTGTGGGTCGGGACCATACGGGGGTCGAACGACCAAAACCGGGGGTCGTTTAAACCATCGAGTCCGAAATTTTACTGTGTTTTTACTGCGAGTTGGCATGGTTTTGGGCTCACCGCAGCATGAGGAACTGTATGCGGGGTCACAGAATTAGAAAGGTGAGAACAACTGCTCTTACCAACCTAGAGGAGAGGCCTGTTCTACCATTACATAGACAGGGGCATCATCTACACCTAGATAGAGGTGGTTGGGTTTCTACCATCACCATAGAGGGGGCATCCTCTACACACCTAGAGGAGAGGTGGTTCTACCATCGCCATAGACAGGGGGTCATCCTCTACTACACCTAGAGCACGAGGCTGTTCTTAAAATCCATAATCAAAACTGCACCCAAAAACATAGCATCAACATAATCTTTTTTTGTTAATGCTTTTTCCGTGCATCAAAACTGAACTGTCAGAATACAACATTTAGCATTTACCATGGGATTCCCAATTAATGGGCAGAAAAAAGACCTCAATTACATAAGAGATGTAAGTTTTTAGATTTCTAATGACAAACAGTAATAACTAATGCATGCGCGCCACACTTTCGTTTCTTTTCATCTTGTTCTTTTTAAGTTTGCACGCATTTTTGGTAATTGTACAGTTTGTCACTTAAGCAACAATTTCAATGTACAAACAGAAAAAAATTAGGAAATGTAGAAAAAAAGTGTTTTCACGCGAATGGGTCATGTCAATATCTTATACATGGAATGTGATAGTAATATCTTAATTCAGGGAAAGTTCAGATGAAACCGTGACAACGTATGACTATATCGCTCAGAGGATTCAGTATTTGCTCAGTTAAAGAAATGTTTTGTGATCCTTTACTTTTATAAAATGTCTATTCCTTTTAGTGGTGGATTCAAGGTTAGACTGGGCCAGCCATACTTCAGACATTTAAAGGGCGCTCTCCACACCGGATGAGGACTGTATGCAACATAAGCATGAGGGCTCTATGGGTGTTATGAAGCTCATTTGATACAATCTTTCATCCTGGTGTTAATGTCCTTTAAAGAAGGCTTTATGACTCTGTGAAAAAAATATCCTTAGGGGTACAAAGTCCTGGTTCTATTTTATTCTCCATGCTCCCATTTCCGTTTGACTGGAAAAATCACATACCATTTTTTCGTACGTTCATATCGCTGGTGTCTTATAATCCGAAGTCAGGAAGATCCAGCACTGCCGGACTCACCTTGACTGCTGTTTTAGAGATGGGGTGAAACGCTGACAAGCGTTTCACGTGATCTTTAATAGAGATGTGCCTTTGTACCAATCTCTATTTCGCCAGAGTTCACCATCTTCCAGTGTATGTAAGTGCATGTCTTGCCACACAAATTAATGTTAAAATCCCACACTCAGTCGGATCATCTGAGGCCGTCCCCCGATTTCGTCGCATGAAGTCGGCGCGCTGCGCCAAAATCCGATTGCGTGCAACACAATACCTGCTAAAATCCACTTCCACTGTGCCACAAATCCCGAAAATGTCAAGAAGTCAACGAAATGCAATCCGCAGACCCTTAGTAAATAGTCCCAATATTCCCATCTCTACATAGAGCTTTATATATCTGTAGTTTAATATTAGCAGACCAAGAGCCAGGGATTTGAAGAGACACAGAGCTGTCAGTCCAATAAGGGTGTGGTTCTCTGGCAAGCCTGAGAGATGAGAAGAGTCACAGATACCAAACATGAGTCATAAAAGCTAATTTGCATATCAGAAAAACATCTGTAATTAAGGTACAGGGCCCCACTGGCAGCTAAATTTAGGTGATATAGGGAGGACTTGTAACCCTTTATCTGCAGGCATTGTTAGCCAGGTTGATCAGAATCTGGTGACAGGTCCTCTTAAATATCCACTATTTAATGCTGCAGTCCACGCTGCCTAATGTTACAGTTTTGCAAGTGTTTTAAGGCAGAAATGACGTAGCAGGACTAGAAGTACATTACCTCCGATCCTAATCCAGCTTTGAGTCATAATCCAGCATTTATCTCTAATATATGTGATTTTACCAAGAGATGAAGTAGAAACATTATTTAAGATTACCAAAATCAAAAAATAATCAATGGTAACATACTTTATTTGGGCTCCGTATTTTACTCTCATTGGACTTTGATATATTCCGGAGAACCTTTAAAGGTCACTTTTTACTACTTCTCTAGGCCTGAATAATGAGCACTGGCTTTGATTACACAACTTGCCGGCTCCTTGTAATGCTATGTTGTGTGTATCAGGTTTATATAATCTTCAGATGTGTGTAATAAAATGCTAATGTTGTCCTTTCTCTTTTTTATTAAGTGGAAAACTTTCTATATTATCACTCGTAAATGTTCACCCGGAGGCAGTCTCGCTGCGCAGTTCTCTGTTGTTATTTCCCTTCACGTTAGATAATGAACATCGACAACAAATGTCTCTTTTCTGCACTAAAAACTATTGCCATTAGAAAGAAACTATATACTATAATATAATAACTATCTATATAGCTAAAGGTTTTATCATCATTTTTCCTTATGAAAATTAATTAACTTAAATTTAAAAAAAGACCCAATTGGAGTCAGGATGGATGAATAATGCAAAAGAGGCACGGTGAAGAGTAGAGTTCACCAACTTTGCTGACTTTTAATGCTAGTAAATAGGGGAAATCTTTTGAAGGTTTGGTCTGGTGATGACTGATCCAATGTAATATGGACACTATTAGCATATTGTGCCATAGTAACCTGTATATCAATATTATTTTTTTTTTCAGCTATGTTATGTACCACAAAAAAAATGTTAGTTTAAGAGGTTACGGAGGAATTTTTATCACCTTCACCAATCCCCAAGTCTTTGCTCTACCAACTCTGGTGGGTTGGATTTTTCCCTAGTCCCACAAAAAAATCAGTATAATCTACCTATTCTATCCCTGGATGGGAAATTGAGAACCAAAGGACAATGATTCAAAGATATATATATATAATGAACAATCTTTATGGGATCTCCACAATGGGGTCCCAGCCGTAGCCATCAGTTTGGACGCGCTCCACACCCTACGGGCGGTCATATGAATAGGCATAATAACCCCCAAAGTACAACTGCTCCCACAATTGGGCACAGGGATTGCAAATCTAGGAAGGAGAGGTCAGGTGAGAGAGGGCAGCTTAGGGCAGATAGGTCCATCCTTATGGTTAGTGTCATTCGTATGGTAGGGTCCATTTGTATGATTAGTGAACCATCCAGTATGGTAGTGTCATTAATTAGGTTAGAGTCCATCCTGTATGCTTAGTGTCCATCCTGTATGGTTAGTGCATTCATGTATGGTAGTGTCATTCATGTATGGTTAGAGTCCAGCTTGTATGATTTAGTGTCTATCTGTATGCTTAGTCCGTCCTGTATAGTTAGTGTCTATCCAGTATGGTTAGTGTCATTTGTGTATGGTTAGAGTCCAAGTTGTAGACTTAGTGAATCACTCATATGTTAGGTCTTCTGTAGTTGAGTCCATGTAGATTAGTGTCATCCTGTATGTTAGTGTCATATGATGGTTGTGTCAATGTCTTGCATGATTAGTGTCCATCCGTATGGGTTAGTGGTCATTTGTGTATGCTAATGCGATGTTTGTTTAGTTATATGTGTCCCCTGAATCCATCTGTATAAGTTCATTGGTTGAGTTTGCAACTCTCAAATTCTGGGATCTATATGTGAATAACTCAACAATAGAAGATAACAAGACCTAGATCAGTGAAGGGTGGTTGGTGCAGAGGAGGCCAGCTGCAGCGAGAAAACACATGATCCCACATTTACTCAATGGGGCAGATTTACTTACCCGGTCTTGTCGCAATCCAGCGGTGCGTTCTTTGTGGAGGATTTGGGTCTTTCTGGCGCCCGACTGTCCACCAGATGTAGCTGCTGCGCTGAAGTCGTCGGAGTTCACTGGAGTTCCAAGCTAGTGGGTGCAGGTAAGTGCGTGTCAATCTCACTTTTTTTAAAAAATACGGTGGTTCTTCCGAATCGGTCGGGTTTTCTTACGGCCACCCCCCCCCCCCCCGATCCTCTAGGTCTAGAGGATGCCCCCTGTCTATGGTGATGGTAGAACCTCCTCTCCTCTAGGTGTAGAGGATGCCCCCTATCTATAGTGATGGTAACACCACCTCTCCTCTAGGTGTAGAGGATGCCCCCTGTCTATGGCACTGGTAAAGCTGCCCCTCCTCCTGGCATAGAGGATGTTTCCTGTCTATGGTGATGGTAGAACCTCCTCTCCTATAGGTGTAGAATATGCCCCCTGTCTATGGTGATGGTAGAACTGACAATCCTCTAGGTGTAGAGGATGTCCCCTGTCTATGGTTATGGTAGAACTGCCTCTCCTCTCGGTGTAGAGGATGTCCCCTGTCTATGGTGATGGTAGAACCACCTCTCCTCTAGGTGTAGAGGATGTCCCCTGTCTATGGTGATGGTAGAAGCACCTCTCCTCTAGGTGTAGAGGATGCCCCCTGTCTATGGTGATGGTAGAGCTGCCTCTCCTCTAAGTGTAGAGGATGCCCCTGTCTATGGTGATGGTAGTACCGCCTCTCCTCTAGGTGTAGAAAATGCCCCTGTCTATGGTGATGGTAGAACAGTGTCTCCTCTAGGTGTAGAGGATGCCCCCTGTCTATGGTGATGGTAGAACAGTGTCTCCTCTAGGTGTAGAGGATGCCCCCTGTCTATGGTGATGGTAGAACCTCCTCTCCTCTAGGTGTAGAGGATGCCCCCTGTCTATGGTGATGGTAGAACCTCCTCTCCTCTAGGTGTAGAGGATGCCCCCTGTCTATGGTAATGGTAGAACCACCTCTCCTCTAGGTGTAGAGGATGCCCCCTGGCTATGGTGATGGTAGAACCGCCTCTCCTCTAGGTGAAGATGCCCCCTGTCTATGGTGATGGTAGAGCCGCCTCTCCTCTAGGTGTAGAGGATACCCCTGTCTTTGGTGATGGTAGAACCGCCTCTCCTCTAGGTGTAGAGGATGTCCCCTGTCTATGGTGTCTATACCCTTATCCCTCTGTGATCTGGCTTTACAGGCTGTTACAGTGTCCCATCCTTCCCCTTGCTCCAGCAGCACTTGTGCAGTGAGCAGGGACTTTCTCTGTAGGTTGTCCTCATAATAGAAGATGAGAAAACAGCCTGTAAAGTCAGACCACAGAGGGGCTAAGGTAGCCCCTTAGGTTCTTTGGCATAATTTGAAAAGTTGATTGCAGAAGGAAGCAAACCATGGATAACAAATTTAAGAAGTTTACCACAGTCATGGTGCCTGGATCTTTGAGTGAGGCCTCACACAGATGTTAATGAGCCATAAGAAATCAAGGGAAGGAAGGGGTGAGCGCGGAGTGTCCCTGGATTATCTTGCTGGATTTTGATGTTACATTTCCTTTAATGTCACTATTGTTAATGTCTCAACCAAAAGAATCTGATCACAATAGTACAAGGCTGTAAATTATGCAGAATGTCCTTTGTCACATCTGGCAGAATATTTCTGTGCTATGAGAATTAACTTCCAGTTGCTAAGAACAAGTTGTAGAAATTACATGGTGCGCCAGGCTTTTATTAAGGGCTGATCATCGTGATTTGAAGAATGACATTATCATTCAATTTCCCAATGTGAAAGAACAAAGCAGCAGCCAAGGAAAAGGAAACATTTCATGGGAAAGCAAAACATTCTGTGCTCAAGATGTTCTAAAAAAACTCTAAAATATGTAAAAACATTGAATAAACCTGATGTTTGAGGACATAAAAGCCATAAAATGTATAATGGTGGAAGAGCAGGGAGGGTAACTAAGTGGCAGGGACTGTCAGAGAGTAAGCAGCAGGGGCATAACTTTAGGGAGAGGAGAGGTTACCCTCACAAACTGGCCCATTCCTATATGAAAAGTTCTATAAACCATGGGCAGCACTGTGGCTGAGTGGGTAGCACTTCTCCCTTGCAGCACTGGAGTCCTGGGTTTGAGTCCCACCCAGGTCAAAATCTGAAAATAATTTGTATGTTCTCTCCTTGTTTGTGTGGGTTTCCACCAGGACTCCGGTTTCCTCCCACACTCCAAAACATACTGTTAGGTTGATTAGATTGTGAGCCCCATTGAGGACAGGGACCAATTTGGCAAGCTCTGTGTGCGCTATATAAATAAAGAATTATTATTATTATTATAAACCATGCATTATAGTTGGGGACCTGCCACAGACATTATACTGGGGCCCATCTGCTTCAAGTTACACCGCTGGTAGGCAGTAAGAAGTAGGTGCCTTGTACTGGGACAGAGAGAACACAAGAGAGGAGTTTTTCTACAATGCAGCAGACTCCTGACTTTCCTCCTCTGGGGCTGTCTGATGATACAGCACCCCAGCCCAATTTGGTTAATCAAAGATTATACACAGAAAACTTACAAAAGACAAATTCTGACCACTTCACCCCTCTCGTGGCCCCCTATCAGCTGCCTTGACTGCTCTGGCTACTTTTGATGCATTCAAAAAGGGAACCTATCATCAGAGTATTCTCCCCATTAAGCAGGTAGGTTATGAAATATCCTTTCTAAAATTCCCTCTTTGATGTAAAATCTCACCTGTTTACCTCACCTCTAAAGCCATATGCAAATGAGCTTAGAAGAGTTTGGTCAAGTTTAGAGGCTGCAGGGAGAGTGTCACTTTAAACGCCCCTACCCTTGGTTCTATAGTTCCTAGAAGCTTTTGATGCCATAGAATCTCCTCTTTCAGATATCATCAAGCTTGTGGTTCTGTTATCTACAGAATTGGAGATATAGGCAATTAAAGTCATAGTTGGAAATGTGAACTACCGATTCAATTTCTACCTTATGTTTAACTGCCTGTTCCTGTGCGGTGCTGTAACTCACAGAACCACAAGCCTGGTGTAATCTGAAGGATGAGATTCTTATCTTTAAAATGAAACAAACATATTTCTAGGGGCTATAAAATCAAGGAAAGGGGTGTCTGAAGTGACACTCCCTCAGCAGCCTCTAAACTTGACTCACTTGTATCTGAAATTCAAAGTAAAGAGGGAATTCCAGAAAGGACACTTCATACCCCGCCTTAGGGAGAAAGTAGTTTAATGGGGTCAAATCTGGTGACAGGATCCCTTTAACAATTTACCAGCTCACCTGCATCAGTCTGATTCTCTGATTCGCTTCCAGTCGATGTGGGAGAAAGCCCCAACCCCAGGAGCTTTCTGTCCTCCCACTGGGCAGCACAGAATGCACTGTGAAACCCCATGCAGAACCCATCACCCTTCAAGTACCCCAGTCATCCCATCAGTCGTGCAAGAACCCATCAAGTGTTACATCTACATAACATCATGGTGATTATTAGCAATCACAAAAACATTACAAAAAGTTTTTAACACTATAAAGTACTAAAGTGAATCAAGAACAATAGTGTGCATGGTGACATGTGTGCATAGGTACTGCCTCACACCCTCGTAGGCAGCACCCAGATGTCATTTCGGTCAATGTTACTCCGAGCTCAAAGTTAAAGGAAATCAACCCTAAAAAAAACAAAAAAGGGCTAGAAATACTCACCTCTGCTCGTCTTCATCTTGATCCCGGTGCTCTCCGCCACTAGTTTTGACCTACCGGGATCACCTAGAAAACAAACTTAGAATTAGCAGCCATTAGCACAGGGACAAAATGTCCAGTGCTCCGGGCTTGTAATTATGCACGCCTCACCCCCCTTGTCCATGCCTTTTATGTGATGTCACCTCCCTCTTTCATGGTCCCAGCGTGCATAATTAGCAGCCTGGAGCGCCACAAATCTTGTCCCTGTGCTCCTAATTATAACTTTTTTTTAAGGTGAACCCGGCGTGTCAAGACTGTTGACAGACAGAGCCTGGATCAAGGTGAAGAGGAGCAAAGGTGAGTATTTTGAGCATTTTTTTGCTTGTTTTTTGTGGTTGATTTCCTTTAAGATATAAGGACAAACAACAAAGGATGTGATACTTATCATAACACACTAAATCTCTGCAGAGGAAAGATACATTTCTATTACCGAGGCAACAAACAATTTGGATTGGATTGCCTGGAATGAATTGTCAGCTCATGTTATATAATGTTCCACTGCACTTTTGTTCTTAATTGATGTAATTATGTTTTCATCTATGTGAAGGCTGAATCCTGGGACTTCATTCATGGCCTCTTGTCTTGTGCTGTGCCGAATCATCACTTCTTCATTGTCTTAGATTCAAGTACATGTTTGTTAAAATTGTGTAGATATAGAATTACATACAAATGTCTGACGGCTCTGAGGGGACCTTAGAATTTGGATTCTTTAGATTTGTAAAGGAACTGAGTCTTTGAAGCTATTTTATAGAAATGAATAGTAAAATTGGTAACATACACAATTAAGGAATGAAACCTCCCTGTGTCTTTCACATTTTCTGCTCCTTTTCCTATAGTGTGTGGTGCATCGAAAAGCCTTCTGAGGTTAATTTCATATGGCTAAGGAGGCTAATGATCAACTTTTTCCATACCTACAGAATTAAGCAAATATGTTACCAGGAATGTTGAAAGGCTCCAATACCATATGCTATGTTGAATCATTTTTTAATCATTTCAGTACTCTATAATAGTTTATTTTACATTATCTGGCTCTCTCCCAGCAGCATATGGTAAGTCCCTGGGGAGAGGGCGGTTGCAGCCTGAGTGTGCCTGTGTCTCCTCATACATTCAATGGGGCACATTTACTTACCCGGTCCTGTCACGATCCAGCGGCGCGTTCTCCGACGAGTATTCGGAGCTTGCTGGAATTCACTAAGGTCGTGCACCCGATGTCCACCAGGTGTCGCTGCTGGGCCGAGGTCCGCCGGAGTTCACCATCCTATTCCTGGTACATGTAAGTGTGTGTCAAGCGACACTTTTTTTAATAGCGTGATTTTTCTGAATCCGTCGGGTTTTCCGACGGCCATGCCCCCTATTTTTCGCTGCATGCAAGCATGCGCCCACACAATCCGATCGCGTGCGCCAAAAACCCGGGGCAATTCAGCGCAAAACGGTAAAATTCGGAAAACCCGGCGGAAAAACGCGATTCGGAACAAAACAAATCTTCTTTCTGCCCTGCCTGCTCAATGCAGGCAGGTGACCTGATGAAGGATACAATCCACTCCCAAAACATGTTGTCCGTGTTACGAGCATCTCAATAAAGAATTCTCATCCCCCTAAGTTGAAGCACACTCAATGAAGGCAGCACGTCATTTTCGTGGCTTTTTTTTCTTCAGCTATCCATATGCTCAATGCATATGACAGGAAGTGGGGAGGAGTGAGGGAGCTGCACGAGTGTGGAGGAGAGGAGACTGAGACACATGCACACACAGGCTGCCCCCCCCCCCTCTCTGGGACTCATCACACGCTGCTGGCAGGGAGCCAGGTAATGTGAATTAAAGGGAACCCGTCACCACTATTTTCACAAATACAGCTAGTGACAGGTTCCTATAGAGCTCTAATAACTATCTGACACCCTGCTTGTAGCTAAAAATTATGCCCCTGAGATTCCCATATATTCAACTTTATAGTTTTATCTGGTAACTAAGCATGGCTACATGGAGTCCAGGTGGGCGTGGCCTCCTCAGGCTGAATCCAGCAGCTCCTCCCCATCCCTATCTCTGTATGCTGCTATAATGTCATGTGACCAGGGTGACATCATCGCAGGTCCTATAGCTTTTGTAGCATTAGGAGCTGTACACTAAGCATATATGTCATGAAATCACAGCATATTTTATCACATGAAATCACAGCAGCCTGCATGGAGAGGAGTAGAAGTCCATGGAGGCTGCTGTGATGGTTTTATGTGGTCAGATATGTACATGGGGTATAGTTTTCATATTAAGTAGCTCAAGGACCTTTGATGATGTCACCCTGGTCACATGACATTAGGCCACGCCCCCGTGGACTAGCTCCAAAGCTGCATAGATACCAGGCAAGATTATAACTCTGATTTTATGGGGATCTGAGGGGAACAATTTTTAGCTAAAAGCAGGGTGTCAGATAGTTATTAGAGCTCTATGGGAACCTGCCACTACCTGTATTTGTGAAAATAGTGGTGACGGGTTCCCTTTAAACTTATATAAAGTACTGAAATGATTCAAAAGGCTGACAAATGCATTTTTAAATTCAGCATTGTATAGGCTATTGGAACCTGTCACCAGCTTAAAATGACATTTCTGGCAACAGGTTCACTTTAAGTAAAACAAGACTTATCAGGCTCCTTTATATGTTAGTGGATACAGGACAGAAAGCTGAATCACAATCACTGCCGGCGGCAATAAAGAGCCAGCCGGTGCATAGGCGCTGCCATCTTGGCTCGGATTGTTGCTACCCGTGACGTCATCAGGGAACTGCCTGAGGTCACACAAAGACATGATTCTGTTTCTTTTTACTCAATGTATTACAATGTGCGATTTGCACATTGTAATACATGATGTGTAAAATCCCCATATACTGCCATACTGTAATATGGCAGTATATGGTAGGATCAATCAGACAACCTAAGGTTAAAGTACCCTAGAGCAGTGGTGGCGAACCTTTGGCACTGGTGCCGGAGGTGGCACTCAGAGCCCTCTCTGTGGGCACCCAGGTCATCACCCAGCACAAAGTTCACCATTCAGGACTCAAGACCTCCTCCTGCAGTCACAGGCAGCCCAGGACGTTCCACGTTCAACATTATTTTAAATTGACTTAAAGTGAAGGAGGAGCAAGGAGGTGTGGACAGAGCTGGATTATGATTGTAGACCCTTCTCCGGACCTGTGATTCATCTTGTAAATGGGACCTTGGAGGAAAACTACAATAATAATCAAAATTTCTCCTTCTTTCTGCTTTATTGGTGTCCTCAGGGCCCCAATACGTTTGAAACCTGTGAGTTACTTTTAAATTGGCATTTGGCACTTTGTGAAAAATATGAGGCTTTTGGTTATAGTTTCGGCACTCAGTCCCTAAAATGTTTGCCATCAGTGCCCTAGGGGATCGGAAAAGTAGTATAAAAATAAAAAAGTTTAAAAAAAAAAAAATGAAATAAAAAAATTAAAAAATTCTAATCATCCTTAGAACTGATATAAATATAAATAAACAGTAAAAATCATAAACATGTTAGGGATCACTGAGTCCCAAAATGTCCAATCTATCAAAATGTCATAGTGCCCAAGATAGAACAATTGGTGTCCAATAGCCCAGGCAGTGTCCATTGGCCACTTTGTGTCCCCCCATATAGTTGTAATGCCCTTTTTCTGCCCACTTCTTTGTGCCCCATGTATAGTAATAATTCCCTTCTGTACTTCCCACCCTGCTGTGATTTACAGAATTCCTCTCCTATCACCTTCCAAACTGAGATTATGGATTTTCATACAAATCCTTCCTACTTAGTATTCTTTACCTGCTATGGTTTATACCTTTGACTCTGAATTGAATCTGTCTGCCTTGCAATTTTGTACTGTGTTTGTCCTCTTCCCCTGACACATTTCAACTATTGTTTCTGTTTGTCTTGTTGTCTCTGAGAAAGTTGACAAGTTGTCTACCCAACAACGAGCGTGGACCAGGACAATAAGGCAGGGACATTGAGGAGAAAGTTTAGTATAATGTCCCACTGTCTCCTGTCTGTTCCCAGACCCTACATAAAACTGATTTGGGAACTGTAGGACCTATTGATCACTTTTTAGCAAAATGTTTATGGTTGGGGAAAAGGTGAACTAGGGTTGATTTTTTTTTCATGTACATCATTAATCATATGGGAAAAATATTGTTATATTTTGATGGACACATATATTGTATATTTTGATAACTAAGGAGTACTAAGTACTAGTACTGAGTACTAAGGAGTCTGATTTGTATTGCATTTTGCTAATATAGTGCTTCACTATTTCAGTTTGCCTTTAGCAGCCTGTAATAGTAGAGCTTGATCAAAATCTATGGGAGCTGTCAGAACATGGTATCAGTGCAGGGAATCACATCACATGTTTTAGCCTTTAATCAGGAACAAGATGGTGGTGCCCATTCGACCTGTCCGCACCACTTGGCCCATTCGACCTGTCCGCGGGTTATACACTTAACGTTTAAGCAGACACCTTCTTCATTTGGATGTTAGCAAAATAGGGTGGCATTGCTGATGTTAAAAGGTTATAAAGGAGACTGCAGTGACTCAAATCAGCCACTACACAGAGAACATATCTGTTCTTCCATTCCTTGGGTTAGTTCCATCACTGGCAGCTGCTCTGAACAGCTAATAAACTGAGGTGCTGAGAGTTGTGCACCATCTGATGTGATACTGATAACCAATCCAACTAGATTAGATAAGTCATTTGTATCCTAAACATGGAAAACCCTTTCGACATTCTCATAACAACTTTCACGCTATAGATAAGCTTGAGAAGTGCAGTTTTCTAGGATATGATTCCATATTTTTGTGTAAAAAGTTGTTTAGATGCTCTTGGACTCCTATAGAATGCCAGATTCACGGTTCTGCTACCCACACAGAGTGAAAGAAAGCTCTGCAGGTATACAACAAAAAACAGGAATAGCTGCCAAAACACCTACCAGGCATTAACAAAAAACAGGAATAGCTGCCAAAACACCTACCAGGCATTGGTAGTCCTATAGGGTGAGCAAGTAAACTTATTTGCATATGACTACACAACATTACAAGGTGAAGCCTCAAGGTGAACTTTATTTTTGTCTGTAAGAGTTATAATTTAGCAGTTTATCTTGAGCTACCATAAGTGACCTGACTCCAGTCTGCGTGAATCTATAATTAACTGAATCCATCAATGTCATCCGCTGTGAAATTATTGTAATTTAGTTGTTTCTTTTGCGGGTGAAAAAAAAAAACATTGAAATGAATTTAAAAATCAGCCTGGAACAAAATTGTTAAAGAGAACCTGCCATGCAAATTAACCCACCAAAAAAAATACTTCATTAAAAATTATTATTAAAAAGCATTAACCCTTATTTCAAAATTATTTCATTTCATGACTGCAATGTAAAAAAAAAAATTATTCAGTAAAGTTATATGCGATTTACCTGAGATGAGTTCAATGATAGTAATGGGGTCCTGCATATGTATATATCACTGCACTGCCCTGGCTCTCTAGTCCTTATTGACAGATCTCACTGTTATAAACATTCAGTTTTATTAAACTAATACTTAGGGATCATTTGCCGATATTCATCTGCCAACATATACAGCTCCCTTTACTTTCACCTTCAGGGGCAGTAGGAAGTTGTACACAATCTCTCGCTGGAATATTAAAGGAGACAGACACAGATGGGGGTTGTGTGACTCAGCACTGCCACATTATTAACCACTCCCTAAGAAAAATGGTGTCTGTGAGAGAATTGGCTATGAGAAGAGAAATCAACCTCATGCTGCCCTCAGTAATTGTCTTTTAGCAGGTCACATGTCTCAGTCATGATGGGGCGTGGTTAGCAGTGTTAGCAGCAGTGAGGAGGTGGTGTTTTAAGACTGTATACTGCAGCTCCCTGCCTCCATGACTGTAACAGAGTCTTTTTTAGAAGAATGCTGGCTCTAATTCCATGGTTAGAGTCATCAGTGGCAGATGTATAAAGACATCAAGATGGTACTGTGTGTAGTTTGTCGGTGGTTCCTGGTGAAATGTTCTCTTTAAAGTAGTTCTCCTCCTTAGACTATTGATACTTCATTATAGTTATTGATCATAAGGTATTCACAAAGTGTCCCTCTTATGGACCCCCATGAGTAGCCTTCTTCTGGGGAAAACCTGCCAGTATGCGTTCAATCTTCTACCAGTGGAAAGACTTGGAAGGATAGCAATTGAAATCTTATGTGTAAAATGATGGCAATCTGAATTCAGCAGAGATTTCCATAGAAAAATGTAATGCAGGCTCTTGGAATGGACAGGTGGCACAGGCAGAGACAGTGGGCCCAGCAACTAATCTTCTCCCAGGCTGTCCATGTGTACTTGTCTGGCTTACCGTAGGTAATGTTCCATTACTGAGCAAAAATGCACATGTAGACAGAGAGAAAATCACAGTCTCCAAAGCTGTAGTCACAACAAAGAAGGCAGTACAAAATTGCAAGGCAGAAGGAGAGTCTGAATACAGGGAGAAGGTAAGAATACCAGAAAACAGAGTAAAAAAATAACAGTATACCAGGATCTTACTACAAACTGGGTCTATAACACGCAGCGCTGAGAGTACTGAGGAGGAAAAGCTTAGATAAGAATCATAGTCCTGGTGCAGAGGATGATTGGGGAGGAATTCTGTGAATCACTGAGGGGTTGACTACTGATAAACCAGGGCCCCGAGTGTCGCAAGCATAAACATGACCACTTGTTTCACGTAGCAACAAAGTGAAAGATGGTAACACAATCAGCAGATCCTCAGCCATACTAGATGATGCTGGCACAGAGTTTACAAAAAAATCACTTAACCCAGGTGGGGACACAAAGGGGCAGATTAATTGGAGTAGTTATATATATTTGGGTAACCAAAAAGTTACTAACTGAAAATTAATATTTTTGTTACTTTTAATGTTACTTCTTATCCTGACAGGTTTTTCTTAGAATTGAAGGGGAAAGTAGTGCTTTAATCCATAATTCAACCAGAATCTTGTGCTACCGGTGGAGTGGTTGTGCTCAACCTAAACCCAGACCTCTAATACAGAACTTTTCCGTTCGGGTCCGCTCATCCCTAGTTAGGAACCTGACATGAGTAATAAACTGAAATGAAGCAGGGGGAGCAGATGGCCATAGGAAACTTGATGTTAAGAGCATAAGAAAGCTTATTGTATTTACAGTAGACCAGATGTGTCCAGTCAGTAGCCTTAAATAAAAGCCCGATAGCTCCACCATATATATGAGTGCAGCCACTCTCAGTGCCTCTTATAGCTCTCTGCATTGTCTGGATAGGTACAACCTGATTATTGAGCCCTAATATATTGGTGGTCTACTTCATAGACTACAGTTTGCCAGGTGTTTTCTCTTACAACAAATAGTTCGGTGTCTGAATGGCACTTTCAGTCAATATATCAGATTTATAAAGGTCTAATTCAAAATGAAAATTCAATTCTGCACTGCGACGTTAGGATTGACATGTGTGTTTTTGGTAATGATTTCCTTGTATGGAAGAAACGTTTTAGAATATTAGTATTTAGTATTTAATATTTATGATGCTGTAGTCTATCATTAGTTTTTTCTTTGTGCACATTGACTTGATAAATTTGGCATATGCACTATGAAAGCTCCGAATATATTTCTAAGGACACCCATCCATCCTCAAGGGTCAGACCACTGGGATCCCCAACGATTGCTACAATGGAGGATCAAAAAAGGTGTGCATGCTTAAGGGAAACCTACCACTTGAAGTGGTAGGTGTAAGATGGGAATACCAGAACAGCTAGGGTGAGCTGGTGCCGGAGCTTGTTAGTTTAGTGTCCTAAACTCGCTGATAATCGCGGTTTAAAAACCTTTTTAAAATTTATCAGCCGAAAGCTGCTACGCCATCGGGGTACGCGCTCGGCTATAAAGTTAAAAAGTGTTTTAAACGCGATTGACAGCTTTAGGACACTAACAAAACAAGCTCCGTGCACCACGCTCACCCTGAGCTGGGTGCTCTGTAGTCCCTCTTCACACTACCATCTCAAGTGGTAGTTTCCTTAACCTGCTTTATCCACTAGAATGGGGCTTCTACAATAACTAAGCAAATGTAATAAAGGTCAAGCAGACACTTCAGAGGACTTTCAGATTCCTGTGATTGCTAGAAGTCCTAGCAACTGGACATTATGGGGCACATTTACTAAGGGTCCGCGGACCTCATTTCTTTTGGGTTTCTCGACTATTTCCGCAATATTGCAATGCATTTAACAGGGATTTTTGGCGGACGTGATCGGATTTTGGCGCAATTGCGCCGACATTCATGCAACACAAATCGGGTGGCGTGGCCGTCTGACAACCTAACTGATTTGGACTAAGTGTGCAATTTAAAATTCAATTTGTGTCACAAGACATGCTTTCACATACACCGGGGAGAAGAAGGTGAACTCCGACGGGCCTCAGGGGGGAAGTGACACATGCCGGAAATTGGGCGCACGACCTTAGTGAATCGTGCCGGACTTCATCCTCGTCAGACAACGGACCTCGGGGATTGCGACAGGACGGGGTAAGTAAATGTGCCCCATTGAGTTTACACTTTCCTTTAGGCAGGAATAAAGTAGGACATTGTGCTTTTTAATTGCTGTATTTTCCATGGGAAAATCCAAAAGGAAGTTTTTAATCCTTTATTATTGGCACTATATTATTTTAAAAATAGGGAAAAATTTGTCCAAATTTTTTGCATCAATTATTGGCTTACATCAGTTTAGCATGTAGTAATACACCTTCTCTGCATACAAATAAAAAAAAACAAGACTAAGTGTGCTCAGTATTTCAATTGTACAGGCCAGAAGAGCAGGTTCCAATTTTAGAGGCACAGATTGATGCCTACAATGAAAGGAAGGTCTTGACCAAGGCTGTGCACATTTAGCTATGAACGGCTTCTTCAGACCCCCTGGAAAAAGTGACCATTGCTGTGTATAACTTATAGGCTCTCACTGATCTTCAAATCAAATAAGTTAAACAACCTCTATCTAACCCCTTAATGACTTGGCCTTTTTTAGTTTTTTCACTTCCATTTTTCACTTACCACCTTGAAAAACTGATAACTTTTTTATTTTCCACATAAAGAGCTGTGTTATGGCTTATTTTCTGCGTAACAAATTGCACTTCATAGTGATGGTATTGAATATTCCATGCCGTGTACTGGGAAGCGGGAAAAAAATTCCAAATGCAGTGAAAATGGTGAACAAACACATTTGCAACATTTTCTTGTGGGCTTGGATTTTATGGCTTTCACAGTGCGCCGCAAATGACATGTCTACTTTATTCTTTGGGTGGGTACGATTACGGGGATACCAAATTTGTATAGGTTTTATAATGTTTTCATACATGTACAAAAATTAAAACCTCCTGTAAAAATTTTTTTTTTTTTTATTTTGTCATTAACTTTTTCATACTTTTGTGTACGGAGCTGTGGGTGATTTAATTTTTGATGGCGTTTTCATTGCTATAATTTTTAGGACTGTGCGACCTTTTGATCACTTTTTATTAATTTTTTTATAATTTTCAAGTGCCATTTTCGACTTTGGTCGCTATTTTCCGTTACGGGGTTACGGGGTTAAACGCAGTGGAAAACCGTTATTATATTTAGATCGGGCATTTTCAGACGCGATTTTTACTGTTTATTTATATTTATGGCATTTCTAGGCAAAGGCGGTGATTTGAATTTGTAGTTTTTTTTAGTATAATTTTTTTTTTTTACTTTTTTTTTTAACTTTTACTATTTTTTAGACTCCCTAGGGTACTTTAACCCTAGTTTGTCTGATCGATTCTATCATATACTGCCATACTACAGTATGGCAGTATATGGGGATTTTGTACACCATGTGCAAATCGTACATTGTAATAGGTAGCCAGAACATGATAGCCTCGGATCTTTGTGTGACCCGAGGCTGTCATGGCAACAGATCGCCGCTCCCCGATGAAGTCACGGGGGGATTTTCCTCATTCATTACAATGTGCAATTAGCACATTGTAATGAATGGGTTAAAACGAGACAGCTTCAGGTCCTCGTGAGAACCGAAGTTGTCAAGGGAACGGATCGCTGCTCCCCAATGAAGTCATGTGGAACGACAATCTGCGGCATGGGTGCCGCCATCTTATTTAAGCCGCTGGCAGCACCGATAACGTGTGTTACCGGTAAGCCTTTGCTGCAATATGCAGCAAAGACTTACCAGCTATGGAGAGGGCACAGCCCGCAAGCCCTCTCCATGCATCAGGACCCGTCGGGGAGGGGTTAACATTCTAAAATTGGTGAACACCCACTGATCACATTTTTGTGTTAAATGATTGTTACTATTTAAAGAGGACCTGTCACCCTAAAAAAACGCACTAGGAGCTGTTTACTAAAGTAAGCAGCTCCTAGTGCTATCCCATTTTTAGCAGTGATAAACTGCTAGCTTTAACATTGTCACCCCACAGACCTATCCCCCACAGAGGGATATAATTGGGCAGATTTACTTACCCGATCCAGCGGCGCGTTCTCTGCGGTGGATTCCGATCCGGCCGGGATTCAATAAGGCAGTTCCTCTGATGTCCACCAGGTGTCGCTGCTGCGCTGAAGACCATCGGAATCCACTGAAGTTCACCGTCCTATCGTGGGTGAAGGTAAGCGCGTGTCGAGCGACACTTTTTTTTTTTTTTAAATGCAGCAGTTTTTCCGAATCCGTTGGTTTTTTTTACGCCCACGACCCCTCATTTCCGTCGCGTGAATGCCAGCGCTGATGCGCCACAACCGGTCGCGCGTGCCAAAATCCCTGGGCAATTCAGGAAAAATCTGCGCAAATCGGAAATATTCGGGTAACACGTCGGGAAAATGCGAAATCGGGCCCTTAGTAAATGACCCCCAATGTGTCTACTAAGAGAGGCCCCGCCCACACGGAATCTTACACCAACCAAACCAGGAATGATAGGAACTAAAACAGTAATAAAACTGAGCAACATTGTTAAGTAATGGGTTAAAATGATCTTTATTGTGTTAACATCACTAGGGGATTGAGATGTGAGAATAATTCTTTTGTGGGACCACTGGATACACATCACTCCATATGGGACTGGTGGTGCATGAGTAGGATACTACTCCATAAAATATGCAGAAAGATAACCTGGCACTCTTGAATTCATAAACAAAAGTTATTTTATTCTGATATAATGATAACAATCCACAGAAATAATGTGACATTTCGGTACAAAAAGACCTTCTTCAGACACAGGATTGCACAGGAAAGGTAAGAAAGCTCTTAAGGAGACGGGTAGTGCAAAATAATAGCGGATAATGACATCCTCCAGCGGCCTGCCCTCTTGAAAGCTTTCTTACCTTTTCATTTTCTTTCCTGTGCAATCCTGCGTCCGAAGAAGGTCTTTTTGTCCAAAACGTCACATTATTTCTGTGGATTGCTATCATTATATGACAATAAAAGAACTTTGTTAATGAATTCAAGGGTGCCAAGTTATCAGGAAAAATATCTTTAGGACATATAATAAATGCCAATACTGGTCTCTTATGTCACTTATTTTTAGATTTAATCATCTGAAATGACAGCTGAGGGTGCACCATTGAAAGATATTAAATATTCTTTTTCGCATCCACCAAAAAACATACAAAATATAAATTTACCTAGAATTTAGAATTTATAATAATATGAGATTTCAAGAAAGTCTGTTTATTAACCATGGCCACTAATCAAATTGCTGCTTCAGTGTTTCATAGTAAATGTAAAATGACTGACTGAGCAAATGATGCCAGCCTTTTTGATTGTTGAAGATTTGGGTCCGAAAACCGTCTCAATAACCAACTGAAATCTGTGCCTGTTTGGGCTTTCCAGCGCCATCCTCTTCCCATTTTAATTTTGTCCTGCACTAGACTGAACACTGCCTTGTTTCACTCCTGGATGCCTTTTGATTTTATCACACCCATTTGTCTCCTGCTGACATTATTGTAGGTTGCAGACAGTTAAGCTAGCGTTTTCTGGATTTCCGTATTGTGGGGGTGGGGTGGAGCACGCCATCCATGTCTGTCCTACCCTTCCATCTTATTGTCTATGGAGCCTCAGGATTTGGCCTTTAGTTTAACCCCTTAAGGACGCAGCCTGTTTGTACGTTAAGGCTCGGTACTTTTTTAAAAAATTTGACCAGTGTCTCTTCCTGTGGTAATAACTTTTCAACGCTTTAAGATATCTCTGTGATTTTGAGATTGTTTTCTCGTGAGACATTGTAGTTTATGTTAGTAGTGTCATTTCGGTGATCCGTTCCTTTTTTGGGGGGTAAAAAATTCAAAAATTTAGGAAAAATTTGAAAAAAATGACTATTTTCAAAGTTTCAAATGTTATAATTTTTAGACAAAAAGTGATACCACAAATTTTTTTTGATAGAAACCTTTTGCCATTGGTCTTCTTTTTATATCCATTATTTGTTTTACGTTTCCATTTTTTTTATGGATGTGAGAAGGTTTGAGGTTTTAGTAGCAACTTCTCAGATTTTCTTGAAATTTGAAAAATGCGAACTTTTTGGTGATCAATTCAGATTGGAAGTGCCCTATAAAGGCTTATGTACTATATACCCCCACAAGTAACACCATTTTATGAACCTAACATCTCAACCTATTCAAATCAGCATTTAAGAAGTCTGTTTACCCTTTAATTATTTTTCCGGAAGCATATGAAAATGGAGTGGAAATTTAGAAATTTCAATTTTTGATTTCAAGCTTTCTAATTTAGCCCTAAAATGGATACATTCAGAAGGAATTTGAGGTAAATATATATCCATAATTTCTTGCCCTGCTTCTTCCGAGTACGGCAATACCAGACATGTGGATGTCAGCTGCTGTTTCCCTGCACAGTGATGTCCAGAACAGAGTTAGCGATACTGGGAATTTGGAAAGCCAATTTGGCTGCAAATATTTTGTGGTGCCACAGTGTAATTGAAGAGCCCCTGAAGTAAAAGTACAATAGAAAACCCCCCTAAAATGTCACCATTTCGGAACCTAGACCCCTTAAAGAATTTATCGGTGGTTGTGGTGAGCATTTTAACCCCCAACACGCTGGTCAAAATTGAATGCAAAGTAAATGGTGCAGAGTAAAAATTCTTGTTTTTTATCCAAAAATGTCATTTTAGTGCCTCATATACTGTGCCCACCCCATGCCACTTTATACACAAACACCCCAAAATCATTTCTGCTGGGGTTTGTCCCCAGTACGGCATACCACACATGTGCCAATCTTTTAACAGACTGGGCACACAGCAGGGCTGAGCAAAGGGAGGAGTGAATTTGATTTTCCAGCTCCGTTTTCACACGTTTGGATTTGGAGTGCCAGTGTCATGTTGGCAGGGGCCCGTGAGTGCCAGTGCAATAGAACCCCCAATAAATTATACCTTCGGAAACTAGACCCTCAAAGAATTTATTGGTGGTTGTTGAGTAAGTTTAAAAACCAACCCCAACACACTGGTCAAAATGGATGCAAATTAAATGGTGCAGAGTAAATTGTGTTTTTATCTCAAAAATGTCATTTTAGTGCCTCATATCGGTGCCCAACCCATGCCACTTTAGACAAACACCCCAAAATCATTCTCCGGGTTTGTCCCGTACGGAATTACCACACCTGTGCCAATAATTTACACATGGGGCACACAGCAGGGCTGAAGAACGGTAGGAGTGAAATTTTGATTTTTTTTCCAGCTCCGTTTTCACACGTTTGATTTGGAGTTCCATGTCATGTTGGCAGGGTCCTAAGGTGCCAGTGCATAGAAACCCCCAATAAATTATACCATTTTGACTAGACCCCTCAAAGAATTTATCGGTGGTTGTATGAGCATTTATTAACCCCCAACACGCTGGTCAAATCGAATGCAAAGTAAAAGGGTGCAGAGTAAAAATTCGGTTTTTATTTCAAATGTCAATTCTTTTTAGTGCCTTATATACTGTGGCCCAAACCCATGCCACTTTAGACAAACACCCCAATCATTCGTCTGCGGGTTGTCCCGAGTACGGCAATACGACCGTTTGTCCAATCATTTAACAGCTGGGCACACGGCAGGGGTCAGGAAGAAAGAAGCACAATTTAGGTTTTCAAGCTCCGTTTTTACTAGATTGGTAATGGGGGGTGCCCCCGAGGTACCAGTACAATAGAAACCCCCATGTAATGACCCCATTTTGGAAAGGGCACCCCTCAAAGAATGTATGTAGGGTTGTATGAGCATTTTAACCCCCAACACGCTGGCCAAAATTGAATGCAGAGTAAAGGGTGCAGTGTAAAAATTGCATTTTTATCTCAAAAATGTCATTTTAGTGCCTCATATACTGTGCCCAACCCATGCCACTTTAGACAAACACCCCAAAAATCATTCTGCGGGTTGTCCCGAGTACGGCAATACCACACATGTGCCAATAATTTACAGGCTGGGCACACGGCAGGGGTCAGGAAGAAAGAAGCACAATTTAGGTTTTCAAGCTCCGTTTTCACTAGATTGGTAATGGGGGGTGCCCCCGAGGTACCAGTACAATAGAAACCCCCAAGTAGTGAACCCATTTGGAAAGGGCACCCCTCAAAGAATGTATGTAGGCTTGTATGAGCATTTTAACCCCTAAGGTGCTGGCTCAAATGTAATACAAAGTGAGTAGTGCAGAGAAACAATTGTATTGCAATTTATCAAATATGCCATTGAAGTGACAAAAGTATTTTGCCCAACTCATGCCACTGGGGAAAAAACACGTCAAAAATCATTCTGCGGGTTACCCTGGTTAGGGCAATACCCCATAGGAGGCAATAATCTGTAGGATGGAGACACGGCAGGGCTCAAAAGGGAATAACTTGTTGGAGCACAGACATTGTACATTTTTTTTTCTTTTTGGCATCATGAAAGATTTGTAGATGCCAATAGGGGCCAGTACAGTAGAAACCCCTAAGAACTGACCCTATTTTGGAAACTTCACCCCCTCCATGAATTAATCTAGGTATAGTTAGCATTTTAACCCCACAGGTGGACCCCTGAAAAAGTGCATAATGGATATTGCATAGTAAAAAATATCCATTATGTCATTTTGTGCCCAGCTGCTGCCATGGGAGACAAACACCCTAAAAATCATGATACATGTTTTCCCGGGTAAAGCATACGGGACAGTAATCTACAGGCTGGGCACATGGCAGGGCTTAGAAGGGAAGGTGCAGCATGCGGCATGATGTATAAGCTGTGCATCAGGGTAACAACAGGGTACTCTAAAAATCCAGGGATGTATGATAAATTCGGAAGCAATCTTTCATACATAACCCTAGTTTTTCTGGGCATGTCTCACACTGATGAATGGTGTCCTTCTGAATGCCATTTTTGGAGCACACCCTGCACCTCTTTTGTGACCTTCCCTTGCTGGCTGTTTGGGGAACTACTCCTGGAAAGTGCTGCCCTGGTACAATACGTGATGGGGCCTCACTTCCAGATGTGCTAGCACTCCCGCCTTCCTGGTCTCCAAAAAGAAAGTACTTTATTACCACCTCTTGAAATTCCATGAAGGTTCCCCTCTGGCCGGCATATCGATGCAGCACATAAGCATTATACAATGCCATCTGCATCATGTGCACGGCCAGCTTCTTGTACCACACCCTCGACTTCCGCATGGCATTGTACGGCTGAAGCACCTGGTCAGACAAGTCCACCCCTCCCATGTATTTGTTATAATCTAAAATACAGTCTGGCTTGGGGGTTTCTGTACTGGCACCTCGTAATGGTACAGGGGTGGTGGTGTGCTCATGTATTGTGGTTAATACAAGGACTTCTCTCTTGTCCTTGTACTTAACACACAATACAGAGTCGCTGCATAGTGCCCTGCTTTTGTGCCTTTTACGTTTTTGCCCAAGCAGCGACTTAGGTAGACCTCTCTGATTTCTGCATACAGTGCCGCATGCCGCAGTATTTCTGGAAGCGAGGCACTTGAACAGGGTGGTGCTGGTGTAGAAATTGTCCAGGTAGAGGTGGTAGCCCTGGTCCAGCAGTGGGTGCACCAAATCCCACACTATCTTCCCTGTAACATCCAGGAAGAGGGGGCTTTCTGGGGGCACTATAGTGGAGTCCCTCCCTTCATATACCCTGAACTTGTATGTGTACCCTGATGAACTTTCGCACAGCTTATACATCTTCACACCATACCTTGCCCTCTTATTGGGCAGGTACTGGCGGAATTGAAGTCTCCCTTTGAATTGTACTAGGGGTCTATGCTCACATGTTTGGCGGTGGTATATGCCTGGGCAAACTTGGCACTAAAATGATCTAATATGGGCCTGACCTTAAATAAACGATCATAACTGGGGTCACCTCTGGGTGGGCACTGTGTGTTGTCAGTGTAGTGCAAAAAGTTATGGATGGCTTCAAAGCGCATCCTGCTCATTGCCATGCGGAACATGGGGGTGTGGTACAGTATGTCTGTGCTCCAGTAGTCCCTGATTGAAGGCTTCTTTACTATCCCCATAAGGAGTATTATGCCCCAATACTTTTGCATCTCTGCTGCAGTGACAGGGGTCCACCTGTAGGGTTGTGCATAAAATGAAGTGGGGTTTTGGGCATATGCTGTGCAGCGTAGAGATTTGTCTGAAATATAATTACATTCAGCAGCTCCTCATCAAAAAAAAACTTTAAAAAGTCCACAGCTCTGAGCCCTGCCGTGTCAAAATTAATTCCAGGATGGCCCAAAAAGTCAGGGACCTGAGGGGGATAATTATCTGGGGCTACCCATGTGGGGTCAGTGGAAGCCCCAGACGCTTCTCCTGCAGAAGTCCCAGACACTTCTCCTGCAGAAGTCCCAGGCACTTCTCCTGCAGAAGTCCCAGACACTTCAATCGCAGAAGTCCCTGGAACCCTACGGCGCCTTCATGGGGTTCCTTCCAGGTCACTGGAAGATGAGCAGGAGGATGATGATAGGTAAAAGGGGACATCATCCCCACTAGCTGACTCGGTTTCAGAGGCAAGCATGTTATATGCCTCCAACACGGTGTACGTCTTCTGAGACATTGCACACAAAAAAAATAGAGAACGTACACTAGAAAAATTAGATAATGTGCACCAAACTACACGGATAAAACGTCTAGCAGGCACACAAAAAAAAAGATAATGCACACCAAACTACACGGGCAAGCCGCACAGATGGCACACACAAAAAATAGCTAAGTACGGGTACACCTACGGCACTCTGGAAAAAAATATTACCAGGCACCGAAAAAAAAAACCTCTGTGCACCGCACAAAAAGGCGCTACAAATGCACCTAGCTTGCCCTAAGACAAACTTACTACCACTAAAGATACTATGCAGCGCTATTCACACGGCGCACTGAAAAGTGCGCCCAGTGCAGAACAACGCTAACACAGCGCACTAAAAAGTGCGTTTGGGTTCAGAAGGGACAGACAGGGAAAAACGGAAGACACGTGGGATCACACAAGGCGATCACACAGGGAACACACAGGACACAGGAAAAAGCAGATAGGGATAGGGATTTGTAGGGAACAATAGGGATCATAACAGTAATTATAGTGTAAAAATGTATTTTGGTGCCCACAGTAACGCTCTTTCCTCTCTCCAGCGATACCAAACCAAAATGGTGCCGTTGGAGGAAGAGGAAGGAGCTAAAACCACGTTTTTTAGTCCAAAATCACTGCAATTGGCCAGTCAGGTTTGACTGGCCAATCGCGGTGATCGGCGGGCGGGACCGATTTGATTGGTCGGGTGACAGAGACAGGAACTCCTCCTGCCTCCCTCACCCAAGTCCCATCCCAAAATTTTTTAACTTAAACTCCTATGCGCTCGCGCAGTAGCTGTACTGTGCTGAGCGCTAATAGTGGGAAGCAGCGCAGTACAGCTACGGCGCGGAGCGCTAAGGGGTTAATATTAAGTATATGTCAGCACTATAACTATATGTACACACTAATGCACTGTCTTTTGTGTTCTCTTCCAGTATAGGAGCTCTTATTGGCCTGGCCATCGCAGCATTGGTTTTACTAGCCTTTGTTGTCAGTGTATGTGTGCTGTGCTATTTATTTCTGTACACAAAACCCCAGAGGATAGAAACTGGTTTGAAACTACAACATGCAGGATCATCATCGTCACACCGAGGTAGGTTTAATGCAGGTTCATGCAAAAACCTTTAATTGCAATAAATTGCTTGGGACACTTAAGGGGGAATATTCCCATGAAGACAGTTTTCTTATATTTACTCAGGATGACAAAATAACACATTCTCTAATTCACTGTTATTAACAAAAATGCAGCATTTCACAGATGTTTCTAACAGTCCTGCTGTACACAATTTCAGTTTCCCCTATACACGACCCTATAACTTCTCTGAGTTTCTGTCTGTCTCTGCTGTGTCTGTAGCCACGCCCCCTGCACAGAGCTCAGAGACTCTCACTGATCACATCCTGTCAGCACATGGTGAGCAGAGAGAGAGACTGCAAACTACAAGCTACAAGGAGATAAGTAATCCAGGGGAAGGGAAATTCAGGCACAGATCTGTGAGATGTAGCAGAGCTCACAGTGTAACAGTGTAAAAGTCTGTCAGCCTCTGTTTGTTAGCCTATGTGTAATAGGCATCTCATCATCTCTGATCTGTCTCATCTCTCTCTATGTGTCAGTACAATGTCAGTAGCCAGATGAAAGTGCACCTTTTACCCTGATAATGTAACCACATTGTCACCCCACAGAACTAGATGGATAATATAGTAATGAGTCTACTTAGAAAGGCCTCTCCCACACCCTGGAATTTTTCACTGAGCAGCAGGAAGAGTGATAGGAGCTAAAACAGCAATAAAACTAGTAAAATTGTGCAGTAAGGGGTTAAAATAATTTTTATTGTGTTAACACCATCAGGGGATTGAAATGTTAGAATTTTCTTTCGTGGGAAAACCCCTTTAACACTTAAAGGAAATCAACCATTTGGGTTGGTATGTTTAGTAGAAAGCAGATGTCAGCGCTATAATAATCATAAGAGGGGATGGTGTCTTCAATTGCGTCAAAAATCATTCTGGAGAAAATCACTTAATAAAAAGATGTAAATGAGGCTTGGGTGCACCAATGAACGTCATCCGGGTGTCAGAAAACTAAGATACCTACATCGAAATTGGTATCTATCATATAAAATTTGGTGTCTCCATGACTGTACTAATCCAAAGAATAGGGGGAGGGGGAAGTGTCATTTGGACTTCATAGTAAAGGCCATAAAAAACAAGCTCATAAGCAAATGTGTTGACTTTTTTTTTTACTACAAAAAAAGTGTTTATTTTTTTTTAAATTTACAATTAAAATGTATCTGTTCCGTCTTACATTCAAATTCAACTTAAAACTACAAACCTAAGGAACATATAAAAGATAAGAAAATATTGCGTCAGCTCACCCTTCTTTAGGTAGGTCTTTTGCATCCAGCACACTAGGAGTGCATCCGCGTTGCCTGCTAGGACTGCAAGTGTGGTATGAAGACTTGACAAAGAGGTAAACCGCGCACATCCATAAAAACTTGAAGCTTTATTTGAAAATAATTAAAAACATAACAAAAGAGGACAGGAGCGTTCCTAGGGTCGCAAAAGATCCGGGGCACGGGCCCCAATGCATATGTACCAAATTTTGAGTAGTGTATCTTGTACATAACCCCCTTCACGTGTGGTTGTGCCAATAACAACTGTACCTAGCAGCTACAGATAACACAGGAGATATCCCTACCTATTACATCTATCACAAGGTGACGTGTAGTTGTTTCTTGATCTTCTCCATTAGGCCCGGCATCACCAGGTCTCCTCTTCATCCACGGTTCACCCTGTGGAGTTTACCACACAGAAATCTTATGCTCTTATGTTCAAACACTCTTCTTTACTGTAAGACCCCTTTCACACACACATGCAAGCGACGCCTGGGCGAGGACTGCTGAATAAGAGGTGGGAGTGTTCTTACTCCTCCCCTCTCCATATGAAGTTGTGCACCCAGGCTGTTCTTTCCGGAAAGATCTTTTTTCCAGCGATGGCATGGTGGCGCAAAAGTGTGCTCACCATACCGGGGACTCCTATGGCAGCTGTATGCCACCAAAAATGCCCTCTGTAATGTCCTTTGCAACCCCCTGTAATGTCCTCATAGCCCCAAAAAACTCCTCCGCAGCCCCCTTTCATGTCCTCCACAGTCCCCCATTTCCTCATAGCCCCATTCCCCCCCCCCCCCAAGAAACGTGCCCCCCCCCCCCCCCCCCCCCCCCCGTGTCCTCATAACCCCCTGTGGAAGTCCCCACAGTCTCCTCAATGTTTTCCACAGCCTCCATAAAGTAAACCCCAGCCCCCCCCCCCATGTCCTCATAGCCTCCAGACAAAAGTAATCCCGCCCCCCATACACACAGAATGAAAAACAAAAACGTCATCACCCAGCTTCTCCTGCTCCCGGCGCTGTAGTGAGCTGCTAGAAGCAGGGGACGCTGTGTGATAGCGTCTCCTGCTCCATGCACTACAGTGCTCATCCCTATCTATGTCCTGAGGACGTAGATAGCGATGAGAGTGGGGAAATCACCCCGGACAGCTGACATTCGGGGCACAGGCCCCGGATCATTTGACCTAGCGACGCCCCTGAAAGAGGACGACAATCACCTACGCGTTTCGAGCAATTACTGCTCTTAGTCACGGCATGTTTAACAATATGTCACAATAAGATTTTAAAAGAAACGTCCACCAATCAGAAATAGGGGGTGTCACATGACTTACACACACCCCCTATTTCTGATTGGCGGACATTTCTTTTAAAATCTTATTGTGACATATTGTTAAACATGCCATGACTAAGAGCAGTAATTGCTCGAAACGCGTGGGTGATTGTCGTCCTCTTTTGTTATGTTTCTAAAGAACGTATGTTGTACATAACCCGGGGACTAATAAAATTGTAGGGTATTAGAAGTGCACTGGCATCATAATATGTTAGTACCAGTGTGCACCATACTATTAATTCAATCTTTTTATTGATTTTATTCAGGAATTATTCATGTAAATAGCAATAAAAATAATACAATATAAAATACAGTAAAAAAAAAAAAATAGAACATGCAGGATAACATTCAGATGGTCCCCTACTTAAGAACACCCGACTTACAGACGACCCCTAGTTACAAACGGACCTCTGGATGTTGGTAATTTACTGTACTTTAGTCCTAGGCTACAATAAACAGCTATAACAGTTATCACAGGTGTCTGTAATGAAGATTTAGTGTTAATTCTGGTTCTTATAACAACATTTTTAAAATCCAGTTGTCACAGAGACTAAAAAAATTCTGGCTGGGGTTACAATTATAAAATATACAGTTCTGACTTACATACAAATTTAACTTAAGAACAAATCTTCAGAACCTATCCTGTACGTAACCCGGGGACTGCCTGTAAAGTATTAGCAACCCGAAGAGAGAGGGAGGAGTCCACTGTGAGGAGCGGCTGGGTGCATATTGTGATGCAAGTTGAGGAATATAAGTAGCTACAACAACAGTAAATTGGTGAAACATATTGGGTGTGGTAGGGAGGCATACTAATACGGCGCACCCTACTTTATAGTTAGAACTCGGATATGACACTTGATAATGTAATTTTCATCTTGCACAGATTTCATATTTCATGCTGAGCATTCAGCAATACTTTAAGAGTCAGGGATTCATCTTCAGCTGCTTCCTATGGCATATGAAAGCCACATGCTAATAGTCCATTGTTCTCAATACATTTACTCTTCCAGCACTTGAAGATGTCGCAATGTGCCACACACAATGCAGAACCTCTGTAGTGCTTTTAGAGTTGCCATGCAACATAAGATATTGATATTATAAAGTGGAGACTTGTAGAAGTGGACCACATGTGACTACATAATTAAGAGGTTAGGAGATTTCTTTGCAGAGGTTGAACTAAAATGATCTCAGATATTTTTAATAAAATGAAAAACAAAGGAGTCAAAGCAGGTCTCCACAGAAGCTGCAAATGTAACGCCTGTCCCCATTGGACTTCAGCGGCGTCGTCTGGCCGTATAGTGCAACTGAAGACGAGCTAATAAGCGTTATTTGGTTTCATTCTGTCCTTACTACAGGGCCGGCTCCAGGATTCAGTGGGCCCCTGGGCGACAGAGCCTCAGTGGGCCCCTTAGCAGTAAACTCATGTGGCGGCATTAAAAAAAAATATAGAATTTAATGAATTAACCTCTTAGTTCTTTATACCGTACATGTACACATTGTAACGAATCCTATGTAAAAATGCCATATACTGCAATTTAGTAGTATGGCAGTATATGGTAGGAGCGATCAGGCCATCTAGGGTTAAAATACCCTAGAGCAGTGGTGGCAAACCTATGGCACGGGTGCCAGAGGTGGCACTCGGAGCCCTTTCTGTGGGCACTCAGGCCATTACCAGAGAGGACTCCAGGTATCTTCCTGCAGTCCCAGACAGCCCAGGACTTGCTGTGCACAGAGCTATTTTAAAGTGACAGCTCTACCTGGGACTATTTTCTGATTTATTGGTGTCCTCGTGGTGCTGATATGAATGAAAGTTGTGACAGAGCAGGGAGTATAAATTTCTGTGGTGGCACTTTGCGATAATTAAGAAAAAAAAACTAAAAAAAAAATAAATTCAATAAGATTCACCCCTCTTTCCCTAAAACTGATATACAACTAAATAAACATTAAAAATCACAAAACAGGCATCACAGCTTCTCAAACTGCCTGATCAAAATTTAAAAATGGTTATTCCTGACGGTGAACCCCATAATGGAAGATGGCGCCTAATTAGCCAAAACGCCACCTTTACATCACATTAATTATTTTTATAAAAAGTGATCAAAAAGTTGCAGTCCTCAAAATGGTAGCAATGAAAACGTCAGCTCATCTGCCCACCGTTGTTCCAGTGCTCCAAGACGGGCGGTGTTCAGATGCGCCAAGGGATTATTGTCTGTGAAGACAGTGAAGAAGGATGCAGCCAGGTAGTCCTTTAACTTTTCGGTCACAGCCCAGACTAACGCCAGAAACTCCAACTTGAAGGAACTGTAGTTCTGGTCGTTTTGCTTCGGTTCTCGGAGGGAACGGCTGGCGTAGGCTATGACCCTTTCAGTTCCGTTTTGGAGCTGGGATAGTACAGCCCCTAGGCCTTGCTTGCTGGCATCAGTGTATAGGGTGAAAGGCAGACTGTAGTCTGGATATCCCAACACCGGAGGCTCAGTCAACCGTTGCTTGAGCATCTGGAAGGCAGCTTCTCGTTCGGCTTTCCACTCAATGGATACTCGGGAACGTTGGCTCTCTTTTGGCAGGTCCCTTAGAAGTTCTTGCAGGGGAGCCGCCAGCTGGGCAAACTTCGGGATGAAACGCCTGTAATAACTGGAAAATCCCAGGAAGCTTTTGATGTCCCATATGGTTGATGGGGTAGGCCAGTTGTGGACAGCTGCAATCTTCTCTGGATCTGGCTCAATTCCATGAGCGCTCACCACATGTCCCAGGTACTTGACGCTAGGTTGTAGCAGGTGGCACTTGGATGGCTTGACCTTCAACCCATGTTGGGTCAGGATTTGGAAGACTTCAGCCAGATGGTGGAGGTGGTCTTCATAAGTCTTGGAGTAGATGATGATGTCGTCCAAATAGCAGGACGGTCTCGAAGTTGCGATGACCCAAACATCTCTCCATCAGCCGTTGAAATGTGCCTGGGGCGTTGCATAGCCCGAACGGCATGTTGTTGAACTCGAACAGGCCCATTGGGGTGGTGAAAGCCGTCTTCTCTCTGTCTTCTGGCGCCATGGCCACTTGCCAGTAGCCACTGGTCAGGTCCAGGGTAGAGAAGTAGGCAGCTGACCCTAGGGCTGCGAGGGATTCCTCGATTCGAGGCAGAGGGTAGGCGTCCTTGTGGGTGATATTGTTGATCTTCCTATAGTCAACACAGAATCGAAGGGTTCCATCCTTCTTCTTCACAAGGACCAGCGGGGCAGCCCATGGGCTGTGACTCTCCCGGATAACGTTGGCTGTCTTCATCTCTTGTACCAGCTTTTTCACCTCTTGGTAGCGGGCTGGAGGTATGGGCCGGTATCGCTCCTTGATAGGGGGATGAGAGCCAGTAGGGATGATATTTTGGATCAGAAAATCTGCCCAAAATCCAGTGGGTGTTTGCTGAAGGCCTGGTGGTGCTTCATAACGACATCCAGGACACCTTGTACTTGGTCTGCAGGAGTAAAATCGTCGTCTCCAATATTGAGCTCAAGCCACCAGGATTGCTCGGCAGGCTCACCTTCAGCACTTAGCTTCAGTTCCAACTGTTGGGAGGCAGACAGAGAGGTTTCCACCAAGTCTTCAGGATGGACGCTGAAGAGAGTGGCTACGGCTTGGTACTTTCTCAGATCCACTGGGGAGTCTCCCACATTTAGTAGTCGAATGGGTACTTGTCCTCGGGATACAGTGACTAGGCTCCTGGCGGCTAGAATGGGCAGGTCTTCATCAGCTGGTAGAGGTTCTACTAACGCCTGGTAGTCTTGACCTTGGACGCCCATGCAGGCTCGACACCATACTAACGTCTCAGTCCCAGGTTGAAGGCGGACAGGTTGGGGATCCTTGATCCGGGCTCTGCAGATTTCACCATTAGGGCCAGCAAACTTCTGTTGCGCCGCTAGAACCTGCATAGTCTCCTGAGTTACCTTCCGGGAAGCGTTGGGCACTGTTGGCAGGGAGTCGTGGAGAGCCTTCAGCACTTCCGGGTAGCAGTTGCGGAGGACATTGGTACCCAGTACCAGGGAGAAGTTACTGTTTTCGGGCACTCGTGTCACCACTACGCCCTGTCTGGTTAACTCAGTGTCTCCAATGGTTAGCCACGGATGGGTACGGGCTTTCCGTTCGTAGCAATAATGTTCAAGTAAGCCTTGGGAGGCTGGATTAAGGATGCTCCTCCTCGGCATTTCTCGAAGGCAGCACTCCGGAGGGTGGTCACTTGAGAGCCGGTATCAATTAAGGCCGGTAGGGTAACTCCGTTGATGGTTACATGAACCATGGGGCGAGTCCCAACGAACCTGGGCATCCAGTTAGCATCTCGGGGACTTACAGGTTCTTCCCTTGGAGGTCGTCCCTTAGCTCCAAGGGTTTGTCGTTTAACTGACGACATCCATCCTCTTCATGCCCATATTTATGGCAGTAGCTGCACCGCTGTCGGGGTTTCTTCTGACTCCAGGTGCTTAACGACTTCTCTTCTCTTGGGCGCTGTTTGGCTGGAGAGTCACGAGGGGTAGCTGACCATACAGAATTCTCTGGAGGTTTCTTCCTCATAGCGGAGACAGTCACTTCCAACTGGATCAACCGATCGAGTATTTTATGCAGGGTGTCCGCCAGATTAGGGATCTGTCCTGCTAAGCCAGCAACTTCTGTAGCCGCTGGAGTAGGTGATGTCGACTGCGTTGGATGGCAAGCTAGAGTCCTCCATTTCCTCGGATTCAGGCTCTTTCTGCGGTCCAGTAGGCGGTCGGTCCCCTAATATGTCAATGGCAATTTCCTTAAACTCAAGAAAGGAGGCCTGGGCATGTTGAGAAGAGATGATCTTTAGTTGACACCTTTGATTTCTATCAACAAGTCCATTAATGAATTGTTCCCTCAGGGTTTGATCAGAGGTTTCAGCGTCTTTGGGATCAAGACGGGTTATGGCCTTCCATGTCTCCTGTAGGGAGAGGGCAAAGTGAAAGGACTCTCTGGAGGGCTTAACATGCTCTGGTACCCTGAGGAGGGACCAGGGGACGGGACCTGCTCCAGTCCCGTATCTTCGTCCTGGGCGGACATGACTGGCCTAGCTGAGGGAGGTCTGTAGGGTTACACAATGTTCGTTGCTATGGGCGATGGCTAGAATGGGACGTGGGCACTTTAAGACACAGTCACTATTCCCTGGGAGGTGAGCCAATAACCTAGCGTCGGAAACAATCTCTACCCCCCTTTAACTTCCCCAGCGGTACTCACTCAGGATCAGCCGCGGTGACAGGACAGCTCCGGTGCATGAAGGACTCTGTTCCCGATGTCCGGCAGGCAGCAGGGTCTCGGTGGTGCTCAGCGGTGTTCTCCTCCAGTCGCAGGACACGTGTGCCGGAACTCCGGATGAGGCGCACGCTGCTGGCAGGCTTCAGGCGCGGCCTGCGCCGAAATCCAAGATGGCCGATTAACCATCTTCGTTGCCGGCCGCACACGCTCCAGCTCCTCATCCACGGTGCTTTGCGCCACTCGCGCAGGGGGCGGAGCCTAGTGACGACTCTGGAGTTCCCGCCAGTGAGGATTTGCCGGGCTGGAAATACTTGCTGCGCCACAGCCTTGTGAGGTAAATGCTTCAACCGCTCTGCACCAACTGTAGTTGAGCTAACAGAGTCCGTTGGCAGGGATTAACCCCCTGATTGCTGGAGCGATGCTTGACAGCGCTTGGCAGCAGTAATAAAGTCAATGTGAAATATAGCACAAAATCACTTTGGCCTATACCCGAATGGTAGCAGGGTTAGGCAGCACAGTAGTTTTTCAATAAAGGATAGTCTCTAGTGCCAGAATAAGGCACAGAAGTAATGATCCTGTGTTCGTGATGCCACTTGCAACATCCCCCACCGGGGCCTAGCCTTTTCTCGGGGCCTGGAGTCAGCCGGGGCCCGCAGTACCTGGTCACGGTGCTTGGTATGGGGACCGGAGGGCTGTCCTACAGCCTGGCAGGTCTCCAGCAGGGTGGTGTTGGCAAGAAATGATGAGGGAGAGGCTGCTATAGCGGATCTCCCTGGGGCAACCCTTTGGTGTCTAGAGTATGGGTCTCTGTGTGGTGGACAGGGTGCCCGTGATGGTGACAGCCGTAGTAGCAGGGACCAGACGGAGGCAGACGTTGAACAAAAACAACTTACAGTTCTTTATTGGAACCGCAGCAACGTGCCTTAACAAAATGGTGGAGTGCTGAGATGCATTTGGAGGGAGCCACAGGAGGGATCATCAGCCTGGATGCAATGGCAGGCTGGGAGATAGCTGTGTCCTAGTAGGATGCTTCAGCTTGTCCTGGGTTGCTTCAGATATCACCCTGGAAGGTAGGATGATACCCCTTTCCTCTCACTGACTAATTCACTACACTCTACTGTCTCGCTGCTTGGTCTGACTGGCTAGTCTTTCTGACTGAATCCTGTCAGACTCACTTCTCTGACTGAACTAACTGTTGGAATTCTCCAACCGTCACTTTTTCTCAGCTCTTGGTCATGTGGTGGTTACTCCTACAATTACATCCCAGCTTACAATACATTAGGATAATACATGTGATTGGATGACACATTTTACATCACATAAAGCAATTAACTCCTGCCTTACCAGGCAGGATCTACCACTGCAGAGTTCATCTGTGTTATCTAGTGTTATGTAGTGACATGCTGTGAGGCTAATCAGACCCTACACAGGCTGCAAGCTACATGGTGGGACGTATTTGCAAACACAGCTCTGCCTTGCATCGGCGAGGGTGTTGCATATGGAAAAAACTGAGCCCACAATAAAGTGACACAAATGCGTTTTTCCCCACATTTGGAATTTTTTTCCAGCTTCCCAGTACACGTCATGGAATAGTAAATAGTGTCACTGAGAAGTTTGTTATGCAGAATAAAGCCCTCACACAGCTCTGAACACGGGAAAATGAAAACGTTATAGATTTTAGAAGGTGTGAAGCGAAAAAATGAATATAAAACACTGCGTCCTTAATGGGTTAATATACAGCTCCTCAATTTAATATACAGCCCCTCAGATTAATACACAGCCCCTCAGATTAATATACAGCCCCTCAGATTAATATACAGCCCCTCAGATTAATACACAGCCCCTCAATTTAATACACAGCCCCTCAGATTAATACACAGCCCCTCAGATTAATACACAGCCCCTCAATTTAATACACAGCCCCTCAATTTAATACACAGCCCCTCAGATTAATACACAGCCCCTCAGATTAATACACAGCCCCTCAGATTAATATACAGCCCCTCAGATTAATACACAGCCCCTCAGATTAATACACAGCCCCTCAATTTAATACACAGCCCCTCAGATTAATACACAGCCCCTCAAATTAATACACAGCCCACTCAATTTAATATACAGCCCCTCAGATTAATACACAGCCCCTCAGATTAATATACAGCTTCTTTTACCTGTAACATCCAGGCTCCATTAATTAGGAACCATATAGTGGGCAGTAGAAAAATAATAAACGTTAACTCACCTCATGCAGGTCCAGGGCTCCAACCCGCGCTCCCCTTCACCTCTTCTGGGGCGGCAATCTTTAGGGCAGCGTCTTCTGTGCAGCAGCAGGGACGCTGGCGGTGTGAGGTCATGACGTGGCCGGCCAGCGTCCTGCACAGAAACGCTCTGCCTGTCATTTGCAGAGTCCTCCGAGGGTCCCGCTTGCGGCACCGCCCCCTGTCACCCGTGCCAGCACGCCGGCTCTCAATTACATCGGCGGCACAAGGTAGCGGATGTAATTGAGTTTTAAGATCGGGCCAGTGTGCGCCATGGGCCCCTCTAGAAGCTCTGGGGCGCCAGCACTTGCCAGGGTAAGCCGGGTGCTGGCGCCAGCCATGCCTTACTAACTAGTTTACTGGTTTACTCCTTTTCTCATTGTGTCCTGAAACTTAACCCCTTTGGTCACCAGGACGTACAGAACTTCCTGGTGCTGCAGGGGGTGTATAATAGAGAGAGCTCACGGGCTGAGCTCTCTCCATACACAGCAGGTGTCAACTGTATGATCAGACCTCTTATTTGGTAATAGGTCGGATCGATTAAAACTTTATTTGCACACACAAATTGTAATAAAAATGGAATAAATATAAAGGTGCTGGGGACAGGATTAGGGAGAACATATTTGGTGTGGGTATTTTTTGGGGACAACAGGTCCTCTTTAAATTTGAAGGGCCAGCGCACCACTGATTGGGGCTGGCCACTAGTTAAAAGCCGGCTTCTCCCAGTATCCACCACCGGACCTTCGTGCTCTATGCCGTCAAGAAAGATTTGTTTTGTGCCTTGTGCCTGTGATTCCCCGTTGTGACCAGGACCTTTTCCTGTTCACGCTCCTCCTTCTGCTCTGCCTCTGACCCTGAACCTTTGCCACCTGTCTTGACCTGTCCCTGACCACGAACCTGCCTGACAACTCTGAACCTCGCCTGGTGGGAACCGGGTGCCACTTAGATTCCGGTTCCAGGTGTTGTCTTGTGTCATCGTCCCTACCCCAGGACCCTCACAGCCTCTTGGTATATGTGGTAAGATCAAAGCGACAAGGGGAGCTTCAAGTGGTGGCACACAATGCACCTGCGCTTGATAAATCTCCCCCCTGTGTATTATATTGTTGTCTATATACTGAGCCATGACCATATATTAAAATCTAACGCAATAACACTTACATAATAAAATCCAGACCAACAATATGTTGCATTCTGTGTTCCCATCACTACAAGCACATGCACTTTAATAGAGCAGAATGTGTTCATACACTACACAGCAGATGTACAGGCCTCTTGGGTCAGAAGCTCAAACCAATCCAGAAAGGAAGATCAGAACAATGAAACAGAATAAAAATGCAGAATTAACACATGTTTACCCTTCAGAAAAAATATATCTGTGAATAGGAATGGGCTTTTATATTCTACATGGAAGCTAAAGGTTACATGACGCCATCATCCTTTTCTGTCGGGAACAGAAGCCGGATTAATATTGCGTTCTACCAGATAGATGTATGAAGGCTTACATGTGTGTATTTATATACATATAATGGACAGATTAGTGTACATACAATATACACCACTGCACAATGAGCTCCTCTCCTAAAAGGATTGAAATAAGGACTGAATGGAGAATTATGAGAACATTTCAGTGTATATGTACATAGCATCTGCTTTGAACGGAGACTACAGGCAGTCCCCGGGTTACATACAAGATAGGTTCGGTAGGTTTGTTCTTAAATTCAATTTGTATGTAAGTCGAAATTGTATATTTTATAATTGTAACCCCAGCCAAATGTATTTTGGTCTCTGTGACAATTGGCTTATAACAACTTTTGTGTTGTTATAAAAACCAGAATCAACGATAAATCTTAGTTGCAGACACCTTTGATAACTGTTACAGCTGATCATTGTAGCCTAGGATTAAAGTACAGTAAATTACCAACATCCAGAGGTCCGTTTGTAACTGAGGGTCGCCTGTAAGTTGGGGTTTCCTAAGTAAGGGACCGCCTTTATTTGAAAAGATATATATGAAAACAAAACTTCCAAACATTATGTTTATTTCTGCCATAAAACCTATAATAACCAGGCAATTTTTTAGGTCAAAGTGCAACACAACACATATCCCTATATGGTTATAGAGTATTTAAGTGTAGATGATAATAGTAAACTTTATAACACACTGCATTAAAGGAAATTTCTCTGGGGGACATCATCGGAGCCCCTCCTGGGTTTGTCTGCATAAGCTCTCACATGCTCTCTGAAGCACATCTTACCCACCAGCCACTCCAGCCGCACCGCCTCCTCCTACGGATGCATCTAAAATCACAGGTCTGGGTAGTGGCTCACACTTTACCGGCTTCAGCAATGCAACCCTATGTGCCAACACAAAATTTGAGATGCAACAGCAGAAGGCGGCAGTGTTTCTAGAGTGACGGACAGTTAGGCTATATTCACACTGCCGTTGCCCGCCCGTACCGTACCGTAGCGGGCAACGGCAGTGTACGGGGAGAGGAGGAGGAGGTGAGCGCTGCTCACCCCCGCCCCTCTCCATAGCAACCTATGGCGCACGGCGCCGTATTACGGGAAAAGATAGGACATGTCCTATCTTTTTCCCGGGTACGGAACGGTACGGTGCCGCACGTGTGCTGCACCGTACCGCTCCCGTAGGGTGCCGTGCGCCCATAGAAGTGTATGGAGGACGTATATCGGCCGTATATACGTTGGCCGTATATACGTCCCCCATACGTTAGTGTGAATGTAGCCTTAATAAGTGCTCTGGGGGCATTCAATAGCATGTAAAGCCTAGTGCCTAGAGTCCATTGGCAGGTTAACTGCTGCAATTGGTGTCAGCAGTGATCAAGAAAGGAAGGAGCCCTGTAAGGAGGGAGCTCTCTCCATACAGCCCCTACCGCACTACGATCTGGTTTCAGTATTGCCATCACCATACTCCTCACTGGACAAAGTCAGTCAACGTGTTTCAAATGCACTCAAGCGTTCTTATACATGACCGTCTCGAATAAGAACACTTGCATTTTTAAACACGATGACTGACTTTGTCCAGTGAGGACTATAGTGATGGCAATTAGATGTGGATTTTATGGATAAAGAAACGAAGATTGGATTATGAATTTTTAACAACCGGTGACCGAAAATCTTCCTTCTCTTATGATTGTCTGTTCAAGCCACTACGGCTCAGACTTCAGAGCACATTGTACAAACGGGCTGAGCTGTCTTCTCTTTGTGTATTTATACATTAAATGTTAAGTAAAATACCTTTTTGTGCCTTGTTGTTGCTTTTCTTTCATAGTGAGCAATGATTCTGAAAGTCTTCAGAGCTCTGTCCACTTCAGACAGAAAAGGAGGCTAACATTTAACTCTTTCCATACCTAGAGAATATTTCCCTTAATGATTCAGCTTTCTAAATAAATTAGACTAACCAGGGACTGTCTATAAAGACTGAAGTCATTAGACACATTAGACACAGGATACAGTGGATAAGGAAGAAAAAAAAGAGGATAAAAGGGGACACTGACAGTTTAATTTATTAAAGTATATTGCAAAGTTTATTATCATCTGCGCTATTCATTTATAAAAATTTTGTCGAAAGTTACTTGTACTTTAATACCATGTCATAAATATCTACCACTACACAATGAAGGAGTTAAAAAGAGGCGGGGTGTTCTAGAATGCCATAAATAAACATAATAAATAAGTGAAATAGAGAAAAAATAAGTGAAGGGAACAAAGCAATAATAAATACTGTATATTCAAGCACAATAATTGCAGAAAAGGGACTGATAAATCATATAAATGCCTACAAATATTAACAATGCATGTATAGAAGAAAGTTGTAAAGAATTACTATGCAGCCATGTATACACTACCCAGTGTGCGACTTTGTAGACAAACAGTTCTGTGAAAAAGTTTGAGGCAGGTTTGGAAAAATGAGAATATTTTCACTGATCAATTAAACAGATGTAAAATGCAAGAAGAAGAGATAAATCTAAATCCCAACAATATTTAGTGGATCGGCCTTCGCATCCCTGACAGCATAAATTCCTCATTGTATTTGCAGGAGCTCAACAGGGAGGTTGTTCCAACCCCCTTGACGGACTAAGCACATGTCTCCTGTGTCATCCTCAAATCCCTTTGTCTCTTTACATGATCCCAAACAGACTTTATACTCTTGAGTGCCAGATTCTGTACTGGCCATATCATCACACCTTGTTCTTCTTTATACAGGAATTCCCCGGGTTACATACAAGATAGAGTCCATAGGTTTGTTCTTAAGTTGAATTTGTATGTAAGTCGAAACTGTATATTTTATTATGGTAGATCCAGACAAAAAAATTAAAAAATTTACCCAGTTATAATCAGTGGGGAATCAAAATTTTTTTCTGTAATGGGACCAAGGACTATCAATAAAGTTTTATTACAGACACCTTACAGCTGATCATTGCAGTCTGGGACTATAGTAAAGCATCTAGAGAGCTTCACCAGAGGTCACATTGGGCAGAGGGGTCCGTCTGTAACTACTTAGATGGACGATGTTCTCCAAGATAAAACTAACAATGACCTAAAAAAGTGACTTTTCTATCTTTTGATAAAATAATAGCCAGAAGCGGCTGTAGAATAAAAAGCTAATAAATTATGATCTGTAATAAGTAATGACGTTCAGCATCTGCATGTGAATAGGGAATGCTTAGCATTGTGAAGTTATCGAGTAATTATGGTGGAGTACTACATAATGTCATATAAAAGACTTCATGAATTAAAACCAGCATCTAGAAAAGAGGTTGTTGTAATATGTAGATTACTGTTATCTATAGAATACTATACATCTACATTGATTTACATTTACATTGATTCATGAAAAACTACATACATTGGCATCCATTATATGCAATTACAACTAATTCATGACATGTGACGGGTAATCCCCATTCCTCAAATATGGAATTGTACATTGTATCCTATCCAAAGAAAATGTATAATAGAGCAGGAAGAGCTGCGCAGATTGTACATGTAGGAACATGTATCAGTCCCTCCACAACAGTTTTCTGGCTTAGAAACACTGAAATAAACTGCAATTTCTTGCACACTACAAGAAATTGCAATTATACCAGTGACTACGCTACTACGGGACATGAAGGAGACGCCACTGCCAGCGGAGGAGTTTGGCATGGGGGCGGTCGGGAGTATTTGTTCACAGATTTTTACGCAAAACTATGCCATGTCGAGGCTGTCATAGATATACGTCTGACGGATACATCAAGAGGTCTATGCACAAGTAGCGGCATATGATAAATCCTCCCCCCCATAGTGTTTCGAAGAAATCTACCATTTGTTTTCATACATTGTGACTCATACACAGCAGCTCGACGATGGTGCAGCAATTGATTACTTCTGCCTGTCAGGGGCAACACAGTTTTGACGATTCTCAGGTTATGCTGGGCAGGAAGAGGCTGGAGCTGTCAGCACCTGTCCAGCAATCGTGCAACCACAACCAGGCTTGGCGCTAGCTGTCAGACTAGGTAGGCGGTGGCGAACTCACCCTGCGACGTCCCTGCGGGCTAAGGCCCTGGTAAGGGCGACCCCACTATCAGGAACCTAACTGATGGTCCCTGAGTAACCCTACAAGATGACAGGGAAAACCTACTTTGTCTGGCAGCTGCTGGATGGTGGAGCGGACAGGTAACCGGAATACAGATATAGGTCAGTGTTCACACTGGTAACAGAAACCGACACTAGACAGACAGGAAGGTGGGGTCACACTAGGACATAAACGATACTGAGGGACAAACAGCAGGTACACACAGACAAGCGAAGTCAAACAAACCGGGTCAAAACCAAGATGGCGGCAAAGGTATAGATTCGTAAAGCAAATAGAATGGTCAGTAGGCAAAGCAGAAGTCAGTACACAGAATAGCAAGAAACGCAAGAGCACTAGATACACAGATAGACTGCAATAACCAGCACCAAATGAAGGGGCTGAGCAGAATATAAGGCAGTAATGGACACTGCCTCCAGCACTGACTGGCTCAGCCGTCCATCACTCAAACCGCAGCTGCAGGCAAAACGAGTTCAGAGGCACACCCAGCTTTCCCAAGATCAGAATTACAGCTGTCAATCACAGGCAGCTCTGGGTGTGGCTTTCCAGCAAAAAGCCTGAAACCTGATCCATTCAGTACAATTTGCGAGTCCGGACAGGAGCAGTGCATAATTAGCGCGAGGAGAAGCGCTAAGCCAGCCACAGGAGCGCCAGAGCCTCATTATCAGAATTTTAGAATATTTTTTTCAGCAAAATCACTTGTTTCAGGGATTAAACAAGATATGTTTCTGCATCATGGTAGCTTTAGCCTTCTCAAGATATGTTTGGTTCATAATACAAAAAAGCAAATCATAGATTTCCTTTCATTTGCAGGCAGTATGTTATAGAGCAGCACAATCTCAGTATATGGTATGTATTGTCCAAACTGGGCACATGGAAAGAGAAAGTGATGTCACACAGTGTTCACCTTCCCCTCTCCTCCTCCTGCTCATGTCTGTGTGTAATGTATAGTAAAGCATTGCTAGTGCTTGTGCTTCATCTGCTGCCTGTGAAAAGCACAGACATCAGCTTCACAAGTACCTGAGATGCTGTGTTCTCCTATACACATGTGAGAGACATGGACATCAGATACTATAGGAGTATCTTATACACACACAGGCTGCAGTGGGCTCTAGAACCGGGAAGCACATAGAGGAGCCAGCAACAGGAGTGTCACCTCATTATACAGGCAGTCAGTCATGTGTATAGGAGTATCTCATGCACACACAGGCTGCAGGGGGCGCCAGAACCGGGAAGCACATAGAGGAGCCAGCACCAGGGGTGTCACATCTTTATATAGGCTGTCAAACATGTGTATAGGAATATCTCATACTCACACAGGCTGCAGGGGGCACCAGCACCAGGAAGCACATGGAGGAAACATTACACCCCACACCATTATGCAGGCTGTCAGTCATGTGTATAGGAGTATTTCATACACACAGACTGCAGGGGGAGCCAGCACCAGGAAGCACATAGATAAGCCAGCACCAGGAGTGTCATATTATTATACAGGATGTCAAACATGTGTATAGGAGTATCTCGTACATATACAACCTACTGTTTTCCCATGATCAAACCTGGGAACCGGGGCATAACAAAGACATCAAAATGTAATAAAGTAAAATTTTAATTTTATTGACATAAATTATGACACAAAAACAAGGTTATAACACATTAAATTCATGAAGGGTTACAGTGGCAATGCAGACTGAACACAGTCATCCCTAAACAAACACAGGAGCTAAAGTAACATGTATTATAAATCGGACCAGGCTATGTACAAATGTTTGTCCCACAATTTAACATACACAGCGTGTAATGGCACAGCAAAACACTTGTGCCACAGAAAGAGCACTTAAATATCAAATAATGCAAGTTTGCAATATCACGCTGGTCCTTACCAAATGACTGCAGTAGAGGAGCTCCGGTGTTTGGGGAGTATCTCATACACACAGGCTGCAGGGAGCACCATCAACAGGAAGCACATTTAGGAGCCAGCACCAGGAGTGTCACATTATTATACAGGCTGTCAGTCATGTGTACAGGAGTACCTCATACATACACATGCTACAGGGAGCACCATCACCAGGAAGCACATAGAGAAGCCAGCACCACGAGTGTCACATCATTATACAGGCTGTCAGTCATGTTTATAGGAGTATCTCGTACCCATGGGCTGCAGGGGGCGACAGCAACAGGAAACACATAGAGGAGCCAGCACCGGGAGTGTCACATCATACAGGATGTCAGTCAAGTGTATAGAAGTATCACATACACACACAGGCTGCAGGGGGAGCCAGCAACAGGAGTGTCACATTATTATACAGGCTGTCAGTCAAGCACTGGGGGGTGTGGCTGTGCCTCCCAATAATGAATAAGCTGGACTTATGAATATGATAATGATTCTTTGGACCAATCTCAAGTCATTTGCATACAACTTTAGGACCTGATTGTTTAGGGGCAATGCTTTCTAATGGCAGTTTATTAAAATATATTTCGTTTTAGGGGGTTAATTTGCCTGACGGGTTCTATTTAACATAGAAAGAGGGTGGTGTTAATGAATAAAGGTTATAATGAATCTTCTCCTACAACAATATACACTCACCGGCCACTTTATTAGGTACACCTGTCCAACTGCTCGTTAACACTTCATTTCTAATCAGCCAATCACATGGCGGCAACTCAGTGCATTTAGGCATGTAGACATGGTTAAGACAATCTCCTGCAGTTCAAACCGAACATCAGTATGGGGAAGAAAGGTGATTTGAGTGCCTTTGAACGTGGCATGGTTGCTGGTGCCAGAAGGGCTGGTCTGAGTATTTCAAATACTGCTGATCTACTTGGATTTTCACGCACAACCATCTCTAGGGTTTACAGAGAATGGTCCGAAAAAGAAAAAACATCCAGTGACATACGAGTGCCAGCCCGCAGTTCCGCTGTGGGTAGGCAAAGTGACCTTGTTAGATAGGAGATGAGCAGGTCAGATGGAGCATAGGGCCGGACTGGTTCGAGACTGATTAGCAAGGCAACAGTGACTCATGAATCACCACCCGTTAACCCAAAATGCGTAGGCACCCAGAAGAGCCATCTCTCTGAACGCACACAGTACCCGTCGTAGAAACTTATGAGCGCAGATAGGCGATAACAGCAGCAGAAGACCACACCGGCGATGCCCACGTCCTTTCGCCTAAGAACAGGAAACTGTAGGATACAATTTGCACAAGCTCATTGAAATTGACACAGCATAGTAAAGAAGCATTGGAAACGTTGCAATGCGTCTGCTAGAGTCTCGATTTGGTTCCTAAGCTGACGACCCATCGCGGGATAGTAGGGCCCGCAGAATTTGCCTGTTAACAACATGAAAGCAGGATCCATCCTCTTCCTCCCCCCCCCCGTGACTATTGCACTACACGGTTCAGGCCTGCGTGCGGTGCGTCGGGATTGTCATGAAGTGATGGCGCGAATATTTTTACTTGCCGCACTCTTTCGCAGGACACCCTCCTGGGCGGAATACCAATTTTGCAGCATCGGTGCAACGCCCAAGCTACCTTAGGAGTGTCTGTTGCTGCACCAGTCCATCTCTTATGCACCACAATGACACCAAACATCTGATGGCTACTTCAGCCAGGATAATGCCGCCATGTCATAAAGCCTCGGAATAATCTCAGACGTTTCTTTGAACATAGACAATTGAGTTCACTGTACTAAATGCGCCCTCCACAGTCACCAGATCTCATCAATAGAGCCATGCTTTGATGGAACGTTGTGTTGGTAGGATATGTGGTGGAGAACGGGAGAGATTCGCATCAGGGATGTGCAAGCCACGAACAATATACTGTCCGGACAACTGTGCGATGCCATCACGTCAATATGGACCAAAATCCTGAGAAGAATGCCCTCCAGCACTTTGTTGAATCTAGTGCCACGAAGAAAGAATTGAGGCAGCAGTGTCTGCGAGGCCAAACAAAGGGAGGGTCCAACCCGTGGACTAGCATGGTGTACCTAAGAAGTGGCCGCGTTGAGTTGTATATTACGTAGCCTTATCTCCTCTATTGGAATCTGACTATGGAATATAAATCTTCCTGCACATTAGACTGAGTCTGAAAATGGTAACGTTGTTCTCTTTAAGTTGCAATCAATATTTTTTCATGTTATACAATTATAAACTATAATAACCTTAATTAATTAATGGAAAAAATATAACCTTTCTGTAAAGGAAAATATGAGTGAACAGGGAAAAGGCATGTCCTTGTAATGTTGGTTACATGAAAGGGGGTGCACAGGGTACCATTCAGTCCAGTGCTTTCCCTTTTAGGGGGCTATTAATTATTCTGTAGAAATAAACAACTATGAAGCATTTTATTTTTTCCGTTGCGGACGCTGGAATAAATTTATGGTTTTGTATTTTGTTGCTCCTAACAAATAGTATGATGTATTTGCACATTGGTGCACATCTACCTATTCATTAAGCAACAATGTCACACGCAAGTCAACAATGCAAACAACAAAAAAGGAAAAAACAGAGAGATCGAGAGTACTTATGATCTGAATTAAAGTAAGGCCAGTGTATACACAAAGCCCACTCACCCATGTACGCACCGGACACCACTCCACCCACCACTCCGTCCGTCCCTCAGTCACACCACCCCAACCAGCGCGCCGCCCCCCCCGCGAACACCCACTCCACCTACCACCCGTTACTAGCATGGTGTACCTAATAAAGTGGCCGGTGAGTGTATATTAAGTAGCTCATCTCCTCCTATATGATCTACTATTGTATAACATCCTTCCTGCACATTAGACTGAGTCTGAATGGTAACGTGTTCTCTTTAAGTGCAATCAATGATTTTCCTTCATGTATACAATTATAAACTATAATAACCTTAATTAACATTAATGGAAAAATATAACCTTTCTGTAAAGGAAATATGATTGAACAGGGAACAGGCATTGTCCTTGTAATGTTGGTACATGAAGGGGGTGCACACAGGGTACCATTCAGTCCAGTGCTTTCCCTTTTAGAGGACTATTATTATTCTGTAGAAATAAACAACTTATGAAGCAATTTTATTTTTTTCCGTTGCGGCGCTGGAATAATTATGGTTTTGTATTTTTGTTTTGCTCCTAACACATATTGATGTTTTATATTGGCATATCTACCTATTCATTAGCACATGTCCGGTGCACACAAAGGAGAGCGAGCACTTTGTCTGAATTAGTGGCCGTGTATAAATCATACATAGCACAGAAATCAGAATCGTTCTCTCAAAAGGGGAAACTAATTATGTGGGGGCACAGTAATACCACCTTCTGTGATGGGGGATGGACTCAAAGGTTTTTCATAAAAAAATCTGATTTAAGAATATGGTCAATTATTCTACATCAAAAAATAAACAAAAATAAACCCCTGAACAGCTGAATATTTCGTCCCTCAATTACAAGACATGTGGTGGCCAACTAATGCTTCTAACAATCATTTTTACATAAAATAGATTTTTTCCATTTTTATTTAACATTTTGAAGTTACCATAATTTTTTTATGCTGAATAAATACATAGTAAACTATGTTTTTTAATGGGAGTCCAACTGTTCTAAAGTCATGCCACAAGTATATCAACTTTGCTTAGAAACTGTGTAAAGTTTTCTGGCAAACAGTGATTTTTTTCAGTTTTCTATACATAACATTTTCACAGGGGCGTAACTACAGAAGTAGCAGCCATAGCAGCCGCTATAGGGCCTGCAGTGTCAGGGGGCCCTAGCATCTTGGATAATGGGTATGTATTTTGTATGTTTATGCTGTGTGGTGTGTATTTGCTGTATTTGTTTGTATATGTGTGTGTGCATATGTGATGCATGGGTGTATATGGTAGTGTATGTATGTGTGTGTGTATATGATGTATGTATATAAGGTGTGTATATACTATGTGTGATTGTAACTCACATTTGTGTGTACAAATATGTATTTTTAAGGGGGTAGGGAGCCATTCAGAAGTCTGCTTTGGGGCCCTGGGTCTCCTATATAAAGCACATTAATGCCATTAATTCCATAATTAAGGGGTTCACATACATCACATTAAGACAAAAACGGGTGCACACGGGAGAAGTCCTGGATAAGATTGTGAGAAGAGCGGATGGTAATAGAGTGAAGCTGAAGGTCCTGTGAGGAACAGAGATTACTTGTGGGATGGTATTGGCTGATGGGTTCAGAGATATATGAAGGGGACAGGTTGTGGACGCTTTGTAGGTCATGGTTAGTATTTGAAATGGAATTTGCTGTGCAATGAGTAACCAGTGGAAAGACTGGCAGAGAGGAGAGGCAGAGGAGAAGCAAGGAGACACATGGATTGGTTTAGGATAGAGGGGGGATTGGAGGGGGTTAGGGAGTTAGCTCGGAGACCACAGAGAAGAATGTTGCCATTGTCCAAGGGGGAGATGAAAAGTGGAGACACTAGATTGAGGAAGGGTCAGATGCAAGAGATGTTCTTGAGATTGAGGCGGCAGGTTGTAGTAAGGACCTGGATGTGAGGCTTAAAGGATAAGGCAGGGTCAAAGGTGGCTCCTAGGCAATGGACTTTAGAGACTGGGGAGAGTGTGGAGCCATGAATTGTGATGGTTAGGTCTGGTGGGAGGGATGTGTTAGGTGGAAGAAAGATTATGGGTTGTGTTTTGTCAATGTTAAGTTTTAGGAAACGGGAAGAGAAAAAGGAGGATATGGGCACTTTGGAATTCTGGCTAGAACAGAGGAGTATATATAGATCTGTGTGTCTTCTGCATAGGAATGGTATTGGAAGGCATGAGACTTTATTAGATGTCCCAGGCCAGAGTTTTAGAGGGTGAAGAGCAGGGGTTCCAGGACAGAACCTTGAGGGATGCCAACAGAGGGAGGGGGGTGTGAAGAGGTGGTGTGAGAGTGATAGACACTGAATGTCTGGTTGGAATGGTATCAGGAAATCCAGGACATGGCCCAGTAATACATCTTTTACTGGGGGGGGATGCCTTATATAGATGTAGTATGTATTATGTAATATGTTACATTCATTGGAGGCCCCACAAACCTTAATCCGGCTTTGACCATAGCTCATCGATATCAGATCATTGGACTGAAACTTTATTCTCTGGATGGCTACAGAATCCCCTTTTTCTCTCTGATAGGCCCTGCATGTCAACACACATCTGTTGGCTCAGTAGTTAGCACAAGTTCAAATTCCATAAGAATGGATAGTTTATCAATATATATATATTATCCAGGAAAACCCCATTAAAATAAAAGGTCTTTTCTTTATATTTGAAAAACTAAACCTTTTCTTCAAGCCTATGAAACCTTCTGCTAATTGCAGTGGAAATCACCTTCATACATGGATCCTCTACCGTACCGTACCTCTGCATTGCAGACCAATATTTTGCCAATTGTTTTTTCCATAATATGGTTAAGATCAGAATATTTCTTTAGTTAAAACACACAGAATTCATTTTGATCTAAATTTGGGTTTATGCTATTTTTCAGGCAACCTGAAGAAAAAGGCAAAATCCGGCCAGTCAGCCACCTCTGCTACTCACCTGAACTCAACAAATGATATACCCTGTGATACTGAAGGCTCTGTGCAAGAAAAATTGGCTGAAGTGACACATATGATTACCAAACTATAACCCGCCACTTATTTATATATTTATTTTTATAAAAAGGACAAAAAAACCCCGAAATACTAAATAAATGTGTATCGTAAGTAAGAGTCGTTTTTTAGCTTTATTAAATATTGAATGATTGCTTTTCACTGTAAATAATATCTGTGCTGAATGGAACCTGCCATTTCCTTTCGATCATTTCTATTTTTTTATCAAATAAGCAAAAAGAGACTCATTGATAACAAATAATATTAATGACGTCCTCTCAAAGATTTTACTATGGCCCAGAAGCTACAACATATCTACCAACTGGAGAAAATGTATGTTCTGCTACCCCACTGCTTGATACAATTGATATTTTATTATTTACTAAACAATTTGACTAACAAACGGTATAAAAGGTAATAATAGAAATTCATAAGATTAACACTAGAGATGAGCGAGCACTAAAATGCTCGAGTGCTCGTTACTAGAGTCGAACTTTTCCCGATGCTCGAGTGCTCGTCTCGAATAACGAACCCCATTCAAGTCAATGGGAGACTCGAGCATTTTTCAAGGGGACCAAGGGTCTGCACAGGGAAGCTTGGCCAAGCACCTGGGAACCTCAGAAAAGGATGGAAACACCACGGAAATGGACAGGAAACAGCAGGGGCAGCATGCATGGATGCCTCTGAGGCTGCTTAATCGCACCATTATGCCAAAACTATGGGCAACAGCATGGCCATGACAGAGTGACCGTGTGAGGCTGCTATGGAATTACATTTGGATAGTGTCTGTATGTGGCAGTCCAAAAAAATTTTCAATACAGAGGACCGGGTAGGTGGCCCACCAGAAAAATTAAACACATAGACTTTGCATGTTAAATCTGGCGCACAGTCCGACTGAGCACCGGAATGTCCCCTAATCTGTGGTGCAGACACATCTTAAATCCATGTGCAAGCAGTTTGCTGTAAAAAAAAACATGCAAAGTCTGATAGAAAACTGGCACACAGCCCTTAGTAGATGTTCCCCAATACGTTCAGTTTCCTCCATGTTAAGTTTTAGAAAGATGGAAGAGAAGAAGGAGGATATGGGTCTTAGATACTCTGCAATCTCTTCAGACACTGAAAGAGCCAAATAGCTGACACTGAGGCATACGTTACGTATTAGTTGTCACACATCACCAATGGGTGTATGGGTGTATGGGCTCACGGGCTGAACCCTCTCCATACAAGATGAGTGTTTGCTGCACATTGCAGCAAACACCCACTGGTAACACCCGCAATTGGTGCTAGCACTGATCGCAGGTGTTAACACTTCGATCACTGCCTGCAGCTGGCAGTAAAGAGGTTGCTCCATGATGAAAAAAAAATTTCATGAAAAGTGATCAGTAGGCCCATACAGTCCTCAAAACGGTAGCAATGAACACGTCAGCTCATCTTTCAAAGAATGACACCTCACACCGAGCCACACAAATATGAAAAGTTATTAGCACCAAAAGAGGGCAAAATGAAGAATGTATTCATTTTTGTAAATGTATTAAAACACGATAAAACCTATATAAATGTAGTATTACCGTACACAAAGCAACCCTAAAAAAAGACATGTCATTCCGGGTGCACAGTGAAAGTCATAAAAACCAAGCCCACAAGAAAATGATTTTTTTCCCCATTTCCTAGTACACGACATGGAATATTAAATATGGTCACAATGAAGTGCAATTTGTTATGCAGGAAACAAGCCCTCACACAGCGCTTTACAAGGAAAAATAAAAAAAGTTACAGATTTTTGAAGGTGCGGAGTGATAAATGTAAATGCAAAAAAAATTAAAAAGAGCATAGTCGTTAAGAGGTTAAAGATAAGAATCTCATCTATTAGATTGTTTTAAGAAATAACACTACAGGCAGTTAAAGAAATAGGTGGAAACTGGATCTTAATCTGAAGATCACATTTCCATCTAGTCTTTAACCTCTTCCTGCCAATACCCTTTTTTTTTTTTTTTTTAGTTTTTATTTTTGCTCCTCTCCTTTTTTATTTTTGTGCGTACAGAGCTTTATGAGGGCTTGAGGTTCCCTTCAACTATATGCTGAGAAAATGGTTACTATGACCCTTATAGACTTCACTCCATTGCCTTCAATGGATACAAATACACAAAGCATGAGTTACATTGACTGTAGTGTCTTCTTTTTCCATTTTTAATTCTATTAAATTTTGTAAACAAAAGTAATAAAAAGATTTGGCCTTGCAGGACCGCAACCAATTGTAGAAAACAGATGGACAAGATATATGTGTAATGTCTTCCGACACTTTCATGTTTTTACATTTTGTTACAGTATGTTGAGGCCTCATTCTGGAATAAATAAACATATGTACGGTGCATATACTAGGAAGCGGGAGCACCTTAGTATATCCGGGTGACCTGCGAGGCTTGGGGAACATGGGCCACGGTATATCCACATACAGTGGAGCAATAAAATGTAAAATATATAATATGTAAAATGCGTGAGATTTCACAAAACTCCCACACATTTTTTGAAGTGAAAGACTTTGTCATTTTAAACGGTTACTCTTATTCTATATATAATGCATGTCTGATATATACTGCATTAATAAAATAGATCAACATTTTATCTTCAAAAGTAAAACTGGATACTTAAAGGGAACCTGTCACCACGAATCTACCTATAAAGGTAGATCGGGTGGTAGGTGGATCAATAGGACGTGAGGATAGCCCGTGATAATCCTGTTTCTTTAACTTTTATTATATCTATATGTAAATTTTATGTTATGCTATTGGGGCTTGGAGTAGCCGCAGCTGAGGCTACACGGCGCGGTTACTCCACGCCCCAGTAGCCTCTTTACTCCTCCTACCTACAATCTTCAGCGCGCAGCTCCTCGTAGCTGCGCGCCCTCGTCTGACGAACCTGCCGTCTGCGCATGCACAGAACAGCAGGCCTGTGCAGCTCCGGCTTCGGAGTAGTGACCCCGCAGGCGCGGGCCTGCTGTTATACACATGTGCAGACGGCAGGTTTGTCAGACGAGGGCACGCAGCTAGATATAATAAAAGTTAGCGAAACAGTATGGGGACGTGAGGATTAGCCCTCACGTCCTATTGATCCACCTACCACCCGATCTACCTTTATAGGTAGATTCGTGGTGGTAGGTTCCCTTTAAGGGGAACCTGTCACCAGGGACCTCATTTTCACTAGACAGGTTACAGAAGCCCATCTCAGCTGAATTGCACATATGTCTTTCTGCTGTCTCTACGCATTTGCATTATAATATAAGTGTGTGTTATAACTTACCTTACACCCTGACAGAATCCTCTGTGTAGTCCCAGGGGTTGGGTTTCTGTTTGGATGCATTTCAAAAAACAACTTAGCTGCTCACTTACTCCTCAGCATTTGGTCCCCACCTTTGAGTTCCTGTGCAGCTCCTCCTTCCCCCGCGGATGTCAGCTCACCGCGCAGCTCATCCAGGATGAAACATCAATGCGAGCTGTGGCAAGAAAGTTTGCTGTGTCTGTCAGCGCAGTGTCCATAGGCGCTACCAGGAGACAGGCCAGTACACCAGGAGACGTGGAGGGGGCTGTATAAGGGCAACAACCTCCGCCTTTGTGCAAGGAGGAACAGGAGAAGCACTGCCAGAGCCCTGAAAAACAGTTAGAAACTGACTCCATGAGGATTGTACGAGGGCCTGACGTCCACAGATGGGTGTTGTGCTTACAGCCCAACACTGTGCAGGACGCTTCACATTTTCCAGAGAACACCAGGATTGGCACATTCACCACTCACGCCCTGTGCCCTTCACAGATAAAAGCAGGTTCACACATAGCACATGTGACGAAAGTGACAGAGACGCCATTAAGAGCAATCTCCTGCCTGCCATATCCTTCAGCGTGACCGGTTTGGTAGTGGGTCAGTAATGGTGTGTTGTGGCAATTCTTTGGAGGGCTACACAGCCATCCATGTGCTCGCCAGAGGTAGCCTGAGTGCCATTAGGGACCAAGATGAGACCCTCAGACCCCTTTTGAGACCATATAATGGTGCAGTTGGCCCTGGGTCCCTCCTTAAAGGGATATTCTCGCCTGGGCATTCACATTCAGTTTCACTAATCTTCCATTTATAAACATTTCTTCAATTGGATCTTATTAAAAAAAATGTTCCTGTGTGAAGATAATTTCTCATAAAGGTAGCCATTCTGTTACTTAGAAACCAGATAGCTTCCTCGGATACGACCACGTCACACTCTGGCAGTGGTGGCCAGACATGAGCTATTGAGTCCTGTCTGACCTCCTTGATTCAGCGATCATTACCACAGGACGGCTGTGCGACATGTAGTAACTCCCGGACACTTCATATACAAACACCTTTTGTTTCTTTGTGCAATCCCTCCAGCAGAGGTGGCCGTATCCGAGGAAGCTATCTTGTTTCTAAGGGACCATATGACTACATTTATGAGAAATTATCTTCACACAGGAACATTTTTTTTAATAACATCCAATTGAAGAAATGTTTACATATGGCAGATTTATCAAACTGATTGTAAATGTCCAGACGAGAATACCCCTTTAAGTAGGACAACGCTAGACCTCATGTTGCTGAAGTGTGTGAGCAGTTTCTGCAAGATGAAGGCATTGAAGCTATGGACTGGCCGACTTGTTCCCCAGACCTGAATCTGATTAAGCACATCTGGGTCATCAGGTCTCCCTCCAACCACCAACATCATGCTGCACGACAGACTGTCCAGGAGTTGGCGGATGCTTTTGTCCATGTCTGGGAGGAAATCCCTCAGGAGACCATCAGCAACCTCATCAGGAGCATGCTGAGGCATTGTATGGAGGTCATACAGGCACGTGGAGGCCATACACAATACTGAGCCTTAAGCCTGAGTTTTAAGGACATTAGATCAAGCCTGTAGGGTGTTTTTCCACTTTAATTGTGTGGATGACTCCAAATCCAGGCCTCCATTCATTAATACATTTAATTTCCATTGATTATTTTTTGTGATTTAGTTGTCAGCACATTCAAAAATACAAAGTATTCAATGAGAATATTTAATTTATTTAGATCTAGGATGTGTTATTTGTGTGTTCCCTTTATTTTTCTTTTAGCAGTGTATATACACTGTGCTGTGTGTGCAGGATCTGATGCCAGTTATTAGAACTGATGGGGAGCCTGAGCTCTGTCTTTATGTATGAAAGTTTATAACATAAACAGCTCTGCTACATACCATTCCTGGTATGTAATTGGATGACCAGATGCATGTGATTAGTCACATGCTTACGACATCACAGCAGGTCCTGGCGCATTTACATGCTGCTGGGAGCTTTTACGTTTACTAGCACAGGAGCATGCCTGTGCTAGTGACCCCTCCTAACAACACCCACCTTCCTTGCCTCCAACGAGCTACGGATTCACATGGCAACTAGCCAAACAAAGACAGCCAGAGTATTTGCAAGCTGCTAGCCGACAAACGGCTGGAGATAGCTAATTAGATAATTTCTTATTTTGGCGTAGTGCAGAGCTAAGCAAACGTTTTTATACTTAACTGGTGTACTTTAATATATCCCTATTAGATGGAAATGCTATTAGCAAACTAGTAAGTCACATCAACCTCAACCACCTTCCAGAAATTTGGTTTAGGCTCTAAATGGCATCTGCTGCGCCACCGCTGGAGGTACAGATGGCTATGGTCATCCAGGTGCTCCTGCCAGAGTACAATTAGTTTAATACAATTATAGATAGAAAAGTGGAGGATGTCATCTGGAAATGGCCAAGTATGAGAAACATATTATTTCTGCAAACATCTAGAGAATACATATATAATTAGCATTCCTCATTATCTACATAATCACAACTTGGCTAGAATTGAATTGCCTTGACTAATGAAAACTGGCATTGCTGCCAATACTCTGAATAGCAATGGCGAAATGTAGCAAAGCTGATTTATTAGCCTTTTGTACATTGATGATATTCTATAGACTCCACCTCAGTTGGCCCTGCAACAGTTCCATGAGAATTACAACAACTTTCACCCACCAATCTTTGAGCTTCCACCGCAAACACAAAAGAGAATCCCCCATGTACAGTCAGGCTACACGTACCAACTGTATCTGCTCAGACAAGACGGACCTGGAAAATCACCTCCTAGAGGTAAGGACTATTTTTTTTTTTGGCTGTTGGGTTATTAACCAAAAGTGACTGACAACCAAATTGGGAAAGCAACAGTCATCAACAGAAACAACTTAATCTCATATAAAGAGACAAAAAACTAAGCTTGAGTTCCTTTTGTAGGAAACAGTTGAAGATCCTACAAAGTATTGGCAGGGAACCTATTTCACATAAAAGGCTAAAAATTATTCCCTAGGCCCTCCTCTCTTTCCTTCTGCATGTTTTTTTCCAGGAGAGAGGACCACATTATTGAAGATTGTGGACTAAAGAAGAGATCATGGACAGCTTCATAACACCCTAACAGGTAAGAGCCAGCTCCCTCGTCACGTCCCACAAGTTTGTAGTCTATGACCTGACCTGTTGTAAAGTAGTTTTCTGCTATTTTAAATTTTTTTTAAGATCCTTTGAAGATCCTTTAAAGCCCTGATCAATTTTCTGTTTTATGCATCGCATCTCGAAAGCTCACCATCAAATATACTATGCAGTGTGAAGTTCAGTGCATCTTGGTTTGGTCCAGTAAATCATGCCAGCACACAGAGCGAGTGTCAGGACTCGCAAATTGTACTGATGAGATCAGGTTTCAGGCCTTTTGCTGGAAAGCCACACCCAGAGCTGCCTGTGATTGACAGCTGCATTTCTGATCCTGGGAAAGCTGGGTGTGCCTCTGAACTCGTTTTGCCTGCAGCTGCGGTTTGAGTGATGGACGGCTGAGCCAGTCAGTGCTGGAGGTAGTGTCCATTACTGCCTTATATTCTGCCCAGCCCTTCATTGGGTGCTGGTTATTGCAGTCTATCTGTGTATCTAGTGCTCTTGTGTTTCTTGCTATTCTGTTTATTGACTGCTTTGCCTACTGACCATTCTATTTTCTATACGTATCTGTACCTTTGCCGCCATCTTGGTTTTGACCTCGCTTGTCTGTCTGTATTTGTTGTTTGTCCCTCAGTATCGTTTATCTCCTAGTGTGGCCCCACCTTCCTGTCTGTCTAGTGTCGGTTTCTGTTACCAGTGTAAACACTGACCTATATCAGTATTCCGGTTACCTGTCCGCTCCACCATCCAGCAGCTGCCAGACAAAGTAGGTTTTTCTGTCATCTTGTAGGGTCACTCAGGGATCGTCAGTTAGGTTCCTGATAGTGGGTTCGCCCTTGTCAGGGCGATTTATCTGCTTTAGGCAGGGCCTTAGCCCGCAGGGACGTCGCAGGGTGAGTTCGCCACCACTTACGTAGTCTGACAGCTAGCGCCAAGCCTGGTTGTGGTTGCGCGTTTGCTGGACAGGTGCTGACAGCGAGTTTGTCAGAATAAACTTGCAAATGGACAATGGGCTTAGAGACCATTAATATGTCGAAACCTGGCACAGATCATTTGGAACTACAGTCGTCTTTGGAACATGTGGACCTCACAGTAAATGGCTTTATTAATTTGTTGCCCTTAAAAATGCAATGTTGAATCTAACTCCGTGTTTGTGTGGGTTTCCTCCGGGTCCTCCGGTTTCCTCCCATACTCCAAAACATACTGTTAGGTTGTTTAGATTGTGAGCCCCGTGGGGACAGGGACTAATTTGAAATGGTTTGTGCAGCGCTGCGTAATCTGTGTGCGCTATATAAATAAAGCATTATTATTATTATTAACTCTGTTGCGCTGGAAAGCACATTATTACCCCATTAATTTACGTATTGCATAAAGTTTTTCCTGTAGGGGAAAGAATAAAGTTACTTGTAGCAATAATAGTCATAAATGTAAGCTGTCAAGCAGCAGTCACTGATCTATCGCTTGTCAAGAAGAAATAAACACCATTAGGCTGATCTCATGCCAGGTAGAATATTACTGTTGTCATTCTTCTTTTTCATACAAATAGCTGAGAATTGGAACAATTTACATTGTTTGTGGATAGAAAATCATATTCGTAAAAATATAATGATTTTTTTTTAATACAATAAATTATATCAAACAGGATGCAACAGACTCAGATGAAACAAGACTTGCTGGACCAGTGGGGATCTCAATCAATAAGGGTCTTTTATTATTTTTATAAAAGAATAGAAAAATGAGTTAATATGGGCTCAGGACCTGGATCGAATTCCTCCACAGTTAAAATACATCAGGGACATTTGTCCCGGTGAACGGGCCCCAATGCATGTGCACAAAGCGAGCACTCTGTAGAGTCTACACTTGTACTTAACACCCTTACATGGATTTGTGCCAAAACCAGAGAATTAGTGATGAGGGGGATTGGTGATCAGGTTCAGAGGTTATTGAAGTCAACCAATATGGTGGGAATCACTGGGCAGTTGCCATGTCCAAAATTTGCCAGATGGAAAAATTGGAATGTGGCACTGCTGCGCTGGCTTTCATGTGACAGAAATCGGGGGGAAGGGAGGGGGGGCTTTCGTCGGACGATCTGACTGATTCGGACTGAGCACGGGATTTAACTTTCAAATCGTAAGATCAAGCACCAGGACGAAGAAGGTAAACTCTGGTGGACCTGAGCGGGGAAGCGACACATGCAGGATGATGGGTGCACAATAGTAGTGAATCGCGGCAGAGTGCATTCCGGTCGCACTTTTGGGGAGTGCATCAGGACATGTAAGTAAATGTGCCCCAGTGTCGAGTATTCCTAGAATAGAGGGGTCAGGTTAAGGCACTGGTTAATTAAATTGCAAAACAGGGTCTCAAGTTCCATTAGATTAAGGCTTATTTACTAAGTGTCCCGATTGCACTTTTGTTGGACTGTTCGCTGTTTTCGGGGATTGCTCGGCTTTGACAGGTATTTAACACGTGACTGCGCTGGGTACACTCACAAATTGGTGGGTGTACCGTCGGACAATCTGACTGATTGGGACTGAGCGCGGGATTTAACTTTCAAATTGTGTCACAAGACATTGCACTTACATGCACCACTAGAAAGGTGAACTCTGGCAGACCTGAGCGGGGAAGCGACACATGCAGGATAACGGGCGCACGATTTTAGTGAATTGCGGCAGAGTGCATTATTGTCGGACAATGCGCTTTTGGTGAACTCTGTCTGACAGGTAAGTAAATGTGCCCCATTGTTTTCAACCCTCTCCAACTCTTTTGTGCACAGCCCTTCCCCTCTACCACTTTCAAAACAGCAAGGATGTCCAAGCCACACATCATGGAGCGGTCACTAATGCTCTAGGATAACTCTCCTAACTGGAATACTTTGGGCCATCCACCTATCCCCGCCCTAATCGCAGGGGATCATTTATCTTTATTTTCCTTCCTGTTTTTATGTGTTTTTTGAGACATATTTTGGCAATTTTTGTGCCTTTTTGGGGACATTTTAAAATGTCCGCCAGACATTTGTTTTTAGTCAGTAAGACACATTTATCTTCTGTTGCAGATGTGCTAAATTTGCAAATTACATGTACCATTACAAATTGTCTAAGAAGCAGATGGAAAAACGACTGGCAAAAACAAACAGAGATAAGATAAATGACCCACTTAGAGTTCCCTGATGCCCAACAATTTGTGTTGGTGAATGAGGATGTGGAAACTGGGCCATTGCACGACTTCTACCACGATGATAATGAAACCATAGTACCAGCTTTTGAAGCTTTCTGCAACAAGGAGGGCAGCAGTGAGGGATTGGTGGAAGACGATCTGAGGGGTGATGTTCTAGACTCAACATAGGTCAGAGACATTGATAGTTCACAGGAAGAGTTGTTGGTCACAAAGCTCTAGGTAGTCAGTAGATGAAGTGGAAGGGTGAAAAGGCACATTGGGCAGCCCATAGCCACAACGTTGTCTGCTACGGTCCACTGTGCCCAGGAAGAGAGCACACAAACTCCTGCCCAAAGGATCTCCCAAGAGTGGCATTTTTTAAAGCAATTTTCAGAAGACAAAACATGTCGTTTGCACGCTTGTCCGCCAGTCCCTGAAATAAGCAACAATCTGAGTACCACATGTATGAACTGGCCTTGGCAGACAAAACATGAGCTGCAGACCTAAGGCTCCCTCTGTTAGGCTACATTCACATGATGTACATCGGCGCTGCGGAGAGGAGCAGGGGATGAGCGCAGCTCACCCCCGCCCCTCTCCATAGGAAGATACAGCGCACAGCGCCGTATCACGGGAAAAGATAGGACATGTCCTATCTTTTCCCGGGCTACGGAGCGGTACGGTGCCGGTCAACATCTGCAAACAGGTTGTATGTTCTCTCCGTGGGTTTGCTCTGGGTACTCTGGTTTCCTCCCACACACCAAAACATACCGTTAGGTTGTTTAGATTGTGAGCCCCATTGGGGACAGGGACCAATTTGACATGCTTTGTGCAGCGCTGCATAATCTGTGTGCGCTATATAAATAATTATTTTATTTTGTAATATGTCATTCCCAGCCACCACTTCTTTTCTGGGATGGCCATCCCCGCCAAGCACATACAGGTTGTGGAGAAAATAAGTTGTGGGCTATGCAAAGCCATTAGTCACAAGGTGCACATCACAACTGATGTGTAGACCAGTAAGCGTAGGCAAGGATTGTTACATCTCTTTAACTGCCTACTGGGTTGATGTACTGGTGACTGGGCCAGAGGACAGATTCACTGTGGCTCATTTGCTTCCATCACCCAACATTTCGGGACATCACTAATTGCCTCCTACTCCTCCTATGCAACGTCCTCTCCTCCTGCCTCCAAATGCAGGACTGACACCATTAGTTTTGGACACCACACAAAGACCGCGACGAGTGGCACAGCCTTGGACTGAAGCACTAGAGAATGGGAATTCTTACAATTAATTTGGTTTCCATTAGTTCAACATGATGGAGGATGACCTCTTAACCTTTGTAGGGTCAGGAAGATCGGTGATTATACTTCCTCCCTAACATCCACTTGCCAGTGCCTACCAAATAACTACACCAGCAGTGGAAACCAAATTAACTGTAAAAATTAACAATAATTTCCGCATGAGATGAATCAAGTAGGGGTAGTGTCACTTCAGAAGCCCAAATTTTTGTTTTACAGTACCTAAAATTAAGCTTCTGGAATCATATTAAAGATAAGGAACTTATCTTTAAGATCACATCAGGCTTATGTCTTTGTGAGCTACAGCACCACAGGTAGGTCAAGACATACGGTAGCTGGAAATGCAAGCTGAAGTGAAGATCCATATCCCGATGATTATTTAACTGCCTGTATGTTCAGTTCTGCTCACAGGACTGTAATCTTCATGAGACCTGAGATTCTTATCTTGAACATGATACAAAAAGAAATTTGTCTCATCTAGTGTTAAAAATAGCTGAGTAGAGTCATTTGTTTGACATTGGGGGAGACTTCTTAATAGGTAAATGAATGAGATTTTACATAAAAGAGGGAATTCTACAAGGGACATTTCATTTTACAGGTCTAGTAGTTTAGAGGGGTAAAACCTGGTGACAAGTTACTTTCCCACCCCAAGCTGAACACATTGAGTAATTGCATACCCAGTGTTGCCCTTCTATAGGCGAAAGGACAAAAGATTGACCCAAAGTTATATAATATAAAATTTGACATCAAGCATTATTAAACAGGTACATGTACTCATAGATACAAGCACCATGGCTTTATTTGCCTCAAACAAAATAATGCTAATGAGCCAGAAGAGCTACCCTAGCCACTCCATGTTGTTACTACACAGGTTCATTGTTCTGTTCCCCTTCACACCAAGACAATGTTGTGTTAATTGCCCTTTTCCCCAAGGTTATGGCATTGTTTGACAAAAATCTCTCACCTGAGGTGAAGTGGGTGGAGACTAACCTCTTCCTGTATTTGCCCTGAAGCAGTGTCCAATTCACTCTGCCCACAGTTCCCATGATAAATTTGTGAATGAGAGAACACTAGTACAAGTAAATCCACTGAACACTGCATAGTGTACGTACAGGAGGTATACGATGACAGCCTGGCAGCTTCCATCACATGGAGGATCATGGAACATGTAATAGATGGTAGAAAACATAAGTAAAAGTTACATGAAGTGTAAAGCTTCTGCTATGTGAGCACTAAAGGTTAATAGCTTCTCTGCACTATGCAGAAAATGCTGAGTACAAGGTGGGGAGGGGGTGCAGCATGAAGTGACTGAACATTGGTGGAGGCCAATATTTTGCAGTAGCACTTCGAAACTTGGACATGCTCAAACTAGAAATCCCACCTCTTTTACATATTGAATAACAATGGTGTGACTTTTCCTTTAATAACTTTTTTTTACATTTTCTTCTGGGCTCAGTCTTCTATTCTAGTCACCAAAGAATAAGTACAAAAAACTGAAATAAAACATTAAACTGATTTCTTTATTTTTTTTTCTGGAAAACATAAAAAATTATAGCATGAATAACAACTGTGCCGAAGTCCTGAATAATCACATTTCATCGCAGGGCAGCTTCATGCACAGTCCTTCTAATACCTGGTGTACAGTGTGAGGCGGAGGAGGATGACAAGAGACGGATCAGTCGCTGCTTGAGGATTCTGAACTACTGGATGAGGAAGAGGAGGAAGAGTGTCGCTCCCGCTTAACTTTCTTTTTGCCTTTCTTGTGGTGCTTTGTTTTCTTTGATTTGCTTTTGACTTTTTTATGACTTTTCCTCTTTTTTGATTTTGGACTGTCGTCACTTGATTCGCTCGATGAGTGAGATCTGCAATGAACCAAAATATGTAAAAACGTATCTAAATGTATGGAAAATGAATGAGTTCCAAGGAAAAATGAATGACCTCTAGAATCATGAATTCCCATTGGCATAAGTGTTGGAGAAAGCATCTCACCTGGAGTTTGCACATACATGGATGCAGAGATCAGTGGTTAACACGTCACTACATATATAAAAAGATTTTTTTTTTTTGTACAATTGGTTGCAATATTTTCCATTTGATTTGGATAAATAATATACAAGTGACCGCATTTCCAGTCATTTCTGTCCTGTTTTTGGTTCTCTTGGCACCTACTTTCTAGTTCCGTAAGGACACTCCGGTAATAACTGCTTAGCCAGTCTGCTGAATCACTGGTTGAGTATGCATTTCTCAAGCTTCAAGACAAGATCGAAGTAAAAAGGAATTTGTCAAATGGATTTGGGAACCCTAATTCGCCACTAGTCGTTTGGTGTCCCAAATCGCCCTGTATAATTACGGTTCATGATATCATTTAAAAAAAAAAATTTCCTCAATCTGGGGCTCTCAGCACATGTGTGATGCTCCTAGTGAATCTGGAGTGGAATACAATGGCTTCACTGCTATAGATAAGCAGCATATACAATGAAGCCGGAGTAGTACACCATGGCTTCACTGCACAAGTGCTGTTGATAAGCAGCATCTACTATGAAGTCAGTGTTTCAGTTTGATGTGCCTCATCAGACTCACATCTGGATAAGTATAAGTCCCATGAGGACCTATGGGCGGTTTAGTGTCCCAAATCCACCTGACAGGTTCTCTTTAAAGGAAACCTGTCTTTATAAAATTGGCCTAATAAAAAACACTACCGGTATATGGTAATCAACTTAACAGCTTTTTGGTCACGGTTTTTTTCATGGCCCAGCATGGTGGCATCATCCAGAAAATCTACTTTTAAGTGAGAAGTAAATTGTTTGCATAAAGTCAAGGAGGCGGAGAGTTTAATACTGAAATCAAAGTTTCCCTTCCTCAGAACACCCCCTTTACTATAAGAGATGGTCCTGCATACAGAGACATCACTGTCCATATTTCCTGTATTTTGGTACATGATCTCAATCACCAGAGAGGAGGCTTCAAAGACTTGGAGAGCTTGACTTCAGTGTTAAAATCTTCGCCTCCCGTGACTTTACACAAACAATTTACATCTTACTTGATTCTCTGGGTGGTGCCCTCATATTTGGCCATGAGAGAAACATCGGATGAAATATGCCCAGCTGCTCGACAACATACTGGTAGTGAATTATTCGGGCAATTGGGTTTGTAGTTTTATTAGCCCCTCCTCCCTTAAGCCATATAAAGCTTTTTTGAAAAAAAAAAATCCTGGACAATCCCTTATTAATTAAATTTATGCATGTCCCTTTGTACACAAGGTGTAACGGTACCGACGCATGACATTCTTCCCTCTGCTATCACAGCCATAATATACACAGCTCTGCTATATACCTCCCCCTCCCTCGGATTAAGATCTTATCTGCCTGTAGCTTTACTCTCCTCACACGCCGACAGGAAGTCTGTGTGTGAGCTCTTCCTGGAATGCAAGCAGCTCAGTGCAGTGTCAGACAGAACAACAATGGAGCTCATTTACCAAGGGTCCGAACACCGCACTTTCTTCGGGTTTCCCAAATATTTCCGATTTGCGCCGTATTTCCCCAGGATTTTGGCGCGCGCGATCGGATTGTATCGCATCGGCGCCAGCTTTCACGCGACAGAAATTGGGGCCGTGGCCGTCGGAAACCGGATTTGGAAAAACCGCGGAGTTTAAAAAAGAATTTGTGTCGCAAGATCAGCACGAAGAAGGTGAACTCCTGCAGACCTTGTTGCAACAGCGACACTTGCTGGATATCGGGCGCACAACCTTAGTGAATCCCAGCAGACCCGAATCAGCGTCGGACAACTCGCTGCGGGATCGCGACTGGACCGGGTAAGTAAATGTGCCCCAATATGTCCTTCCAACCCTAAAGCCAGAAGATCCAGGGGCAACAAAAACTGCGTGCACCAAGACTGATTGGACTTTATGTATTTTTTCTGAGAACAGTGAATTAGAGAATGTGTTATTTTGTTATCCTGAGTACATTTAAGAAACTTGTCTTTGTGGGGATACCCCTTTAAATGTATAATTCACTAGAAAGACATCCTTAAATAACCTTCAAGCTCTTAAAATGTAATAACAAATAAGAATTGATATATTTCAACATCTGTGTATATCACACGACCGGTGTCATACTTAGCTCTTTCAGTTGTTCCATATGTTTTCCAGGCAAACAACTCCAAGAAATACAAGTGATGCAAACAAATAGCAATAAGAATTCATAGGAAAAAGGAGGCTATAACAACCAATATTATAAAATGTCTATATCCTTTTAACTCCAGTACGTCCAGGGCTGAGTGTATTACTTTGCACTTCTCTTTATTTCTATTAACTTTCTAAAACGGATCACTTAATAACCCATGGTTCAAACTCATCTCTCCAATGTACACAGTAAAAGACTCCATTATATTGCGGAAATAGATTTTGTGAAGTATTTTCTGTAAATGGATAAATGCTCCGCTTTTCTTAAAGGTTATTGCTGTCTATAACTATAAGCTCAGCCGCGTTCTGACAGCCGCCATATATTACCTTTTCCTTGGCTTCTTGGATTTTGATTTCTCCTTCTTTTTCTTGAGCTTTTTCTTTCCAACTTCTGCAGCATCTGTAAAAGACACATCGTGGGTGATGAAGCCAATATATCTGATTGCTGGCGTCTTAACCTCCTAAAGATTGCCCTATTTTTTTGCAATAAGAACTAAACAATTCCCTTCCATGACACAAGTTATCACTGATACAGTTCTCTACAAGATAAGCTACATTTTAATCAAACAATTTTGGTATGCATAACATTTTACAGTACAGAAATTTACCATTGCTTTTAGAATTTTTTTTTTACTTCCTCTCCATGTGATGTTTCATTTGCTACATCCATTACAATGTGACCCATGTGGCCTGATTGAAAATGTGTTACAGACCAAATAAACCTTTGCATTTTTTTGTGGTGCATCAGAAATTAATAGAGCAAGTGATAATAGCAAATATTGTAATATATGTCATTAAAGATTAAATTAAATCTGTCATCAGGAAGTGAATTTTATCAAGATTGATAGGTTCCAGTATGCGGTTTGTCATCATCAAAAATCGGGATTCATTTAGATGGTTTATACTCTGGTTGGATTCTAGGCAGCGAGGATTGCTTGCGGCAGTGAGCTAATGTAAGTAGTAGGGGGTGGTGTGGCAGAGGAATGGGGCCAGGATTGCAAAGGATGGAAGGAAAAATCAATCTAAATGACAGTTCCTGGATTTTTAACTGGCCCCCCACTCACCTCTAAATGTAAAATCTAAAATTATAAACCACCAAATTAAATCTTGATTTTGCGAATTTTTTATATTGAACAAACAATAGCCTACTAGAACCTGTCATCATTGAAAGACAAACCTTCTTTATGACAGGTTCTTTTTAAAAGAAGCTACTCTGAGCCTTTTTTCTGCAGTGAGTATTGTATCTGAAAGCCTTGAGGTCCGCCCTTTTCTGACAAATAAGGAGGCTAATGAGTAACTCTTTTCACATAGAGAGCTAAATCATTTGCAAAGAGTTAATGTCATTAGACACTTTACCAGGTTCCTTCCTCTCAGCAGTGGCTACAGGACAAAATACCAATTTACACAAACTGCCTTTCTTCATTATAAGCAGAGGAAAAAAAGATAGATTTGTTTAATAATGTATGTTATAAAGTGTATGGTTATCATCTACAGGTCTACAATAGACCTGGGCCAACCTCAGCCCAACTGTAGATGATGACTTTTCAGTAATTACCATGTATCCTGCGCCATTTGTGACAACCACAATTGCAACACAGGGTTTATTTAGCCTAGAGAATGCCATCGTCTTTGTAGGCCTCACCAATATGACCCTCAATCACAAATAACTGCATTGGTTAACTTGTTTACTGTAATAGTCATTGTAACTGGTATGTAGTAATAATAATCAAAGAAAACTAGAAATACATAATTTTTTTTTTTTTTTTTTTTTTACACATTTAAATGTGAATGTAACAAAAGAAAAAAAAGCATTAAAACAAAAACCAAAGTCTTGTTATACCATGAAACCAGAAAATGTGAGTTGTTAAATGGGAAAACAACATGTAATTGTCAGCCTTGTGTTGCATTCATATTGAAATGATATTGTGTGCGAGGCAGCACGAGAATACGGAGAATCACACAATGGCGGCATTTTACATTAAGTGTACAAGGAAGACATAAATAGCGCTTTTATTGTAAACTGGAGACAGGGAAGAGGCTTCCTTTGTGGTTGGATGCAGGATTATAATGATCATCATTTAGAGGACTGGTACCCCGTGGGATGTCTATAAACATAGATATACTGGAGTATCAGGTTCTCCAAGAAAACATAACAATCTTCTCACATGTAGCTTCAATAGTGTCTGATGGGGGGGGGGGGTTCTTCAACCCCCTCAGGACTGCCATATATTGCACAACAATTCATCCCAATTGCTCATACATTTGCAGAAAATACGTGTATAGACGTCGTGACAGTGGCCCTTCTGAACGGTAAAAATCCAGAAATACAGTTCTGGTGTCATATTAAAGAGGTGAACCTACACTTTAACCCCTTCAGGCTGAGCCCTCTTCATACAGAGATGGGGCACAGCTAGACCTCACACAGCTCTCTACACACACACAAAAAAAAATGAAAAAGTTAGATTTTTAAACGCTGCGTCCTTAAGGGGTTAAAGAACATCTACCAGCAGGATGAAGGATTGTAAACAAAGTACACTTACATGCAGGTGAGTGCTCTTGTTTTATTTTAATTTTTTTTTTAAGGTTTTAAAAATTATGCAAAAGAAACTGAGGAGCTCAGGGCTCCATAAATGTCAAGGGAGTCCCTCAAGCTTTATCCTACTGGTAGAATTACTTTTATATCATATTAGGATTGTGTTTCCAGGTTTCACAGAACTTGAGATATCCATTGTTAAAGCTGCAGTCTAAGCAGCCGATGGTATTGGAGTGCAGGAGGCGTATTGGTGCCACCATCTTGGCTTGGATCATCGCTCCCAGTGATGTCATTGGGAAGTGATGATCCGTTCCCATTACAGCCTGGAGCCTGTATGAGATTCCAGGTTTGGTCTTTTGACCAGATCTATAACCCTTACCCTAGAACTGATATACAAATAAAAATATCAGGTCCTGCTGTGTCCTAAAAGTCCCGATCTATCAAAAATCTGTAATTCTCGGAGGTAAAACCTGTAAGAGAAAATGCCCAAATATCTAAAACCTCACTTTTGGACATTAACAAATAAAAAAATGTAATACAAAAGTGATCAGAAGCAGGGGCGTAACTGCAGCGGTAGCAGCCATAGCAACCGCCATGGGGCCCACAGTGTCAGGGGGCCCCGTCATCCGACCTGAAACAAAGAATGGAGGATGTGCACCAAAATATCTATATTGTACTGCACGTGTCCAGCATAATATGTATATAACATATACTGTGATGTATATATGCAGTATCTGTGATGTGTATAAGGTGTCTGTATACACTGTATGTGAGTATGTTGCATATGGCACTGTATGTGTGTGTATATTCTGTGTGTGCTGAGTGTATTTATATGTGATTGTATAACTTGCATGTGTGAGTATACTAATATGTAATATGTATATTTTGGAAAGGGGGGCCCCAAAAAGGTAGCAATTAAAAGTCAACTGATGCTGCAAAAAATTTACATCTTAGTCTGAGAACTTGGCATCAGGATGTGATGAAACAAAGATTTATTTATTTGTGTAAAAGGATTAAATAAAAAAAAATATATATAAATAGTAAAAATATTTATATAGTAAAACGTACTTTGGTAACTGTGTGATTGTACCAACCCCCAAAGTTCAAAGGGAGTAGAAGACAAAAAAAAACAGCCCCCACAAGGAGATGTGAAAATGTGTTATTTTGCCAATTTCTCCACAGTTGGAATTTAATTCCCACTTCCCAGTACACGGCATGAAAAATGAAATAATGCCATTAGGTTGTAGAAATTGTTATGCAGAAAACAAGTCCCCATACAGCTCCGTACACAGAAAAATAAAGTTGTAGTTTTGTGCCAAGTTGTTGAGGGGGTTAATAAACCATGCTATCAAGTTAGGGTCTCATGTCATGGGAAAGAAAAAAAAAGGTTTTAAAATGTAGAGCAGTTCCAAAGATAGAGTAATTTACAAAAAGATATATACCATATATACTCGAGTATAAGCCATGTTTTTGGTATATACACTCACTGGCCACTTTATTAGGTACACCTGTCCAACTGCTTGTTAACACTAAATTTCTAATCAGCCAATCACATGGCGGCAACTCAGTGCATTTAGGCATGTAGACATGGTCAAGACAATCTCCTGCAGTTCAAACCGAGCATCAGTATGGGGAAGAAAGGTGATTTGAGTGCCTTTAAACGTGGCATGGATGTTGGTGCCAGAAGGGCTGGTCTGAGTATTTCAGAAACTGCTGATCTACTGGGATTTTCACGCACAACCATCTCTAGGGTTTACAGAGAATGGTCCGAAAGAGAAAAACATCCAGTGCGCGGAAATGCCTTGTTGATGCCAGAGGTCAGAGGAGAATGGGCAGACTGGTTTGAGCTGATAGAAAGACAACAGTGACTCAAATCGCCACCAGTTACAACCAAGGTAGGCAGAAGAGCATCTCTGAACGCACAGTACGTTCGAACTGTGAGGCGATGGGCCAGCAGCAGAAGACCACACGGGTGTCACTCCTTTCAGCTAAGGAACAGGAAAATGAGGCTAAATTTGCAACAGCTCATCGAAATTGGACAGTAGAAGATTGGAAAAATGTTGCCTGGTCTGAGAGTCTCGATTTCTGCTGCGGACATCGGATGGTGGGTCGAATTTGGCGTCAACAACATGAAAGCATGGATCCATCCTGCCTTGGATCAAACGGTTCAGGCTGGTGGTGGTGGGTCATGGTGTGGGGAATATTTTCTTTGGCACTCTGGCCCCCTTGGTACCACTGAGCTCGTTGCAACGCCACAGCTACCCGAGTATTGTTGCTGACCCTGTCCATCCTTTATGACCACAAGTCCCCACATCTGATGGCTACTTCAGCAGGATAAGCGCCATGTCATAAAGCTGGATCATCTCAGACTGGTTCTTGAACATGACAATGAGTTCACTGTACTAAATGGCCTCACAGTCACCGATTCAATCCAATGAGCATCTTTGGGATGTGTGGAACGGGAGATTCGCATCAGGATGTGCAGCCGACAAATCTGCGGCAACGGTGTGAGCCATCATGTCAATTTGGACCAAATCTCTGAGATGCCTCCAGCACCTTGTTGATCTATGACGAAGAATTGAGGCAGTTCTGAAGGCAAAAGGGGGTCCAACCCGTTACTAGCATGGTGTACCTAATAAAGTGGACGGTGAGTGTATATTAAAAAAAAATATATGAATGTCAATGTCTGACACAAAAGCCCATAATGCAATAAATAAATTAATGCTACATAATTCAAAGTCATGAATAACAAAAGTGAGCTTAAATAGTTTGCTTAGGATTCACAAATCTATAACTACAAGTCCCATAATCCCTCAGTTCTCAGTAACAGCTCCTCCCTCTCAGGCTCTGCTCCCAGTGATGATGTGACAGACTGTCCAGCTCAGTTACCATAGTAATGATATGTAACTGCCATCACTGCACATTAACTGCAGCGCTGGGGTCCTCGGTTCTAATGCCACCCAGGTCAGCATCTGAGTTTGTATGTTCTCTCGGTGTTTGCATAGTTTTCCTCTGGCTACTCTGGTTTCCTCCCACACTCCAAAACATACTTTTAGGTTGTTTAAATTGTGAGCCCCATTGGGGACAGGGACCAGTTTGCCATGCTTTGTGCAGCGTAATCTGTAGGCGCTATGTAAATAAAGAATTATTATTATTATTACCTCACTGAGATGGGTCTCATCACAACACTGGCCATACATTATGCACTGCAACTAACCAACTACAGCCAAACATTGTGATGATCACATGACCTGCCCAGGCAGGTGCAGGACATGTTATGTGGGCATGTGACCAGAGGCCATCTTCTGTCCTGTGTCACCTCCACAGGGACCAAGTCACATGACTGATTAAAGGGCCAGTAGCATTTTAATTCTGATACTGAATGTATTGTAACTGCAACTGTATAGATTGACACAGGGAAAGTAAGATCCTGGAAGAACATCCAGAACGCAATTTTAGGCTGCGTTCACATGTGGCGTTTACTTAGTGTTTTGAAACGCAATACAACAGTTTTGTCAAATTACATTGCTGTTAACATTTGCCTTTACAAAAAGCAATGTTAATGCATGCATTTTGTAAACATAAATGCGCTATGGAATTTGATAGCGCTATATAAAGATTATTATTATAATAAAGGGTAACAACAATATAATTAGGCAAATCTCTTCTCCTCAGCTGTTGTATTGCTTTTCAAAACACAAATAAACCACCACAAGTGAACGCGGCCTCAATGCCGTGGTTTCGCTGATTTGGGGGATTTAACAGGTTAACACACGCGATCAGAGCTCACTTCCACAGAAGGCGATACATGCGCGAGTCAGCTTCTAAACAAATTAGAAAAAGTTATTACATAATTTGTTATCTGGTTTTAAAAAGTCAAAAAATGCCAACATATTTCTTTTGATAAATGACCCAAACAGCGCTACTCAGACTATACCGTGGGGGGTCGGTCCGGTACGTATAAGGAGAATCCTGTACTGGAATCATGTGTAATCTTACACAGAAATAGCAAAAAGAAGGACAACTGTGCAAATCGTAACATAAGTGAAAGGCTGTACTGTACATGGAGAAAATGTCAGCATGGTCGCTGGTACAGGTGTGTGTGGCGAGCAGTCTGCGGTAATAAGCTCCTACTATTACTATAATAGTAAACGCATAGTAACTTGGGTCTACTGTTGTACACTATACCTTGTTAATTGTGCCTTTAATCTATTCTCTAAAGTTTGAATAATTATTATTATAATAATAATAATAATATAATAGGATAGAGCTAAACAACCCCATATAAGATCTTCAGTTTCTACCCACAATTATTCCAGAAAGAGGTTTTTTATGTTATCCCTCCATAACATGGGTCCATCTCTCCGAGTAGAGATCATGACTCCACATACTATACCAGTGGTGGTGAACCTATGGCACTGGTGCCAGAGGTGGCACTCTGAGCCCTTTCTGTGGGCACTCAGGCCATCACCAGAGATGACTCCAGGTATCTTCCTGCAGTCCCAGACAGCTCAGGACTTGCTGTGCACAGAGATATTTTAAAGTGACAGCACTCCCTGGGACTACTGGAGAAGTGGGAAGGTGTGGACAGATCTGGATTATCATTGTAGCTCCTGCTCCGGCCCTGACAATTCTTCCTGTTTATGGGACCCTGGAGGGAAGCTACAATGATCATCCAAATTTCTTCTATTTTCTGCTTTATTGGTGTAATCAGGGTGCTGATATGAATGAAAGTGACAGAGAAGGGAGTATAAATCACTAATTACATTTCTGTGTTGGCACTTGGCGATGGGTCTTGGTTGTAGTTTGGGCACTCGGTCTCTATAAAGTTCGCCATCACTGTCCTATACCATACCAATGACTCGCATACTATACCTATTACATAGCAATAGCAGATCTTCAGTATAAGGTGTACGATGTGGACATATAATAACCCCTTTAAAGTCCGGAAAAATACGGTATATGAACTTCATGGAATGTTTCTGGAGTTATGTAGCTAGCAGAGCCTTGTGTTATATGTGAATTTTACGCCAAGGGAGACAATGTAGGTGTTAAAAAGGGAAATTAGCTTTAAAGATAAAACACTTGTAAAGCAGCTTCTGCCACGAGAGCGGAATTAGAGGCAATTAATATGTTACTAGTTTGAGAGGAAATTAAAGTGAAAATGTTGATGCAATGTACTTATAAATCCTGCAAAACCCCCTTCCCCCAACCTGCAAAAATCTAGACATCAGATCAGGATTAGACACAATAATTGTACGTAATACCAGTACGAAAAGAAGAATATCTTAAAATCAGATAAAGATTCCAAGCGCACAGTAAAGCCTGGATTACAGCACACACACACACACCATCTCTGTGAGTAAAAATTACTGAATTTTGTTGGGGGGGGGGGGGGGGTGTTCCTTCACAATGTAAAGCTACAGCATGGAGGCGCTCTGAAAATGCTCACCAGGGCCCTTCTGGCTCATTAGAATAATTATAAAAGTTGATTTTAGAGGGAAAGCGGCCATGGATAACATATATATTAAGATTACCAGTCATGGTGCCTGGATCTAGGAGTAAGTGTCCCTGGTTTATCATGATGGTAGATTTACACTCACCGGCCACTTTATTAGGTACACCATGCTCGTTATCGTGGGTTGGACCCCCTTTTGCCTTCAGACTGCCTCAATTCTTGTGGCATAGATACAACAAGGTGCTGGAAGCATTCCTCAGAGATTTTGGTCCATATTGACATGATGGCATCACACAGTTGCCCAGATTTGTCGCGCTGCACATCCATGATGCGAATCTCCGTTCCACCCATCCCGAAGATGCCTATTGGATTGAGATCTTGGTGACTGTGGAGGCATTTTGAGTCCAGTGAACCTCATTGTCATGTTCAAGAAACCAGTCTGAGAGATTCCAGCTTTATGACATGGCGCATTACCTGCTGAAAGTAGCCATCAGATGTTGGGTACATTGTGGTCATAAAGGGATGAACATGGTCAGCAACAATACTCAGGTAGGCTGTGGCGTTGCAACGATGCTCAATTGTACCAAGAGGCCCAAAGAGTGCCAAGAAAATATTCCCCAACCATGACACCACCACCACCACCTGAACCGTTGATACAAGGCAGGATGGATCTATGCTTTCATGTTGTTGACGCCAAATTCTGACCCTACCATACCGAATATCGGCAGCAGAAATCGAGACTCATCACACCAGGCAACGTTTTTTTCCAATCTTCTACTGTCCAATTCGATGAGCTTGTGCAAATTGTAGCCTCAGTTTCTGTTCTTAGCTGAAAGGAGTGGCACCCGGTGTGGTCTTCTGCTGCTGTAGCCCATCTGCCTAAAGTTCGACGTACTGTGCGTTCAGAGATGCTCTTGCCTACCTTGGTTGTAACGGGTGGTGATTTGAGTCACTGTTGCCTTTCTATCAGCTCGAACCAGTCCGCCCATTCTCCTCTGACCTCTGGCATCAACAAGGCATTTCCGCCCACCTCTGGCATCAACAAGGCATTTCCGCCCACAGAACTGCCGCTCACTGAATGTTTTTTCTTTTTCGGACCATTCTCTGTAAATGGTCGAGCAACCTTGCTACATCCATATTCATCCCAACATAAATCTGTTGTCCAACCACCACGTTTTACAACTCCCTACCATGACCAATGGCAAATGATGATAAATGCCTTGGAGAAGTTTTGGCCAGTTTTGAGATCGGATCCTATTCTAAGACAAATTGTTCCCATATATCCAGCGACGGCTCCGAAAAGAGCCTCGAATCTTCGAGACATGATGGTAAGGAGCTATCTGACCCCCACTCAGTCCCAACCACGGATCTTTGGGGCCGCAATGCCACAATGGGGCAGTAAACCTTGTGGGCGCTGTATAGCCTGTCCCCACATGGAAACAACAACGGTGTTTTCCGACCTGAAAGGTGGACGTGAGTATAAGATCAAGTCCAAAATCACATGTGATACGAGAGGCGTGATCTATTTTGCACACTGCCCATGCCCTCAGATCTATATTGGCATGACGACTCGAGAGTTAAAGACCAGAGTGAGGGAACACGTCAATGACATCTCTAAAGCAGCATTGGTAGACTCTTCTCAGACCGATAAACTAAAACCAGTCCCCCGCCATTTCAAAAAATATCACTCTTGCAACCCGAATTTATTTCGGGTTCGCGGGATTGATCATATCAACTTGGATATGCGTGGAGGGGCATTGAAACAGAAACTTCTACAGACAGAGTCTAGATGGATTTGGACTCTAAAAACGGTGCATCCATCAGGCCTAAACGAAAACTTCGGTTTTTCTGCGTTCCTTTAATATGCTCATAACAATCTGCATCTTGTGACCACATTACTTCAGGCCCATTTCGTTCCGCTCAGAATGTTCTTGATTCAACATGTTTTCTGTTTTTGTTTTTATTTTAATTTTATTGTTTTTAAATTTTTAAATTCATGTTTGATGTTGTATGATTCATACACGATTTGCATTATTCTAGTTCGTAGACCTTCAGCCCAGTTTTCTAAGTCTTTGATTGCCACCTGACTATAACATCTGCTAATGACAACTTTACCTTTCAGCTACAACAGGTTTTGGATGTATATGTATTTTCTTGGGTTTTGACCATCTGAGGCCGATACACGCTTTCTCAGCTGTAATAGCGTTTGGACATGTATGCACAATTTTTGTGTTCAGATCACCAGAGGCCGCTATATGTTTACTACACCTATCCTGACACAGGTTGATGGCTCCAATTGCATTTTGGTAAGTATTCCCACCGGTTTCACTCACCTTCACTCCCAGTCACGCGTGTTTTGCACGGTTTTTCTTGCACATCCTTGTCACATTTTCATGTGTGTGTCCCCAACTCACCTCTCCCCCAATGACATCCCTCACGTTTCACTTCCCCTCTTCAACTGCCCAGCACACATCACTGCCCACACTGCATCCTCATCACGCAACCATCCACCCCCATTGCCGGCGCTCCTGCCCTATCCCACGGCATACACATGCAATATTGCTTTTCACCCACCCAATGTTGGCACTCACCCCCGTTTTCCTCCACACTTCACACGTCATTCTCGCACTCCGGCATCGGTCCGATTCCGCACTTTCCCACACCAGCGCTGGCCACTGATCTTTGATCACCAACACCGCTCACATTCATATCCACATACTCTCTCACCACCATCATCACTTTCATCCCAGTCATACATTCATTGTCTTCCACGCAACATGTAATACCCATCTGCACGTGCCACACACTCCTCATCTAATTTTCCTCACTTCTATACTGCACATAACATGACCCAAACCTGGGCCATGACATGTTCACATACAACATTCATGCGGTCTTTTTGCAAACAACTCTGAGGAATCCACGATGATTTAATTACTCACTCACATCCGAGAGGCTTTATAGTTGTAGCAGGTATTAATAACATCCATTCTTCATGCATTCTGACTCTGCCACCTAGTGCGCATGACAGCCGGCCGCTGGCCCGCATCCCCCGTGCCGGTAGGCGGGTCGCTGAGGTCACATGACGCGGCCATATGATCCGCCTCGGTGACGTCATCGCCCGTTCCGGCCGGCAATGCGGACACAAGCCGACAGCCATGCGCCACAGTCACAGGTGTTTTCCATCCCACGGCATTTCTTCATTGGTTGGCCAGCACTTAAATACTGGGCTGGGTCTATGTCACACTACCCCTTGAGAAAGACCGGCGGGTTGAAACGCGCGTTGGGGTATCTCCTAGTGACCAGGTAGCTATGAGCACAGGCTTGATATTTTTTGGTGATGTGTACCATACAGGCTTTATGACTATTTAGTCATCGAATGACACTTATGATAACACCATCTTATTATCGTCAATTACTGTAGGTTCACACACTACTATTATGCAATTATGGAAAATCTGTTATGAACCCATGTGAGGTTGTAGATGCTGCTAGTAACATCTTACTGTTAATGCTTTTGGGCATACATACTGTCATTTTGCAATGTTTATGTTACTAACATGCCTTTCATGACATGATATATATTGCCTGTTATTCTGGCCCCTGGTTTATATGAACTTCTGTCTCCTGTAGCCAATTTCCAATTTGTTTTTTAGATATATGTTTTTATCCAACACCTTGTAACTTAATAAAGCTATGCACCTTTTCCATTAATACTCCACGGTTTTCTAGTTTTCATTTCCCCCTCCCCTTTTTCTCTTTAGTTGGTTGACCTATACATTCTCTGTAAACCCTAGAGATGGTTGTGCATGAAAATCCCCGTAGATCAGCAGTTTCTGAAATACTCAGACCAGCCCTTCTGGCACCAACAACCTGCCACTTCAAAGGCACTCAAATACCTTTCTTCCCCATACTGATGCTCGGTTGAACTGCGGAGATTGTCTTGACCATGTCTACATGCCTACATGCACTGAGTTGCCGCCATGTGATTGGCTGATTAGAAATTAAGTGTTAACGAGCAGTGGACAGGTGTACCTAATAAAGTGGCCGGTGAGTGTACTTTAAGGGTTTTAGATCAGTTTTAGGCACAGAAGACCTAGGAAAGAAGGGGTTTGATGTTTAAGTAAAATGTTGGTGCGCCTAAAAAGTTGTTATTTTGGCGCATTAAGCTACCCCAACCAATAGACGGTGCAAATTACAACTGGACAGTCATATATACACTGGCAGAATTATCATCCAGGATCAGACACTGATAAATGTTGTTTGTCGATTTTATCCAAAAGGCAAAATGCTCAACTGGCTTTGTCCTGGTACTAAACAGCGTAAGAAAAGTCCAGTCTGGTATTACTGTAAATCTAAAACTATTATTTGCTGAACACAAAGAAACCATTTCCATATCTGAAGTGGTCGGAAAAACATAAATCACATTGTGAATGCTGTCTCTGGAGGAAATATATCAGGGCTTATTAGATCCCGGAAAGAAAAGTGCCGCCTTTTGTGTGCCAGAAAATCTACAATCTGCTAAAAGAAATGGCTTTCTACAAAGACAACATAAAAACATGAGGTAAAACGGAGGTAAAAGACTGTCCTAGCTGCCCATAGCATCCAATCAGAGTTCAGCTTTCATTTTCCCACAGCCATTTATAAAATTAAAGCTGAGCTCTGATTGGTTTCCATGGACAACAAAAACAATTTTACCTCAGACACATCACAAAATGCCTGACATCAAATTACATTAAAAACTATAATACTAGAACCAAGGCTCTGCCACAATGGGCCTACTGCACCTACGTGTCTTCTGTCCTTCATGTCATGAGGAAACACGATGGAGCGGATGTGCTCAGATTACATTTTGTCTACTTTTGACAAACTCTTTGGGTGTCGGCTTATAAAGGGCGGGGGGGGGGGGGGGGGGGAGGTGTCCTCTGCACTATGAGGCCGCGTTCACGTGTTCCGCTAGCGGCGTGTTCATAATGAGAAGCTAGCGCAAAGGGGAGGGGCTCATTTCCCAGGAAACGCATGCTATCAGGTTATCAATGGAAACGCATATGAGATCGGCTCGAGCCCCGCCCCCCTGTACGCTAGCGTCGCATTACTGACGCTGGCGGAACGTGTGCACGCGCCCCGACATGCTTATGCATTAATAACATGTACAAAGGCCACAGTGCACAGGAGTCAATTGTAGCGCACTTACATGAAAAAGAAAAATATAGTAGTGGCTTTTGCCTTTTTGTGCGCTAAAATGGAGGCGATTAATGTCCCCCAATGTGTGTTTATATAGACATATGGCACCATTTCTGCTGATTATATGATTTGTTGAGCTTTTCCTTTCGCTCTCTCTCATTATACGGGTTTTCCATCATAACTGGCTGACCAATGGATGGCAAGAACAGGGGCCAGGGATCACAGATAAAAGAATGGTAATGTCCCCTCACACTCCTATGAGAGCCATAGGTGTCAACAAGACCTTACAGCACTGCACAACCAACATGGCATGTTTGCAAGTGCACATAGGAACAAAGACTTTAATTTTTGGAAACATGCCCTGTGGTCTGACAAAACTAAAATTGAACAGTTCTGAAAGCAGGCATGCCACCTGGAATGTCATTTTTAGGGCGTGACAGGTTGCAATATGCCTATGCTATGTAGGATTTTAAAAATGCTGTTGTCAGCATTCTCAAGCATTGAAATTTATACAAGTTTATTTCACATTATCTGGATTCCTGCCAGCAGCGCGTGGCGAGTCCCCTGAGAGGGGGTAGCTGTAACCTATGTCTCAGTATCCTCTCCTCCCCACTTCTTGTCATATGGATTGAGTAGGCAGGGATGGTGTGGAGGAAGAATGCATGTGGAGACCAAGACACAAGCACATAGACTGCTGCAGCTTCCCCTTCCCCTTCCCCTTCATCCGGACCACATTCCGGACGAGCACAAGGCCGGGTGGAGAAATAAATATGTGCTCCTGTCCCCCCCTCCCCATGAAAGTAGGAAGAGGAGTGAACATCGGCAGCAGCTAGTGAATTGCTTCTATACATGGACAGTTACATCACTGGGTTACACCCATTGTATATACTCGGCAGAGGCTGGGGATGGATGCCACACAGTTGCATCTGTCCCCTGTAGGCTATTATGGCCTCCGCTGAGCATTTACATTGCTTGCTGCGTTTTTCCATCCTGTGTTTCTGTGCAGGCGAATAGGAAGCCTCCATCTGCCAGTATATGAATAGAGGAGCTGTCCTGACATATATGTTGATCCTATCCTAAAACGAGAGATTCATGTAGCCAAACTTACATATAAATGTAAAATCTTATAGATTATAACACATATACTGTATATATAATTTATCCGATGTTAATGACTCCAGAGTGACAGCTGCCTCTTTGTCTCTGGTTCCTTTTGTGCTGAGCTTTTTTTATTTTTCCGCTCGTACAGGTGCGATCACGAGTGCCACTTCCATGAAACTTACTGCACCATAATTATCCGCTTAATTATTCTCAATCCCGTTACTATGAACTCTGAGGTAACGCTCCTTGTAACATCCTTGTTCAGAAGAGGCAGAGTTTAACGCTTTCTCAAGACTTGACCGTGAAGAAAATGAATATAATTCTAGTGCATTATACCGCATTTACAGACATAATTACATTTTTCTGGTAATCTGAGCAATCCTCCTTGCTCCACCGTATACATGTGCACACATCACACTGCATAATAATTAGACGTGGGGAATTTAACACAATTTTATGATGTAAGAGAAGATCATAGACCTTCATGTTATTATTATGTGCTTTGAACAGTGCTGTGCAAATGTTTTAGGCGGGAGTGGGGAAAATGCTGCAAAGTAAGAATCCTTACAAAAATAGTCAGAGGTTTCCCAGAAATCTGATTAACCCCTAAGGGACTGGAAAAAAGTGACAGCATTATACTGCAGCAAAGGGCAAAAAACATTAGCGTCTCGTAATTAGTTCTCACAATCTGTGGGGGTCTCAGCACTACCCCGTGGAAAACCCCTTTAAATTTGACAAAAGAGAGAGTTGTGCTTGTAGCATCCAAGTGGAGGAGGGAGTCCAGTACTTGCAGCAATAATTTATTCCATTACAAGCAGTTGCCATGAGAAGGATATGGATTATAGGCAGATGGTGATGGCTCTGAAAGCCACTGGAGGTTCAATATATGTCATTGGAAGTGCGGCTCCAAGTTCATTAAATAAAGATTCTCTTCATGAAGGTCCCAGCAAGTAACTTTCCACTGTGCCACCTGCCGGGGCTTCAAGATGCAGCTACTTAAAGGGGTATTCTCGTCTGGACATTCAGTTTCATTAATCTGCCATATATAAAAACATTTCTTCACCAAGATCCTATCAAAAAAAAATCTACCTGTGTGAAGATAATTTCTCATAAAAGTAGTGATAACAAGACTGTTCTTGGATACGGCCACCTCTGCTGGAGGGATTGCACAAAGAAACAAAAACGTATATGTGTATATAAAATGTCCGGGAGTTACTACATGTCCCACAGTTGTCCTGTAGCAATGAACGCTGAAGCCAAGCAGTCGGACAGGACTTAATAGCGCATCTGTGGCCATTGCTACCAAAATGTGAGGTGGTCGAATCAGAGGAAGCTATCTCGTTTCTAAGGAACAATGGCTACATTTCTGAGAAATTATCTTCACACAGGAACATTTGTTTAATAACATCCAATTGAAGAAATGTTTACACATGTAAATGCCCAGATCAGAATACCCCTTTAATTGTGTCAGTATAGGAGGAACGGCCGGAAGACTTTCCTCAGAAACTTATGATAGTAGGAACCTCAATCATGTAGGTATAGCAATATGACCTGAGTTTCACATTCCAATTTCATCATAAAAGTGCAAGGTAAAATAATTACTCAAGCCTGGGGTCCCTTAAAATAATTACTCGAGCCTGCAAGAGAGTGTAGGCCAAGCAGGAGACCACAGCTATGAACTATTGACAACTGCAATAAATAACAACAGCGCCATTGCAAGCTCTGCCCCAAACCTCCCCTGTGCCCAATAAAAGCTCCACCAGGAGGTATACTCGCTTCTCTGCAAATTATAAATTGTACACATGAAGCCCAATAAAGGAGAAAATGCAGAATATTATCTCTGCCGATTTTTTTTTTAACAAGACGGGTAGGTAGAAACTTAAAGAGAACCGGTCATCTGCAACCCCACCACCACCACAAAACACACAGTACCTTTTAGACATCTATATGCATGTTTCACGGATGCCTCTATCATTGGGATTTGAGCCACCATTTTCCGAAAAAATATTTTTATTACAGTTATTTTCCAAGCTGGCGCTGCTAACCAGCTTCCCCCTTAGGAATGAAGGAGAGAGGAATGAGGAGACAATTTCTCTTCAGCGAGTCACTCCCTTATCCCACATTCCTTTAGAAGTTCTCTTTAGCCAGTCCCACACAGCCAACGTCTCTCTCAACTCCCTCATTCCCCCCTCCCTCAGAAATTCTCTATAGTCAGTCACGCACTGCTGTCTCTCTCAACTCCCTCCCTGAAGTAGATAAACTTTCATTTTTGTGAGAAAAAGTAAAGTGCTTTGCATATAGAATGCCATTTCCATGTTTGTTCCTATAATAATCTGATGACTGGTTCCATTTAAAAATCATGAATAAGCCATTATGAAACCTAGAGACCCCAAAAAAAGAGAACAAGGCTTTTAGGAGAAGCGAATTTCAGATGACTGCTGGGTACTGAAATCTATTCGATGGCACTTAATAAATGAGACAGAGTCGAGTCAATTTAAAATAAAAAAAAATCCTGAAAGGTAATAAGTTGGACCCGCATTGTACTAATGGTAGCTGAGAGCAATGAGGTAGCATAGAGACAAGCAGGACAGCACAGACCTGTAGAGCCATGACATGGCATAAATGCGGAGCACTTAAAGGGCACCTACCACCACAAATCTACCTATAAAGGTAGATTGGGTGGTAGGTGGATCAATGGGACGTGAGGATTAGCCCTTAAAAAGGGGCTTTTTTGATAACTTTTATTACACATATATTCAAATTTACTTATGCGGCCTGCTGGGGGTGATGTAGTAAGCCGCATATGAGTATACAGAGGAGGTACTCACGCCGTTGCCACTTTACCCCTCCTACTCACCATCCTTCGCGATCCGGGCAGTACGACAGAAGAGCAAGCCAAACGCATGTTTCGGGAGCATGCACCGCGCAGGGCAGGACTGCTCTTCTGGCAGAGCGAAGAGGCAGGATCGCCGGAGAGGGCGCGCAGCTACGCGGAGCGCGCTCCGAAGATGGGTGAGTAGGAGGGGTTAAGTTGGCTACGGGGCTGGAGTAGCCGCTCGTGTAACCTCAGAGCGGCTACTCCACCACCATAGCCGCATAAGTAAATTTGAATATATGTGTAATAAAAGTTATCAAAAAAGTGTGGGGACGTGAGGATTAGCCCTTAAAAGGGCTATCCTCACGTCCCATTGATCCACCTACCACCCTGGTAGGTTTCCTTTAATTTAAGGAAATACAACTATATAGACACTTTTCACTGTATACAGAGATGTTCTGCAACTTTCCAGTATAATCACCGAGAAGCTGCACCAAATATAATACACAGTGTCACGGGTAAAGTAAATATCTACATACCGGACTCTTATGCCACATCTCAAATGAAGGATTTCAGCCACAACCCATTTTTAACACAACCCCATTTTAAAACGACATCCCTTTCCGCCACACCCTTTTTCTTGGTGCAAAAATTCTGGCATGTTGGAAAAAGTTCTGTGTAGCTTGTAGCAAAATGGATTCTTTTCCAAGGAGTAAATCTTGTACCACGTTATCCCTGTGGGTCAGTACACGATGCAGGGGTTCAAAAAAGATAAGATAAATGATGCACCAACAGACCCGTTTAAATGGGTTGTATCAAATCTGCAAGTTATCCCCTATTCACAGGGGATAACAAGCTGATTGGTGAGGGTCCTACTGCTAGCAATGCGGATTCTGTTGTCACTAATGGGTGGAGAAGCAAGTTGAGCATGTATACTGCCGCTCCATTCAATAGCAAAGGAGTGTTGGAAATTGCTGAGCACAGTGCTTGGTTATATCTGGCACTCTCAGATGGGAACATGAGTGCTGGAGATACCAGAGTGCTGTGCTCAGCAAGTTCTGCTACTCTCATGCTATTGAATGCTGTTTCACCCTATGGTGAGGACGGGGCCACCATTCAGTGGATTGGCTGGGGTCCCGTTCTTGAGAACAACATCTCAAGACTTATGCGGTAAACATCATCACATGATTTCTCAGACTGGAGCATAATTGGATATATAAATATTAGAGGAGGACAATTGAAGGAGTACAATTGAATTTCTTCAGGTTTGCACAATGCCAGGGGAAATTAAATCTAGTTGAACAGCTCATGCATGTAAATGGGAATGAATAATTACAATATACAAGGTCATAGCTGGGAAAGTTCACTTACTTGTCTTATCTGCAGAGATCGGGGCTTTTTTTCCAACTTCTACTTCCTCCTCGCTATCCTCACTGCTGGTGCTGCTGACATCTAACACGATGTCCCTCTGGGGGTCCACTCGCAGGAAGTTTCGGCATTCAAAGGTCAAGTGGCCGGCTGTACAGGACACAACCAGAAGTACCACCACAATACAATGATGATGAACGGCAAATAAGAGGGAGCTCCAGGGCTGCTAACTAGAATTAGATGACAATTTATAACCATCTTGGGTGCTGCCACTTTTCACAAGTTCTTTGTTCAGTGATCAGTTACGGTCCAAGATTCAATTTTTTAAAGAATACACCAGCGTGCAGAGGTAGGGGAAGAAATATTAGAAAAAGACAGAACACATCCGCTCTAGTAGTTACCATGATGTGCCAAGCAATGTGGCAGCAAGGACTGCGCCACCCTGCAAGACAAGCAGAGAACTAAAAGCATGAACCTATACAGTAGAGCCAGAGAGAGCTCCTGCTGGAGCCCCTAACAGTTACATACTCATTTCAGTCAAAAAGTGACTCATTTGTGACATTAATGTAGATCTACCACCAGGATGAAGGATTGTAAACCAAGCACACTTACATACTGGTGTGTGCAACTTCTGGTAGGATCGCCCTTCTTGTAGCTTGGGGCCCAGGGGCCCCAGACTGCATTAACCTATATGGGGCCCAGAGGCTCATTTGCATAATTTAGCGCATAACAAGCTACAAGAAGAGTGGGTCCTGCCAGAAAGGGAGCACATCAGTATGTCAGTGTGCTTGGTTTTCAATCCTTCATCCTGGTGGTAGATGTACATTAATGTCCTAATCATATCCTACCACCAGGATGAAGGACTGTAAATCAAGCACACTGAAATACAAATGTGCGCCCCTCTGGCAGGATCTACTCTTCTTGTAGCTTGTTATATGCTTATTTAAAAAAAAAATAAAAAATCTTTAAACATTATGCAAATAAGCCTGAGGGCTCCATATAGGTTAATGCAGTCTGGAGCCCCTCAGGCTCATTTGCATTATTTATTTATTTTTTTAAAGGGCACAAGAAGCTACAAAAAGAGCGATCGTGCCAGGGGGGGGGGGGGCACATACCAGTATGTCAGTGTGCTTGGTATACAATCCTTCATCCTGGTGGTAGAGGTCCTTTAAGCTCATGAGAGATGTGAGAACGCTTCGAGTAGAGATGTGTACATGGTTACGGGTGAATATGATTTTCTGTTTCCCTGTAGAACACAAGACAATGCACTGCGGTAATAACGCGCCATTATGCCTAGACATACAGTGAGAATTACAGCCATTAACCCCATGTGCAGCAACGTGATGAATACTTACGATATCCACATTTCTTACATCCCGCTCTGATGTTATCTTTGTTTACCCCTGCAACAAAGAAAACATTATATATATATATATATATAAAAAATGATTTTTGATTCTGTTTGGCAACAGGACTGTAGATGTTTCTCTGAGCCAAACCCAAGCCATTACATTAGTCGGATGCTGTGAGTTCCAGCCGCACCGTAGGACTAATGTCCTGTACTCGCCCTGAGGATGGCACTTAGTTCCTGCGGAGAGACTGGAGCTCAGCATCACATGAAACATGAGGAATAGAAGGCCAGATTCCAAAAATAAACTTGCATGTATAAATCCAGCTTCTAGTATAAACTTGTATCCCCCGGTTTTCTCTTTAGTCCAGGATCAGAAAAATGGCGTCCGGAATAACAATTAGCTTTAGACAGAAGTAATCATTTCCAGTGAAAGATGAAAGGCTCAAAATGTAAGAATTAAACACTACTTACATTTTTGACTGATCTCCAGGGACTTCTCCACTACTGTGCTCTGCAGTGCCCTGCTCCACAGCTCCAGCCAGGGAGGAGTTATAGAACAGCACAATGCAGAGACCAAAGAGCACAGCAGTGTGAGGATACATCCACCAGTGAACTTGGAGAAGCCACAATACAAGAATATAAACACATTGGGGCTTATTTACTAAGGGTGCTCGGCCGCACTTTTGTTCAGATTTTCCAACATTTTCAGGGATTGTGGGGCATGCGATGGGATTGCGCTGGCTTTCATGCGACACAAATCGGGGGGAGGCGAGCCGTCAGACAATCCGACTGAGCGCAGGATTTAACATTCAAATTGTGACACAATCCAATGCACTTACATGCACCAGGAAGAAGAAGGTAAACTCCAACGGACCTGATACATACAAAGATAGGTCACCCCTCCTCTCTATCGTGCCAGACATATGCCCACCCAGCGCATACATTAATAATAATAATTCTTTACTTATATAGCGCACACAGATTACGCAGCGCTGCACAGAGCACGCCAAATCAGTCCCTGTCCCCATGGGGCTCACAATCTAATCAACCTACCAGTATGTTTTGGAGTGTGGGAGAAAACCAGAGGACCCGGAGGAAACCCACGCAAACACAGAGAGAACATATAAACTCTTTGCAGATGTTGACCCTGTGACTTGAAACCAGGTCCCCAAGGCTGTAATGCTAACCACTGAGCCACCGTTCTGCCCCACGTTCGTGTGTATTTGGCCTTATGGCTTTGTGGGCTACAGAACCAGATACAAGAAACTAAAAGATGTAGCTATAAATGCAAACGCCAAATAAGGCCTGATTCTGTGTTGAGGGCGGGTGTCTGCTGTATTATACAGAGAGGACCGGTCTGTCTCAATATGGCTATAATGACACTGTGCTGTGGGCAGTGAATTAGAGAGAGAACTTGTGTGTTATTACACTTAGTGGTCACATTGCTGACATATCCATGATCAGATAGATCAGCCCCCATAGATAAATTGTTCCAAGCATAAAGAATAAAAGCAGACAGCTCTGTTCTCTGTCACTCAGTGATTAGCATTACAGCCTTGCAGTGCTGGAGACCTGAGTTCAAGTCCCATTCAGGTCAACATCTGCAAAGAGTTTGTATGATCTCTCTGTGTTTGCGTGGGTTTCCCCCGGGTCCTCAGGTTTCCTCCCACACTCCAAAACATACTGGTAGGCTGATTAGATTGTGAGCCCATTGGGGACAGGGACCGATTTGGAAAAACTCTGTGCAGCGCTGCGTAAAAGGAATTATTAGTATTATTTCGTTGTCAGGTTAATGCAGATTCGTTTACATGGATGTGAATGTAACCTACAGCACGTGGGACTGCAGGAAGACATAAAGTACCGTCATAGTAAGGCACAAACCAGAAGGAGGAAGAAACAAAGAGGCAAACTTGACTGATTCAGGTAAACAATGTGATTTTATGTCAAATTATTTATTCCATTATAATTGTGTGTCAGAATCACTGACATGAATGACAGACAAGACAGACGCCGTCCTCACATCATCCATTATTAAACCTTGTAGATTACAGTCATTAATATTAATATCCATGAGAACAGTTCTCATTCACATCCGGCTTAGAGGGAGATTAGAGCTGGAGACGGCTGAATCCTAACACCTTCTGCATAGAATTATCTTTACATTATTATTAGGGGTTTTATGGTAAAGAGATGATATATGGCTAAAATGCTGGACATTTGAGGAAGACAACAAAGACTTTGCATGTTGGGGTGACACGGCCTTCAAATTCCCCAAAACATTGAGGGGAATACGGGATAAAGATTTACAGACAATCCCGTTTCCAAACTTCTGTAATTTTCAGTAAGAAAAGGAAAAACCTTTTTAGATATTTTATCTGTATGGAAGGTATCTGCTAGGTGCACAGGGGGCGGAGACACAGCTGCAGGTGAGCCGCAGGGGGGGCGGAGACACAGCTGCAGGTGAGCCGCAGGGGGGGCGGAGACACAGCTGCAGGTGAGCCGCAGGGGGGGGCGGAGACACAGCTGCAGGTGAGCCGCAGGGGGGCGGAGACACCAGCAGCAGGTGAGCAGCAGGGGGGCGGAGACACCAGCAGCAGGTGAGCAGCAGGGGGGCGGAGACACAGCTGCAGGTGAGCAGCAGGGGGGCGGAGACACAGCTGCAGGTGAGCAGCAGGGGGCGGAGACACAGCTGCAGGTGTGAACACTCTCTTCATGGACTGACTTATTCTTACTGAGGATCTGAATTATTGTGTAAAAGACACAGAAAAAAGAAAACAGGTGCAGCAGCTGGAACAGCCTGTTTTTTGCAGTCCCATTGATCTCTGTGGGTCTGTTCAAATGTCCATTTTTGCAGTGATGTGCAGACTTGCATGCAGTATTTCTTTCTCACATGTGGACCATGGAAATCAATAGATTCCACAAGACGAAGAAGCAGCTGTGCAGCAGGAGCTGGTGAGCTGAGGCTCTTCTCCAGGCAGCGGTCCCCAAATAATGGCACCAGAACCTTCCTCGATGCAAATTACCCCTGGACACTCCTGTCTATACCTGGAGGGAGTGGGTCTAAACCTTTACACGCAGGAGGCGTGCATAATCAGGAGCGCCAGACGTTCTGTGTGACGCACACAGGAGAGCCCAAGGGTAATTTGGTTTCATTTTAAAGGGTGTTTTTTGCTGAACTAGGACAGTTTAAAGTCTAATTGTCATATAATCCTGCATGACTATGAAAATGTGGACCCATAAGGTTGTTTAGTTTAAAACCTGCCTATCCAAGTGGTTGAACGCTTGAACCAGCCATCAGAGAAGCCTGGAGCTTGACATATACGGCGTTTACCGGATAACACATGCCGAGGTAGACAGCATGGGTTAGTAAAGAGAAAGTTGACAGTTCATGCAGTTAGCGAGCGGGTTGGCTAAAGAGTTGGGTTTTAAGAGCACAATTTAAGATTTGGAGGTTGGGTATTAGTCTGATAAGGATTCCAGAGAATTGGAGAAGTCCTGGAGATGTGAGTGGGAGGTTCGAATAAGAGAAGAAAATAATCTAAGATCACTGGTGAATAGACTGAGATAAGAGAGGTAGAAAGGCGCAACATTGTGCAGAGCTTTGTGGATGAGGGTTATTCATTTGGAAGGAGACAGGCAACTAGTGCAGCAACTGGCAGAAACTGGAGGTATCCCTGTAGTGCTTGGTCTTCATAGTCTCCTATGTGTATGCAGCATGTTATAGAGCAGGAGAAGCAGAGAATATTTATACGCAAGCTTGTGGAAATATATTCCATAACCTGTCATGTATGTCATATAATTATGGAGGTAATCACTAGGTCACTGCTAGCAATTACTATAAAGACTACAACATCAGGGAGTCTGCTAAAAACATGCACACAGAGGCAATCTATGTAAGCACATAAACATCTCTGTAATATGTACAGTATATATGTGGCTAAACATTGGGAAATTGTTCAGTAGGACCAATAATAAACAGTGTACAGACACTTTTAGCTGAAAATGAACAAATAAAATCTACCAATCGTATCCTCCCTCTGATTGTTCTGCCCCAGCAAATAATATCTTGACCTGGACTATTCAGGCGGCCAGGACTGAGCACAAGTGATTTTGACATAGTTAAAAGGTTTTCGGGATAAATAATCAGGTCTCTGCTGCAGCATCCAGCTGAACAATGAATACAGCTAGAACAGACGACTAATGGCCATGTATTGTAAGTTATAAAATAGCCATTTTTGTGCATTTTCATGCTCCTTAATAGAAAATGCTCCAGAGCTTCCTACAATATTTGTACAGATGTAGTTCTTTGTTGTAGATAATAAAAACAGGCCTAGGAAGAACCAGAAACCCACAAAATAGCTGAATTATACAAACAACAAAATGATGTGCTCCAGGGTTTATGTTTATACAACCGGCTGTAAAGGAGATTGGACGGGATCCCAGGGGCCCAGACCTGCACCAATTGCACCATCAAAATCCATCATGATATCCCTGGTTTATCTTACTCATAGATCCAGGCACCGTGACTGTGATAATCTTCTTATATTTGTTATCCATGGCCTCCTTCCTTCTAAAATCACCTTTTAACACTATGGTACCAAGCCTAAAGGGCTCTGGGGGCGTTAACATAGCCCCTCCATCCTGTGGCTTCACAGGATGTTTCATTCCCATCACTCATAATCTCCCACAGTGTAAGGGGCATACATGCTCCTGAACAACGCAACACCCTGTAGAGCGACAGCACTGAGGGGCTCTGGTAACTCACCGAGAGCCCTTCAGGCTCATAAGCATCATTTTAAGTTTGGATTTTAGAAGGAAGGAGGTCACAAATAACAAATATAAGAAGATTACTACAGTCAGTGCCTGGATCTATTACCTGCCCCAGGTTTATCATGCAGGATTTTGATGGTAGATTTCCTTTAACCCCCTAACCACCATGTGATGTATTAGTACGGCACATGTCAGCTGTGCCCTCTCCATACAAGGTGATTGTTTTGCAGCATATTGTTAATCCTTTGATTGCCGCATCGGCACCATCATCTTGGCTTAGATCATCGCTCCCGGTAACGTCATCGCAGAATAATGATGCATCACCATGACAGCCTGGGGGTTTTGCAAGACCAGAGGCTGTATATAACCTGGAGATGTATTGTGCCTGTGGCACATTGTGATAGATGATCAGTAAAATCCTCATATACTGCCATACTGTGATCAATCAGACTACCTAGGGTTGAAGTACCATAGGGGATTTGAAAAATAGTAAAAATTTAAAACAAGTTATTATAAAATTCTAATCACCCCCACCTTTACTAGAACTGTTATAATAAATTATAAACATGTAAGGTATCGCCACGTCCAAAAAATGTCTGATCTATCAAAATATAAAAACAGTAAATAACAGAAAAATAGCGTTCAAAACACCACTTTTCCGACATTTTGCAGCATATAAAAATTTCTATAAAGTGATCAAAAGGTTGTACAGTCCTCAAAATGGTGACAAAAAAATGACACCACACACAGCAATGTACACCAAAGTATGAAAAAGTTTATTTCGCCATCTTCTGGTGCTAATAAGAATTTGTTTTGTGCAGAAGATTTAAGTTTTTAAAACACAATGTTAAAACACAAGAAAACCTGCTTAAATTTAGTACAGGCAGTCCCTGGGTTACATACAGGATAGGGTCCGGAGGTTTGTTCTTAAGTTGAATTTGTATGCAAGTCGAAACTTTATATTTTATAATTGAAGTTCTAGACATTTTTTTTTCTTTTGTCCCAGTGACAACTGGAGTTTCAAAATTTTTGCTGTATTTGGACCAAGAATGATCAATAAAGCTTCATTACAGACACTTTACGGCTGATTATTGCAATCTGGGACTATAGTAAAGCTTCACCAGAGGTCACAGTGGGCAGAGGGGTCCGTCTGTAACTATGGGTTGTCTGTAAGTCGGGTGTCCTTAACTAGGGGACCGCCTGTATCTCGGTGATTGCAATGAACCAAAGAATAAATGAGATGTATAATTTGTTGCACACAGTGAAAGCCATAAAAAAACAAGCCCACAAGAAAATGGCGCACTTGCATTTTTTCACTAATTTCACTGCATTTGGAATTTTTTTTCCCACAAATCCCAGTACACGGCATGGAATATTAAATACCGTCACAAAGTGCAATTACCTATGCAGAAAAAAAAAGCCCTTACACAGAAAAATAAAAATAAATATAGAATTTTAAATGTGGAGAGTAAAAAATGGAAATGCAAAATCGAAAAAAGGCCTCGTTGGGAAACAAAAAAAAAAAAACAAACAATCTAAATATGTGATGACATGTAAAGATCATCAAAAAAGTGCAGAATAGAAGTGCGGATACCAATCCCCCTTGGTCATGAAAGGGTTAACATAAGCCTCTGCCCGGCTCAGTAGAAAAATATGAGGCTGCAGGTAAGTGCGGCTCCTACCTGCAATGTGCTATTCTCTGGTGATGCATTGTGTGTGGGGGGGGGGGGACCCCAAGCCAACACCTAGCACAATCATTAGTATGTAATGAAAGGATGGAAATTACTCCGGATGTTTACTCGATTAATATTACGTGTTTTAGAGGACTGAATCGCCCTGATTTCTTTTGCACAAAAAAGTGACACATTGAATACGGATGAAATGAATATTTATGACTTTCACACACCAGCATACACAAGGTTTAGGAAACCCAAGAGTTAAAGAGAACCTGACACCAGGTTTTTACTCAAAAAACTACTTGTCCCTTCAGGTAGGAGATGAAATGTCCCTTCTAGAACTTACGGTATGTAAATTTCACTTGTTCACTTATATAAAATCTCCCTCAAAGTCAGGAAAATATGACTCTTCTCCCCCCATTTTCACATGAGAAGAGTCAAGTTTAGTGGCAGCAGGGAGAGGTCAATTCAGAAGCCAAATTATAGGTCCTCTAAACATTATAAATGTAGGTCTCACCTCTAGGACCTGCACCTATTTCAGGAAAAAAAAAAAAGAGTCGGAACCCCATTAACCCCTTAAGTCCACAGCTTTTTCTCGTTCACTTTTTACTCCCCACCTTCAAAAATCTATAACTTTTTCATTTTTCCGTGTACAGAGTTGTATAAGGGCTTATTACTGTGTAACAAATTCTACTTCTTAGGGATGGTATTTAATATTCCATGCCTTGTACTGTGAAGCGGGGAAAAAAAATCCAGATGCAGTGAAATCTGTGGGAAGAAAAAGGAATTACGCCATTTTCTTGTGGGCTCGGTTTTTTTTACAACCTGTGTGCCCCAGATGACAACTTTGCTTTATTCTTCGGGTTGGTACGATCATGGGGAAACTACATTTATAAAATGTTTTAATTTTTTAAAATCTATTAAACATAATATGTTATTATGCACTACAGGGTTCACCTCCGGGAATAGCCTGCCTCAGGCGCTGGTCACAGCAGGGACAGCAGAGAGCTTCAAGAGGGGTCTAGATGCCTTTTTACACCTAAATAACATTGATGGTTATGTTATATAGAATTGTTTCCCCTAAATCCCTTCCTCATCCAATCCCTTCCCTGGTTGAATTTGATGGACATGTGTCTTTTTTTCAACTGTATACTGTGTACGATGATAAACTATGAATTGTTATTATATTATGGTAGACCAGACAATTTTTTCTCTTTTTACTATTTTTCAGACCATCTATTACATTGTGCAAACTGTAGACTTTAACAGATCTGCATAAACAAGACTTGAGCCTTATAAAGATCAGCGGCTGTCATGGTGACATATCATTGCTCCCTGATGACATCATGGGGATCGACGATGAAAACGAAAACGGCACACCTTCCTGGGGGCTTCAATGGGGGTGTTTGCTGCAATATGCAGGAAACCCCACGTCACTATTAAAACTCACTCCATTTACCCATTTTGTATATATTTCTTTTACTGCTCCATGATGTACACAGATCATATGTCAAGGAGCGTTAAGTGGTTATAACTAAAGCACAGAGGGACTCTGGTAACGCCTCCCAGAGCCCTTCTGGCTCATTAGCATGAATTTTAAAAAGTCTTCCTGGTTTATCATGCCTAATTTTGATGGCAGGTTTCCTTTAGCTATTTACACCTTTTGCAATACATAAGAGTACAAGCAATGGGAAACCCAAATTTGTGACCCATGCTAATGTAACTTTACAGGAACCTGTCAATAAGTTTTACCCTATTAAACTATGAGCCTCCTCAGGTAGGGTATAAAATGTCCTTTCTACTACAACCTCTAAAGTTCACTCATCTCAGGCAAATATGACTCTTCTCTGCTCATTTTCAGAGATTTATTTATTTATTATAGATAACTAGGGGAGATTTCACATAAAAGAGGGAATTCTATAAAGGACATTTAATAACCTACCTAAAGGGCCGGTAGTTTAATGGGGTAAAATCTGGTTCTTTTAAAGGGAACCTACCCTATACCTTCTCGTCTGAGAAGCCAGGGTTCTGGGCAGAACAGCCACTGCTCCAAAACAGGAGCTACTGTGTATGTGGCTTCTCGGACAAGTGCACGCAGCTAGGAGGAGCTGCGCGCCGAAGATGTCAGGGTAGGAGGAGAAAAGAGGCTACTGGGGCATGGAGTAGCCGCGACGTGTAGACTCCTGTCCGGCTACTCCACGCCCCAGTAGCCTCTTTAGAAAAATGACATATTAGGGTATTAAAGATTTTAAAAAGATATCGGGGACATGAGGATTAGCTCTAAAAAGGGCTATCCTCACGTCCCATACATCCACCTACTAACCATTCTACCTTTATAGGTACAATCGTGGTGGTAGGTTGCCTCTAACAATCAACTTTTTTTCTACATCATGTACATAATAGGCAAATATGTTTTCCAAGGTGTGAAATGGAAAACAATGCCTCCTTTTGCTACCTTGAAAGGCGGCCTCATGTACATAATGTTAGATAAACCCTCATACACTTTGCAGCTCCTGTAATCCAATGGAAGGTTTCAACCTGCAAATACTGCACTGTGTGAACACATCCTAATAAAGTTATACAAAGCAACAGCACAGACTGCAGCCCTGTGATCCTGGGTAGAAGATTTGCTTCCCTGTTACTATGAGTCTACTATGAGATAGTATGAACCAAGTCATTCTCCGGAAGATTCACAGAACTTTCCAGTAAGCAGATGCTGCTGGTGGGCGGAAGCCATTGAAACTACATTATCCTCAGAGCCGGCGCCATAGAACCGCGTTCACACAGAACACCTGACCGCGTCACCGCTCACCTGGTACAGCCATAGAGCACGGCAGTCTTTATCGCTACACCTCGAGCCCCTGCAGAATAATTCGCCCCAGACACAGGAACACAAGACTCCAAACCTCTGTTTCCGGAAGACGAGTTTAGAAGGCGCACCGCGGACGCGTCAACAAAATAGGGGGACGCTTTTTAGGAAAATAAACTTTATTTCTATGTTCTGGGGTGATAATCCCGTATGTTTCTATAGTTAAGTCTAGCTATTGTCGTTGATTTCCATTTTTCTCTCTGTATTGTGCATTTGCGTGTGTAAGAATTGGTTTGTCTCCCCCCATTTCTGCCGCAGTGGTACATCCCGGAGTGTCAGGGCTGCACGCGGCAGTTTGTTTTGAAGAAGCCGATAGAAAATGAGTAATATCTACATCCAGGAGCCGCCCACTAACGGCAAGGTGAGGGGGTAACCGGAGCGAACCATTTGGGAGGAGAGGGGGTACTGTGTGTATAGGGGTCTGTATACCTGTACTCACTGCCTCCCTGTATGTAATTGTGCACAACACCTAAGGGCGCAATCCCATGTGTCTTTTTTGTCGCATTTTTAAATGCTTCCAAATGCAAGTGGGAGGGGGTTCGTTCAAAACGCACATGCATTTCACATGAAATGCAGGCATGTTTTGGCCAAACCGCTCCCACTTGCGTTTTGGATGCGTTTAAAAACGTGACTAAAACACCACATGGGAATTCACAATAGGGCACAAAAATGACAGCAAAAATTTGATATTCGGGTTTATGACTTGTGTTATGGTTCACTTGGGGAGATGGTGATGCTACCATTCCTATTTAGTCAGTTATCTAAATGTCTGAGGACATCCCATCAGAGCAGGAGCGTAACTAGGAGAGGCAGGGCCCATAGCAGACTTCTGAAAATATACATATTTGTATACTTTGTATACATATTTGTATACTCACATATTTATACAAATAAACAGATCTGTTCTAGTATCTGCAGACCACATGGGGGAAGTATACGGTCAGAAATAGAGATTAGAGATCCCTAGTCCTGTCATTCTGCTCTCACCTTTCCTCTCCCCCTGACATTTTTTATCTGAGCTTCTGATTCATCCTGTGTACTCTGGAAGGTGTGCCCTGATATACATATTATGGCGTACAATGTGCAGCATAATATGTATATAATGGTGCACATCCTCCATTCTTTAGTGTGTCAGGCCAAAAGGTTGGGGCCCCCTGAGACTGTGGGCCCCATAGCAGCTGCTATGGCTGCTACCGCTGTAGTTACGCCCCTGCGTCAGAGTCTGTGTTGCCTATGAGCGGATTTGGTTCGATAAAGTCACTCCATGTACTTGCAGAATTTACTGGACCATACTAGGATCACTGAACTCAACTCAGCTTGTCTGTTCAGTGCATCATTTGTGGGTTCAGTCCCAGAAATTCAGTAAGCGCACAGAGAGTCAATCCAAACTTTCATGTAGTCAGCAGGTTTTTAGGGCTCATTCAGATGGACGTGTCATTCTGTTGCGTCTCTGCAAATAAATGTGTCCATTTTGTAGCCCGTCATTTGGTTTATCTGTTAATGGATGCTTTGCAAAAATCAGATGGCAAAAAATAATCTGGTTTTCTACAATCATCTAAGAAGGTGTTCAGTCAGAATGTTGATTACGCTAAAATTGTGTCCGATTGCAGTCCGTGTCGTATCAGTATTGTGTCCACATCCGTTTTTTTTTCCACATGCACAAGAAACAGAAACAGATGGTTTGCAAACAACCTGAGGAAAATAAAATGGGCCACATGTGAATGTACCGTATATTGTTTGGGTTTTGTGGACCCATCGATTTCTATGGAAGTACATGGTTCGCAAGTAAGAAAATAGTCCATGATGCAGTTTTTTTTTTCATTGGACTACGAGTCCAGAAAAAAAAATCGGACATGCAAATGAAATGTGTCATAGTGATTTGATAAATGTCCTTACCACCACAGTTTTACCCCAATGAAGCTCATGGCTGGTGGATGATACATCATGATGTCATTAGTACAGATGAGCAGAACCGATGTTTCCATTCAGGGTCCCGCCCAAACATAGCTGTTGCTAGGAGCATCAATTTGCCATTTATCTTTACTGCACGTTCACATGTTCCGTTAGCATCGCGTTCATGTCCGAGTCTACATCATGGATTATTTAAAAAAAATACATTACATAAAAAAAAATTACATAAATGCTATTCATAAAATAATATTCATGACCGGTCAGTAGACCCCAAGTGGAGGCCCATATCTGCTCCGGATTCCAATGTGTTTTGCATTTTACAGTATTCCATGATATACATGGTATAAACAAAACAGGCTCAGCATGTAATAATGTTTGATGTACTTTGTCAATAGATTTATTCTTCCCAGCATTTATTTTAGTAATTTTTATATTCTAGGTTTTACTGAAAACAACTGCTGGAGAAATAGACATTGAATTATGGTCAAAGGAAGCTCCAAAAGCTTGTAGAAACTTTATTCAGCTGTGCTTAGAAGGTAAGAAGGATTCAGGTGAAATGAACATTTTAACCTATTTGGTTACATGGAAATCATATATATATTTTTTTTTAAACTCGATTTTATTAAAATACACAATCATCGGTTACAAGAAAAATGTCATACATTTGTTACGGCGAGTAGGTGTTTACGAATATAATTGCCATCCGACATACAATTACATGTAACAATGCTATTGATTGTGGTTTGTATCTGTTACAGAGAAAACATTACAGTGAAACTTCCTAACAACTTGCTGCTAATAACGATTATATGCATATTCCAGTCAGTTGAAAATGGAAGACAAATGAGAAGACCTAGTTTCTCGTTGAATTATTTGAGTGGACACATCTTGGGGGATCTGTGCTGAATGATCCTTCAGCCTTTATCGTAAATTATATAACCCTTCCCTGTCAAGCCCTGTTCCCAGCATCGGTTGTCATGTCCCCAGGCCCCTGGGTAGTGATGGAGGAGTCGCACCATCTACACCACACTTTATGAAATTTTGCGGGACATTTCCTATGCTTCATATATCACCTTTTCATAGGGCACTATTGTGTTCACCAGACCTTTCCACATGTTACACGTAGGGGGTCTGGGATCCATCCAACGCAATACAGTGGCTTTCCTGGCTAAAATAGAGTGTGGGGTATGGGCTTTTCCATCACCACCCAAAGCAAAGTTAGGACCTCCTTCCAGTAGCCTTGTAGAGTCGGGCAATCCCATATCATGTGGTGAAAGTCAGCTGGTGACTGCCTACACCTATGGCATTCAGGGGTGGGAATCTGCTTCATTTTAAATAATCTTAGAGGAGTTAGGTAACTCTGGTGGATAATATGCAATTGTATCATTCTGTTATTTACAGCAGATGAAACAAAGAGGTGTGACTGACACAGCTCTTCTACCTGTTCTTCATCTAAAGTGAGCATTAAGGATTTCCACTTCTCTAGAGCTTACAGGGGAGTGGAGGATGCTTTAGCATTGATCAGGTGCTAATATATTAAAGAAATAAGGCCTGCAGGGCCCTGGGATCGTATCACCCCAATTAGAGGGTATTTGGTGACATGTAGATCAGGGCCTGGGAACTGTGCAGCTAGGGCATGGCGGATCTGGAGATACTTATAGAATTGTCTGTGGGGGATATCGTACCTTTCCCGCAAGTAATCGAAGGTGACCAGTACATCATTAATATATAAATTCTCTAGGGTCTTTACCCCTATACCCGACCAGAAGTGACTCTCATTCAAGTTTGCAAGGTGTGTTAGTATATTATTTCCCCATAATGTGGTCTGAGCTATAACTCCTTCAGGCGGGGTAATCTTTTTCGCTGCCTGACACAGCAGGTTCAAGTAGGTTCAAGTAGGAGGCTAAATGTTGCTTGGTAGGGTCAGTAGTCTCTGTGTCAAGCCAGGGACCCAGATACTTCAGCTGACCTGCTAAGTAGTATACAAAGATGTTTGGCAGTGCCATGGAAATCATAATATTTTTTTTGATACATTCAGCGTATACGCTGGGAAATCTGCTGGTGCATATATGCTAAGCGTAAACCTAGAGATATACTGGCACATGAAGTCATCTAGCATGCATCCATCCCCGGCCTCCACTGAGAGTACGATGTGGGCGGACCCCATATAAGGACAGTTACATCACTCAAGAAATTGCTTGAATAATGTTTTCTGTGGGATGGGATGGGACAGTTGAAAGTATCCCATTGTATGAGCATAAAAGGGGATACCGCCTCCCCTTCCATCATAAAGTTGGGGCGATACCCGACATATTTTTACAACAGAAGGTTGAAAACGAACTGTGATCCTAGCCTTCAAGGGGAGTGAATCAGTACAGCTGCATTTCATTCTAAAAAACATCATCGATGTCCCTTTAAACTTCACAAAAAGTCCAAAGAGTAAAATATCTGAGGAATATGCTGCATGTTGGGTGATACAGAGCAACATATATTGAGCAGACAGAGGCCCAAGGTATCTAACCATTGGCCCCATAACTTTTACAATTTTAGTTTTCAGATAGACTTTCCATTCAAGTATTGTAATGTTGTTGACCTTATTTACAAACACAAAGATATGATTCCAACCTGTCAGTCCTGGAGTTTATATTTTGTTTGTCCCTGGATACAACCATAAATTCCTGTTTATGATTGGACAGATTCCTCTGGCATGGATAGCTTCTCATGTACTGCAGGGGGAGGGGTAGGAGACAGAAAGCACTACAGATACTTCATACAGGCACTTCCTGTCAAGCGGCAGCATGTAGAGGAGCTACAAACTCTACAGACAAGATAAGGTTCTTAATCCATGAGGAGGGAGGCATAGCAGTGCTGACTGTGTGTTTAATTGATTAGGTGATTTAGCAGAGCTGTCATTCTGTCTTATATCCACTTCCTGAATCTGATCTGTTACATCTCTCTTATTCTATTTGTTCAGATATTAGAAGAATTTGCAGAATCTAAATGAAAGTGTAGATAAACCGTATACCTTGATAATCTAAGCACATTGTCAGCACACAGCATCTGATAGCACAGAGAAACATGAAGTGTCTGCTCATCTAGTGCTCGACCATTTTTGAATCTTAGTGACCAAAAATGGCAATAAAATTGACTAAAATTGCAAAGTAAGGGGGTTAAAATGGTGTTTATTGTGAAAACATCACTAGGGGATAAAATTTGAGAACTTTCTTTCATTCTCAAACCTCTTTAAGGGTTGAATAGAGCAGCTTTTGATCAAATCATTTGGACAGTCTTGCAATACTATCTAATTCTATAATGGCAAGAAGGGCAAATCTTGGTTTCCTGTGCCAGTTCAATAGGTAGTACACTGCTTATGAGCTGGAGTACCTCTCACCAAAAGCTCGCTAGCTTCTGGCACTCACATGTATACATTTTGCTTCCACCATAGAGCATTTGGGAAAGCAGGAGTCAGGACGAAGACCTATTCTGTCTAGCAAACAAGGGATCTTACAAAAACTCTATGCAAAAAGTGTAATTGTGACAGACTGGGGAAAGCAATGGGACTCCTTCCAAAACCTCCTACTATTGGTCATCTGTCCCAAAAATCCACTTTCCATCTTGCCTTCAAGGTCAGCGGATGATCCTTCAAATATGCATCTAACAAGTTGCTATAGATAGATGAGAGAGTTCCTCTAGTTGCAGTTGCCTCTGAGTGAGATTGTGTTTTCTCTCACTGACTTCTCATACGCATGACACAATTGAAGAAACTGCCCATGAGGAAGATGAAAAGTTTCATGCAATGTTCTGAACCTGTCCCTGTATAGCTTTATACAAGGAATAGAGTTTTGTAAATTGTGACCGACTCGCGGCTGGGTACTTTAAGTACGTTTTGGTATAAAGCAGAATTATCGTCCAATTCGGACGTGTGTACCCAGTTGCCACTAAAATGTAACTTTTAATGATATTTATTTAAATAAATATCATTAAAAGTTATTTTAGTGGCAACTGGGTACACACGTCCGAATTGGACGATAATTCTGCTTTGTCCCTGTATAGAACTTACAACAGAAACCGATGCCCTTTCTCTCTCATGGGGTAACCCCCTCCAGCCTAAACATTTCGGGAAGTTTGGGTTATGCTACAAAGAGAAGTATCTACTGTAACTAGTAGATATTTCAGTTTGGTGCATACTTTGAAGAATATGACTATGGTAAGCACAGTATACTACCCCCATAGTGTCAGTAATTTCCACCTAAAATTTGGCAACGGCGGGAGGAGGTGGGGTCAAGTTATCCACATCAAAATCCTGTAGAAAACATATTTACTTTATGTACGGTGGTGGCCAAAAGTATTGGCACCTCTGCAATTCTGTCAGATAATATTCATTTTTTTCCAAAAAATGATTGCAATTAGAAATTCTTTGATATTATTATCTTCATTTAATTTGTCTTCAATGGAAAACCACTAAAAGAATTGTCAAAAAGCCAAATTGGATAGAATTCAGCACCAAACATATAACAGTGGGTGGAAAAGAAAAATTGACGAAAGATTTCAAAGCAAGATTGTGCGGATGGTGGATAAAGAACCTCGACTAACATCCAAACAAGTTCAAGCTCCCTGCAGTCCGAGGGTACAACAGTGTCACCCTGTACTATCCGTCCGTGTCTGAATGAAAAGGGACTGTATGGTAGGATACCCCGGAAGACCCCTTACACAGAAACATAAAAAATCCATGCTGGAGTTTGCCAGACAGAATATTCTCTGGTCACATGAGACATAAGTAGAGCTTTTTGGGGAAAGGCATCAACATAGAGAGTTTACAGGGAAAAAAGAGGCCTTCAAAGAAAAGAACACGGCCCCTACAGTCAGACATTATGGAGGTTCCCTGATGTTTTGGGGTTGCTTTGCTGCCTCTGGCAGTGGACTGTGTGACCGTGTGGAGCTCATTATGAAGTCTGACGACTACCAACAAATTTTGCAGCATAATGTAGGGCCCAGTGTGAGAAAGCTGGGTCTCCCTCAGAGCTCATGGGTCTTCCAGCAGGATAATGACCCAAAACACACTTCAAAAAGCACTAGCAAATGGCTTCAGAGAAAGCACTGGAGACGTGTAGAGTGGCAGCAATGAGTCCAGACCTGAATCCCATAGAACCTGTGGAGAGATCTCGGCAGTTTGGAGAAGACGCCTTCACATCTCAGGGACCTGGAGCAGTTTACCAAAGAAGAATGGTCTAAACTTCCAGCAGAGCATTGTAAGAAACTCATTGATGGTTACCTGAAGCGGTTGTTCACAGTTATTTTGTCTAAAGGATGTGCTACCAAGTATTAGGCTGAAGGTGCCAACACTTTTGTCCCGCCCATTTTTGGAGTTTTGTGTAAAATGATCGATGATTTGACTTTTTTGTCATTCTCTTTTGTTTTTTTTCATTGCAAGCAAAATAAATGAAGATATTAATACCAAAGAATTTGTGATTGCAAACATTTTCTGGATGAAAACAGAATTGCAGGGGTGCCAATACTTTTGGCCACTGTATGCCAGAGTGGGGTTCCCGGGCTCACCTACTAAAAACCTTATGGAGGGCCCATCCTCCATAAGCACCTAGGAAAAATACCCTAGTATTTGGGGTTTTCCGCTTGATTGGGTATAGAGCCTCGGCCCAGTCTGATACGGTCTACATATTTTTTTATTATCTGCATTACAACAAATATTTTGTACTTCTCCACAGTTCATATAGCAGTATTCAGTGATTTTTATTTGTGTATCTTGCAGGATATTATGATAATACAATATTTCACAGAGTCGTCCCTGAATTCATAATACAAGGAGGTGATCCAACCGGAACTGGTACAGGAGGAGATTCAATATATGGGAAGCCTTTTAGGGTAAGTTTTTAATAGTTGGGTTCAGAATCTATGTGCAAGTTACTGTGGTGTTGATAAATTACCGTATATACTCCAGTATAAGCCGAGACCCCTAATTTTACCACCAAAAACTTGGAAAACCTATTGACTCTAGTATAAGCCGAGGGTGGGAAATGCATTGGTCTCCCCCAGCCCCCCCCCCCCATGTAGTATCACCAGCCAGCCCCCCCCCCCACTTAGTATGCAGCCAGCCAGCCAGCCCCCCCACTTAGTATAGAGCCAGCCAGCCCCCCATGTAATATGCGGCTCCTCTTCTATCTTCTATCTGCAGTATTAGCCAGCAGAGACGCGTCCACGCGATCTGACGGTCGGCGCACCCAATGACATCATCAGCGGCTCAGAGGAGTGGCATACTACATGGGAGGCTGGCTGCATACTACATGGTTGAGCTAACCTCCTTGCGTAATGAGTACCCCACAGATCACGTAAATGGGGGGTTTCAGGTACCTCTGTTGGACCCCTCGTCGCTCCCCCAGATGAATGGAACAGACGGCCGCACATGTCCGCTCTGCTCCATTCATCTCTATAGAACTGATGGAGATTGAACATGGCCATCTGTTCCATTCATTTGGGGGAGCGACAAGTAGTCTGAAGGAGGTACCTGGGACCCTGTTGAAACCCCCCCCCCCGTTCTCGTAGTCTGGTGGGGGTCTCATCATTGAGACCCCGACCGATCAGAAAGTTATGCCTTATCCTGTGTATGGGGCTCAACTTGATTGGTGGAAAACCCCTTTAAGGGGCTAATATCAGTTTGGTTAGGGTACAACACCCAGGAGCCCACAGCCATTCCCAGCATCTCCTTTCCATGTTTACTTGCCAGGTCAGGTTAATGCAGGCCTATTTCTATTCATCTGAATCGGGCTAAGCTGCAGTGACTCTCTTCAGCCACTATACTGATAATGGAGCAGTTTGCTTCCTGTATTGTGTACTCTGTTTATCATCTGAGTTTTTGGACTCCAACCAATATATTATCAATGACATGTATTTAGTATATGTAGTCTGAGCTCGGGAAACTTTTTTTTAGGTGTTTAGTATGGAATGTTTTTAATCTACTGAGCTTGCCCTTAAAAAAAAGGAACACATCCCTGAACCCACTGTATAATAATCTATCCGGCAGAGGATTGCATCTATGAGCCGAATACAATTTTACTTTAAGCACAAGGCCACTGAGTGGGTAAACAACAACCAGGAGGCACTGAGTTTGCGAGAAAGTACCCAGAGGTTTTCTGCAGCGTTATTTATTGGCATTTCCATCTGATGTCAGGGATTTCTATAACGGCAGCTGCCACTTTGTGTGTTTGCGCTGAGCACATGCAGGCAGGTCCCTGTTGTTCTCTGGTTTTTGTTGCCTTTGTCTGGTTATTGCATAGAGTAGCACTTCATGTAGGTGTTTTATAAGCTCAAGGACTCTCCCTGCCGTGTTTCTCTCTTAAATAATTTTAGGGGAAAAAAAGCATCAATATTAACGATCCAACTATAAATTAGAGGTTTTTTACATTTTTATGCTCTATGGTAAACAGTTGGTTTAACCCTTTGACCAAAATCATACAATTTGACACTCAATTCATAGACAACTGGCCCAAGTTTTCTCAGATTTCAGTTTTGGTGCTATCCGTTTTTTTTTTTAGTTCTAGTGACCTCTGACTCATGTGAGATTATCACATTCGATTTTTCACAGCTTTGAGATACTTCTTACAAAAACGTGCTGTAACAACTGAGCGCACTAAAAAGGCAACCTAATAATGTCCGTTTTACTCACCATTTACTTCAATGGGCAAGTTTCTTTAGTAGCTTTAATCAAAAGTGTGAATGAAGCACGTGGAACACTTGTGCTTTGGATGGAGTCTCCCTTTAAATGCAGATAAACTCCCTTCTTTAAAATTCATAATGTGGCAGTGCCATGTACATTCAATCATTGCTTAAATGTACATCTTTGTAAAAGCCTAAATACATAAAAAGCCATCACGATATGCAAGGGATACTAGCGTTGCATTTCACGTCAGGGTGCAATGCGTGAAAAACTGACGTTTTTGGCTGCATTTTTGTTCCATTTTTCCTTGGAGTCATTAGCATTTTTGCGTTTTTCACGCTTTTTTAAGTCAATGGGACTTTTTCAAAGGGACCATGGTTCGGGAATAAAATGTTTTATTTAATTGAAAAAGAATATCTTCAGATAAGTTATCAGATGTATGCAAACATCTGCAATCTATTCTTCACTGTTCCGCGCATATATTATCTCCCGACAAGTTAGCAGATGTGAAGAACAGTGAAAAATAGAATAAAACCAGTGAACACAGGATCATTTAAGTGAAAAACACAGTAAAGAACACAGTGAAGAATAGATTACAGATGTTCGGCACATCTGCTTACTTGTCGGGAGATACGCGCGGAACGGTGCGAACAAAATAGGACGCGAAGAACAATATATATGTGTGAAGAAGACATTGCAGATGTATGGAAACATCTGCAATGTGTTCTTTACACACATATATATTGTTCTTCACATGCTATTTTGGGCGCACTGTTCCGCGCGTTTCTCCCGACAAGTAAGCAGATGTGCCGAACATCTGTAATCTATTCTGCACTGTGTTCTGCACTGTGTTTTTCTCTTAAATGATCCTGTGTTCACTGTGTTCACTGTTTTTATTCTATTCTTCACTGTTCTTCACTGTGTTTTTTTAATTAAATGCTCGATCTCGAGCAGGGGAATTATTCATGTCACCTAGCAACCCATCCATTTAAAACGCATTACACTCGCATTGCACTTGCAATGCTTGCGAGTGCAATGCATTTTTGATGCGTCTCCATAGACTTGAATGGGGTGGGAAAAACGCGCGTGAAACGCAAGAGTAGAGCATGCTGCGATTTTGACACGCATCAAAGCAAACGCAAGCACGCGCGTGAAAAACAAAGCAAATGAGGAAAGACCCATTGGAAACAATGGGACAGAGTGCAATGCAAGTTCTGCGCGTCAAAAGCACGCGCAGAACTCGCGCGTGAAAAACGCTAGTGTGGAAGGGGCCTTACTCGGATCCCTGCACTGTGACTGTGGTAATCTACTTATTTTTATTATTCATGACCTCTTTTTTTATAAAATCAGCTTTTAAAATCATGCCAATGACCATGCTGTCAATTCACAGGCTGTTTAGACTGTCTAATTAGCTCTATGGGGTGTTATCAGAGGCCCTCTGTGCTGTAGATGCACTACATGTTACTGTATTCCTCTCCCTGGTAATTACTTAACCTTGGGACAGTTTAGGGTACAAATTGGGAGAGATTACATAGACTTCTAATCACTTGTTTATATGGTTCATGATTTATGGATGTGCCACTAGTGACATCCATCCGTGACACGTGGCCCAGGTTGGTCACTGATATAAAACCATAATATGGATCTTTATTTGTGCTGAACGCAATATTGATGACCTGTATGTGTTTAAAAGCCAAAACTATGGATTAGGGCAGATCTACACCGGCGTGTCTGCTGTGCATCTGTTGCCTGTTAATGGTTTGGTTTTTTTTTTTTTTTTTTTTGGCTTCTATTGCCTCCCATGAGCTGCATCCCTGAAAAAAATAGGACCGGTTTCAAAAAGTTTTTTCATTGACAACGGATCAGTGGAAAACAACGGAAATGTGAAAACGCCCTTTGAAAACAATGGCTCAGTTTGGCATCCGTGACAATTGCTAAATCACAATTAAACAACGGCAGTGTGAAAGAGTCCATAGGCCTCATTTACACAGACATATGCTTGCCTGCGCATAGCATACGGGAGGTGCTCTGGAGAGGAGCCCCTGTGTAAGGATGCACGGCCGTAGAAACGGAGAAAGATAGAACATGTTCTGTACGGTGCGGTCCCACACGTGTGTGGCAACTTATCGGCGCCGGGAGCATATTGCCGTCTATGGGGATGTATAAACATTCACACGAACGTACAGCCCCATGAGGCCATAAAAATGTATGGGGGATGTATATACACCGCACGCAAGTGGTATGGTGCTGCACCGTACCGTTCCATAGCCCGTAGAAAAATAGGATATGTCCTATCTTTCTACGGAATATGGCGTGCGCTGTGTATCCCGGTACGACGGGCATACATCGTGTGAATGTAGCCTTAGATTGGTCATAGTCCTGGACCGACTGATCTGATCTGCTGAGTGTTCAGCCGATGTAAATAGTTCTACCGGTATCTAAATGGTGACTTTGTACTGTGTGTATAAGATATGGGACGTTGAATTGTTGCAGCTATAGCTTGATGAGATGCAGCGGAGTCTTGTATATAAGCCATTATTCGCCCTCTATAGATGTGATGGCAGCGTTTGCAAAGGGAATGTAAGAAGCGTTGTTAGCAAATGAAAAGGATGGAACAAACCTTCTTCTCACCTTCCTGACTGCAAAAGAAAGTTTGACAGGGAAGCTGAAAACAACAATATGTACTTGTATGGCTTCGATAGCGACTGAAACTTTTAACTAAATGCTTTTTGATTTTTTTCCTACCCCCTATTCATCAACTTGTCTAGAATTCTGGAGTAATTACTGCCTGGAATACACCACATTTATTGAGGATCTTACACCATTTTCCTCAGTGAAAAAGGGGAATGTGTGGAGCAAGGACCACACAAGATCCAATATGAGGTCCATACTGAGCGCTGATCAGTGTATAAGAGGGTGCAGTGACATGTGGCGTTTGTATTGCTTTTACAGTCTTTCAATTTTTTTCGTTTTAAATGGACAGAACTGGTTCTATACAACATTAAAAGGACGTTCAAGTGGATTTTTTTCTTCTAATTTGTAGGATGAATTCCATACACGATTACGCTTTATTCGAAGAGGACTGGTTGCCATGGCAAATGCCGGACCTCATGACAATGGAAGCCAATTCTTCTTTACACTGGGTCGGGCTGATGAGCTTAATAACAAGCACACCATCTTTGGAAAGGTCTGAAAAATACTCCTGATGTTATAAGGAATAGTAATTAATCTGGAGCTGTGTAAGACTGTGTAGTCTAACTTTAAGACACTTTTATTAAATCTGCCCCAGTGTATTTGTAATTGTAGGAATGACATTATCATGTTGCCCTCCCAGCCGTGTCCACTAGAGCTTAAAATGTCTTATTTCTAGATCACTGGAGACACTGTGTACAATTTATTGCGACTGGCTGAGGTGGATATCGGTGAAGACGAGAGGCCTGTCAATCCACACAAGATACGGACTGCCGAGGTATGTTCTTCTGTGCCTAATAAAATACACCTAGGGCCCCATGCACACAATCGTATGGGGACCTGTGATATGGCCACACAATTTGCTTATACAGGCAGTCCCTGGGTTACGTACAAGATAGGTTCTGTAGGTTTGTTCTTAAGTAAAATTTGTATGTAAGTCGGAACTGTATACTTTATAATTGTAACCCCAGTTAAAAAATTTTGGGTCTCTGTGACAACTGGATTTTAAAAATGTTGGGTTGCCATAAGAACCAAGATTAACAATAAAGCTTCATTACAGACACGTTTGGTAATGGTTACAGCTGATCATTGTAGCCTAAAGATAAAGGACAGTAAATTACAGAAGTCCGTTTGTAACTAGGGGCTGTCTGTAAGTCGGGTGTTCTTTAGTAGGGGACCCCCTGTATATTTCTGTTTTTACTGCGTGATCGCTCAACTTCCTATAGGGAGGAGTGAGGAGCCCACACACCTCCTCCCTCCTGCACCCGGCCGTATCCCACTTCTAGGCGAGCCTACGGCTGTTTGGAGGGGGCCTTAAAATGAAAAATCTACTGTTTCTTCTCCCAATCTCCGGATGGGGAGTTGTGTATATACCTAACAGCTGTTCTGCGCTCCTTCGATAACCTCCATAGTGGTACTGCAAACAGGAGTTATAGGACTCATAATAGTCTACATGATTATACATTAGTCCGACTAAATTTGGAAGCTTTGTCAGAGAACTTGCATAGCTACATTAAAGGGTCTGACTCTGAATTAAAGTGAGAAATGCCACAAATAGGAAAATGTCTCGCCCCTAGTTGCTCTTGATAATTACCAGCAGATCGGTGGCACTGACCACATTCACCGTGCTTCGGGATCTCCTGCTTGGACTACAGTAATCACATAATTGGATAGGAGGAGTAGTCTCCAAGCACAGTAGCTAAAATGCACAGCTTTTATTCAATAAAATCACATATCCACTGCACAATCCATCCTGCTAACACACTGCTGCTTGTTACCCTTAGTCTCAGGCCTCGTGCACATGACTGTATATGTGTGCTGTAAACTAGTCACTGAAACTGTGGCTAACTCATGTCCCCATAGACTTCAGTTTGGCACAATCCCTGTGTGGTGAGTCTGGTGTATGCACCTTCCACTCTGTGCCGTGAATGTACTGAGTGGCCTCAAATTATACAGAAGGACCCGGATAGGTGTTACTGGATATGGAGCCAAATGGGTGGCGGTCAGGGTGGGTGGGAACATCCAGGCCCGCCAAAGTTACTATAGTCCCCGCCAGAAAATGGCAGAGATTTCTCCCGGTTTTTGGAACAGGTTTGACTTGGTCTAAACCAGTCACATCTTCAGACCGCCCTTTCAGATTTGCTTCTTAGTAAATCCAGCATGTGGTACACTGGAGCTCACTATGAAGCCTGGTGTTTAAAATGCCAGTCTTGGTCAATCCCCGTTGTATTTACAATATTTAGGACACTCCTGACCATGATGAAAGTTCTATCCCGTTTATATTTGTAAATAATCCAGCAATCCTGAATCTGCTAGGGTTAGCAATCAAGATGATCAAATTACATAGTACTGGTTATAGATAAAAATTCAGATTACAATACGATAAGTGCACTTTAAAACTTGATGTTCTTGATTGCTAACACTTGCATAATCAGGATTGCTGGAAACTGCAAATATAAATGGGTTAGAATTTTCAGTAGGGTCATGAGTGTCCTGGATATTTTTTAATACAACATATTTCTTTGATACAGTACAAAAGTAAGTACTCTATAACTACTAGATGATAGTTAATAATATGCGTTTTGCATATTTGGGCTTCTATAGAAACCTTCAACTGGCTGTGTCATGTAACGCAATTTGGATGTCAATGATTAGAAGACAATGGGGGCCATGAATAAGCCACCTAACACGGTTGTGTGCATGAGGCCTAAGGGCTTATTCTTCAACAAAGGGAAATGGGACCAATGTCACGGCAGGGTTAATTACCTTTAGACCACGACATATGGAGCCCATATCCGGACATTCTAAAACTTTAATTTTGTGACATTAAAAGTTATGCAACACAATACAGTGATTTGTGCTCAACATAAAAAAATATTAGAATACTGAGGCGAAATGTAATTTTATCTATGAACTTCATTTCTATAGGATGGATATCCCTATTCCTCCATAATGGAAATGTGTACAGTTAACTTCCACTGTGTGCCTTTCCTAGGATCTGACAATTAGCGCTGACAATGAGTCTATGGCTGTAAAGTTATAACATATTCAGAACAGATTCTAATCTCAGGCTAATAATTGAATTGTCAGTTATCACAATTCTTCAGCAGGATATTTTTCACACTATAATTTCCTATTCAGTCACTAACTAGTCCTAGATAGGGATTGGGTAATGAATACTAGAGCCTGAGTTGGGATTTAAAATTTCAACATTAATATTATATTATCACCAATTTGAAATAGCATTTTCTGCACTAGATGACCCCCATCGATAACAATCTAATGATATTTCTGTACATTTCTTGTAGATTTTATTCAATCCTTTTGACGACATAGTTCCTAGAGTAACTAAAAAGTTGAAGAAAGATAAACAAGATGAAGAGTCTAAGCAGCCGAAGGTGAAGGGCACAAAGTAAGTTCAATTATAATCTTTCAAGAGGAGTATATTATATAGATCTTGGTTCAGAGGGAGGTGTCTATGGAGACAGAGTTCGATTAGGCTGGAAACTCCGGTTTTCAAGCTTTATTTGGTGGTGCTCTAACTATATACAGGCAGTCCCCCTCTGTAGGTTTGTTCTTAAGTTGAATTTGTATGTAAGTCAAGCTGTATATTTTATAACTGTAACCCCAGACAAATTTTTTTGCTCTCTGTGACAATTGGATTTTAAAAATGTTGGATTGTCATTAACATTAAAGCTTCATTACAGACACCTTTAATAACTGTTATAGCTGATTATTGTAGCCTAAGACTAAAGTACAATAAATTACCAACATCCAGAAGTCCATTTGTAACTAGGGGTTTTCTGTAAGTCGGTTGTTCTTAAGTAGGGGAATGTCTGTAGTCACCATTGATGTTTCTTTAAAAAACATTTCTTTATTTCATCCTTCTAAAGAAAATGGCGACAGCACAGGGGACAAGGAATGCATTGCAGGAGTGAGCCTTAGGATGGATTAGTTTCTAAGGCTAAAGAGTGCTTCTTCTTGCTAAAACCTTCTACTTGAAGCAATAGTTCTATGATCAAGACACCTCCACATATGGGAATGTAGGGCATTGATACTGGCGACTGGAGGCATGAAATGTCTTATTGGTGCAGAGTTGCCAACAGTCCTAAAGTTGCAGGGAGCTGTCCTATATCCTTAAAATTTAGCACAGCTCTGCACTATTGGTCTGCTCTGGGGTCTCCACTATTGGTCTGCTCTGGGGTCTCCACTATTGGTCTGCTCTGGGGTCTCCACTATTGGTCTGCTCTGGGGTCTCCACTATTGGTTTGCTCTGGGGTCTCCATTATTGGTCTGCTCTGGGGTCTCCACTATTGGTCTGCTCTGGGGTCTCCACTATTGGTCTGCCCTGGGGTCTCCACTATTGGTCTGCCCTGGGGTCTCCAGCAATTAGTCTTCTATATGTGCTGGTGCAAAGGAACTGGCTGCATTTAAATGAGTTTAAATGCCACAGGTGCACGCTTTGGAGGTTGCATTAAAAGTGGCAACAGCTGCGAGGGGTATCACATTGGGTCTGCTCCTCTAATAGGGACATATCTATAAAATTGGCTTTTGGATTCTCAATATGAATTAAAATAGACTTGTCTGTTGTGCTGTTCTCTACAACCTTGTATACTTATAGGTATCCTTGTATGCTTACATTGTGTTCATTACTTTTATTTTCCACTTTGTTGTGTTATAACAATCTACGGTACTTTGATTTTTTTTTTTTTTCTGCAGAGGACGCTTATATGTCTGCAGTTTTTTTTTATAATTACATAATAAGCTCCCTTGATCCTGGATACATAACATTCTCCGTTTCAGGGACACCCGTCTAATTATCCATTACTTGTAAAGGTGATTCTGTTCTTCTGCTGGGTCATTCATTGCAGTCACAGTAAGGTGTAGTCGGCTGCTAAAAGCCTGGAGGCCACTATTGTAGGAACTCCACTTAATTATATAAGAAGGGAGCCGAATAATTAACCAAACACAAAAGAGTTTATAGGACGCACTGTTCACCATTATATAACGGCCCTATAATTCATATTATTCGCGTATAATCTCTGGTGTATTTCTATAGATCTGCTAAAAGTCAAGGTTTTGTTAAATAGAAAAAAATGTAACTAAATTATTGGTTTGCACACATTAAATGCAGCCGCTCGCCTTCATCATGTTGGTTAGAGAATACAAGTTAAAAAATTTCTCAAGTACATAATAAGATGTGCATAACTGCAGTATGATCGTGAAAACTAAAAAAAATTCCATTCACCGCTTGACCCCCTCCATCTTTCCCGATACGGTATGTAAATTCTGTGAATGCCTCCAGGACCGGTGGCTTAGGTACCGATGAGGCAGTTGATTGGCTGAGGAGGCACTTTCTCAGGATGTCAGACACTGTTAACAACAATAGCGGGGAATTTGTGACGGGGAAGATAATCAATTTATTTAATAGCTTTTTGCTGCCCCCTTCCGTCCGGCGCCATGGAGAGTGACCCCCTCCCCTCTCCATAGCAATGCATGGTGTACACAGCCTTAAAGTTAGTCAGATAAAAATCAAAATTTTTTACTACAACTTTAATAGTGGTTATCTATGGTTCATATTAAAGGGGCAGTGGCGTCAAAACAGCCGTAGCCGCTGCTACTGGGCTTGTCCTGTTCGTTCTATATGCATATTTATGTGCATATTCTATATGAGTATGTGTATGAGACTATAAGACGCTTCTTACTATAGGATGCACCCCAGATTTTGGCTTCTAAAAAAAGGAAAAATATATTTTACACCAATTAAAATATCCCTGCTGGTCGCACTGAAGCAGAGCACACACACTACTGCATCATCCATACAGTTACCCACACAGCTCTGCATCATCCATACAGTTACACACACAACCCTGCATCATCCATACAGTTACACACACAACCCTGCATCATCCATACAGTTACACACACACAACCCTGCATCATCCATACAGTTACACACACAGCTCAGCATCATTCATAGTTACACACACAGCTCTGAATCATCCATACAGATACACACAGCTCTGCTACATCTATACATTTACACACACAGCTCAGCATCATTCATACAGATACACACAGAGCTTAGCTATACACCTGTCCCCAAATAACACATTTTGCGTCACCTTGTTGTGAGCTCAGTTTTTACGACTTTCACTGTGCAGCCCAAATGATACATCTACTTTATTCATTGATTTGGTACGATCACGGTGATACAAAATTTATATAGGTTTTATTGTGTTTTCAAAAATGAAAGCAGTGTGTACAAAAAAAAAAAAAGTGAGCCCTTGCCTGGTGTAGAAGTGCACCGCAGACGGCGAACTTTCACTCATGAAATTACACAGGCTCCACGCCAACTTGGGGGGGGGGGAGGCAAGTAATTTCAATAGTTTCAGGACTTGTACGCCAAAACAATCATAATAATATTAATTCCTTTTATTTATATAGCGCACACAACACAGGTTCCGCAGCGATAGACGGAGTTTTGCCAAATCGGTCATTGGTGTAGAAATCTCTGTCTGTGCTATTTATGTATGCAGGGCAGTAATGCTGAATCTTTTAGAGACTGTGAGCCCAAACTACAACTAAAGCCCACTTATTGGAAAGTGACAGCATGGCAATTTAAAGTAAATCTGCCACCAGAATCAAAGATGTTAAACCAAGCACACTTACATGTTGGTGTGTGCCCCCTCTGGCAGGATCAGATCTTCATTTAGCTTCTTATGCCCTCATTTCTACATAAAAAGGCTTTAAAAATTATGCAAATGAGCCATTTGGGACTTCAGGCTCAATTAACAGCCATGGCGCTTGGAGGCCCAGGTTCATTTGCATAATTTCTAAAGCCTTTTTTTTTTGTAAAGACCAGCACATGGGACGCTAAAAGAAGAGCGGATACTGCCAGAGGGAGCTCACACCAGCATGTAAGTGTGTGCTTGGTTTACAATCCTTGATCTTGGTGGTAGATCTCCTTTAAGCTGTAATTTATTCCTCCCTCCTCTGTCATTGCTTTCAATTGTATTGGCGTCCTGTGGACCGCAACACGAGAGGAGGAGGAGAAATTTGTATTCTTCTTGTAGTGTCAATAGTGGGGGCCGCAGAAGGAGCTCCAGTGATAGTCCAGCCCTGTGCACACCTCCGTGCGCCTGCAGTCCAAGGCAGCCAAGGATGGTTCACTTTAAAATCCAGCTGACTGCAGGAGGAAGCCTTGATCAGGAAGAAAGCAACCGTGATAATTAAACATGTATACAGAAAGAAAAAGTAGAGCTTTCATTTCAAGGTCCTTTTTTTTTACAATTTCATTGAATAAGTGCTGAAAATAATATTAAAACTTTTCACTTGTTTTCTATTCTGTAGAAGCTTCTTTTCACAATCTATTCATGTTGGATTGTTCTCTTTGTAGAACAGACATATGAGATATGCATTGAACCATCAGGATGTTTCTCTCTCTTTTTCCACACAAAGAGACTAGAAACTTGCTCAAGCTGCTCAGTCTGATAAATTTACATTTTTGTTAAAAATTGTTTCCTTTACATCCCCAAATATCAACTTTATCTTATATTCCTTGGCATCAGAGGGGGCGTTACCTCCACAGTCAGCCCCTCCCATCTACTCCCCGTGCCTCTTCTAAGTATACAGTACTTCATGTCATGGGGCCAGGATGATCTCATCGAAGGTCAACGGTGACGTATGTATGTATGTATGTATGTATTACATCTGCAACGTCTACCCCATGTATGTATCTGATCACATAGTATCACAGCAGCCACCATGGAGCATGGAAAGGAGTAGAAGTCAATGGAGGTGGCATGCTGTGATTTCATGTGATCATATACATACATGGGGTAGACGTTGAAAATGTAACCAAGCCTTAGATGACAACACCCTGGCCACATGGCTTTAAGTACCCAATGATGGAACAGCTCTCTCAATATTTCATATAGCTGAGATCTTGACACTGAGACCTGTCAATCAGGAACAAGAAGGCAGGGTAATGCAGTAACCACTGAATATGCAGGGCCTCAATGGGCTCTATAAATGTCATTGGACTTTCATTGAATGATTTACATAAACTGATTTTTTTTTTTTAACCTCGCTGCCATGGAAAGGAACCATTTGGGGATAAGGGCAATGCTTTTTAATCATAGTTTTTAATGAAGTATTTATTTTGGGTGGGTTAATTTCAATAGCAGGTTCCCTTTTAAGAGAGTTTCCAGCCGCTTTGAGAACACGAATAATGTGCAATTTAACTTTTCAACAAAGACTTAATGCCTCTGATATTTCTTATTTTATAGAAACTTCAATTTACTTTCTTTTGGAGAAGAAGCAGAAGAAGAGGAGGAAGAGGTTAATAAAGTCAGCGAGGTAAATTACCACCAAGTAAACTATGGAAATTTAGTTGAGAATGCCACACTGTATTTAGTAGAACTATACATGCTCCATCCAGCTTTCATCTGTGCATATGCAGTTGGATGAGGGTCCCCTATCCAGTACACTATAGATACGCAGTAATGCCCCTTTCTGATGTGGCTTAAAGGGAACTTGTCACCAGATTTTACCCCATTAAACTATTTGCCACTTCAGGTAGATTATTACAGGTGGTCCCCTACTTAAGAACACCCAACTTACATACGACCCCTAGTTACAAACGGACCTCTGGATGTTGGTAATTTACTGTACTTAAGCCCTGGGCTACAATAAACAGCTATAACAGTTATCAGAGGTGTCTACAATGAAGCTTTATGGTTAATCCTGGTTCTTATGACAATCCAACATTTTAAAATCCAATTGTCACAGAGACCAAAGAAAATTTGGCTGGGGTTACAATGATAAAATATACAGTTCCGACTTACATACAAATTCAACAAATTCAAACTCAAGAACAAACCTACAGACCCTATATTGTATGTAACCCGGGGACTGCCTGTACATTTCTTTTCTAGAATTCCCTCTTTTATGTGTTATCGCTCCTGTTTATCCTTAAAAATTTTCCTCCAAGTCATATGCAAATGAGCCTAGAAGAGTTGTATTTGATGATGATGAGTCAAGTATAGAGATTGCATATGGAGTGTCACTCCAGTTATATAGTACCTAGAATCATTCTAGGAGCTCCAGATAAAAATCCAATTCCTGCCTTTTTTAACTGCCTGTGTCTCATGGTGCTGTGTGCTACAGAACCACCTGATTTCTTATCTTTAAGATGAGACCAAAAACATGTTTTTAGGTGCTATCGAACTGAAAATAGTGGCATTTTAAATGAGCTGCCCCCTGCAGCTTTTAAACTGGACTCAACTCATGCAAAGGAGTTGAAAAGAGTCATATTTGCCTAAGACTTTGTTGGAGATTTCTTTTCTTATAGGTAAATGGGTGAGATTTAACATATGGAATTCTCAAAATGATAGTAAATGTCCTTCTTGAAGAGGCTAGAAGTTTATTGGGATAAAATCTGGAGACCGGTTCTCTTTCACGTTCTTTTCGGGCTTCGATCAATTTGATGGCAAGAACAACCCTGCATGGTTCACTGTTCCTGCTCTCAAATTCGATGAAATTGAAAGTCACATGTTGTTTTGTACTTAGACTTTACGTGACAATGTTTTCCTCTGGCTGTATGGTAAGAATTTTGTTTTTCCATGGTGATGTCTGTACGTGGTAAGTGGCTTAGCCAGCAGTAATTTACTGCTCGGTCAGATGTGTTTATAGATAGATATTTCAGAAAGTGTTTTCATCTTCTTCTACCCAATGGCTGCCCCTAGTGAATATCCCCCCCTGTGTAATACCTGGTATATATATTACCTCACTGATCAAGCGCTGTGTAACCTCATGGTAACTGCTGGTTATGGTTCTTTCACGATAATTGAAATCAAACATATAAACAACTGTGTCGCTCTCCTTAACCTGCAACTCTCAAAAAGCACTTTTGTGAGTGTTAAATAAAACCTACCATTTGATTTGATGCATTATGAAGCAAACATACCTTGAGAAGGCTGTAGCTACTCTGATGCAAGATCATATCTTGGTTAATCCTTGAACTGAGTGCTTTTGCTGAAAAAACAATAATAAAATTCAGGACCTTGGGAAGGCTGGATCCACATTACACACATTATATATATATATATATATATATATATATATATATATATATATATAGCTTTCTGAACAGCCAAAAAGGACTAATCAACCTGAGCTGGATCACTCATACACAGCAGCTGGGGGATGGTGCAGCAATTGATTATTCTGCCTGGCAGGGAGAACAGTGATTTATTCTCCGGTGCAGTGCACAGCTAATGTGAAAGGAAAAGTGCCGAACCAGGCACAGAAGCGACAGAACTTAATTATCATAATTTTATAATAGTTTTTTCAGCAAAATCACTCGGCACAGGGATTAAACAATATACAGGCGGTCCCCTACTTAAGGACACCCGACTTACAGACAACCCATAGTTACAGACGGACCTCTCTGCCCACTGTGACCTCTGCTGAAGTCTCTGGATGTTACTATAGTCCCAGACTGCAGTGATCAGCTGTAATGTGCCTGTAATGAAGCTTTATTGATAATTATTGGTCCAATTACAGCTAAAATTTTAAAACTCCAATTGTCACTGGGGCAAAAGAAAAAAATTTGTCTAGAACTTCAATTATAAAATATACAGTTTCGACTTACATACAAATTCAACTTAAGAACAAACCTACGGACCCTATCTTGTATGTAACCCGGGGACTGCCTGTATGTGCTTGCATCAGGGTAGCTACAGCATTTTCAAGGTATGTTTGCTTCATAATGCAACAAGTCAAATGGTAGGTTTCCTTTAAAGCGGTTTTCTAGTCCTTTAAAGGGGTATTCCCACAAAGACAAGTTTCTTAAATGTACTCAGGATAACAAAATAAGACATTCTCTATTTCACTGTTATTAACAAAAATGCAGCATTTCACAGATATAAGTCCAACCTGTCTTTATCAGTCCTGCTGTACACAATTTCAGTTGCCCCTAGACATGACCCTATAACTTGTGACTTGGGGTTGGACGCCATCTTGGATGAGATTGTGCAGCTGAGATTACTGTCTGTCTATGCTGTGTGGCTGTAGCCCCGCCCCCTGCACGGAGCTCACACTGCTGCACACTTCCTGCCAGGAGATCATGTGCAGAGAGAGAGGCTGCAAACTACAAGGTACAAGCTACAAGGAGATAAGTGATCCGGGGGAAGGGGGAGGCAGGCACATATCTGTGAGATGTAGTAGAGCCCACAGTGTAACAGGATAATGGTCTTTCAGCCTCTGTGTAATCATCTCATGCCTCTCTGATCTGTCTTATCTCTATGTTTCAGTGTGTTAGTACAATGTCAGCAGCTGGAATTTTTCACTGAGCAGCAGGAAGAGTGATAGGAGCTAAAACGGCAATAAAACGGATTAAAATTTTAAAGTAAAGGGTTAAAATGATCTTTATTGTGTTAACATCACTAGGGGATTGAAATGTGAGAATTTTCTTTCATGGGAATACCCTTTTAACCATTTTGTAATACCAAATCATCAGGATAGGCATCTTAACACCTTGAGAAGGAGCTCTGTACTATTACAACAGGGCTGTTGTCCACTGTATTACACAGCAGACACCTGCTGTCAACAGCGCCGATCCATGTGCACACCGATCGAGACGGTATTTACCGTTCAAATGTCGCGGTCCAAGCCTCCCATTGCATGATTTGAATCTGACACAGAGACCATTTATTAGATGCAGTTCATTCACAATATACGACAATACAGTATATATTTAATTGTTTTATATGATCGATCAGACCCCCTAGGGTTCAAATACCCAAGAGGACCTGACCAATAGTAAATATAACAATTTTCTCATGTTATGAACACTGTAACAAGGATAAGTGATTTTTGGACTTCACAGCAAAAGCTTTAAAAACATTGCCTGGTAGAAAATGTGGCAGATGCATTTTTTTAACATTATTTTTTAAACAATTTCACTACATTTATATTTTTTCAAATTGTTATACAGAAAACTTGTCCTGCTACATCTCTGTAAACAGAAAAATAAAAAAAAAACCCTGGCTTTCAGGAGGAGGGGAGAAAAAAAACAAACGCAAACAGAAAATGGAATCGGCCACAAAGGGTTTCCTTTAAGGAAAAATTCTTCTGTGCCAAAATTTGCTGTATCAACTGTACCTGCAAAGAAAGAGGCCATTGGGACTTAATAATAGAAACATTAAAAATGTGTTTTAATGTTCTCTTTTTGCAGACGTTTAAAGGAAAGAGTAAAAGTAGTCATGATCTCCTGAAGGATGATCCCCGTCTGAGCTCAGTGCCAGCAATTGAAAGGTACCGTAAGTGAGTTTGCTTTGTTGACCTACCTGTGCAGATGTGAATTCTAGCACAAAATAACCGAATGCATCACTTTCATTTCTAATTGTAGAATTTTCTCTTTTGTTTCCTGTCCATAATTAGGCCTGAGCACTAGAACAGTATTCTGTGATGTGCTTTACAGCAGCTTAATAGCCATAAGCAATCGTCTGGCCCTGACTCCTCAGTAGTGATGTAATGATGGGTCAGTGTTCTCTATATAGAGGTCATTGTACAGGAGGAGGAGATAAGCTGTGACATCATCTATTGTCAGTAGTGATGTAATGATGGGTCAGTGTTCTCTATATAGAGGTCATTGTACAGGGAGGGGGAGGAGATAAGCTGTGACATCATCTATTGTCAGTAGTGATGTAAGGATGGGTCAGTGTTATCTATATAGAGGTCATTGTACAGGGAGGGGGAGGAGATAAGCTTGGACATCTCTATTGCAGTAGTGATTAATGATGGGGTCAGTGTATCTATTAGAGGTCATTGTACAGGGAGGAGGAGGATAAGCTGTGACATCATCTATTGTCTAGTAGTGATGTATGATGGGTCAGTGTTATCATATAGAGGTCATTGTACAGGGAGGAGGAGATAAGCTGTGACAATCATCTAATGTCAGTAGTGATGTAATGATGGTCAGTGTTTCTATATAGAGGTCATTGTCAGGGAGGGGAGGAGATAAGCTGTGACATCATCTATTGTCAGTAGTGAGTAATGATGGTCAGTGTTATCTATATAGAGGTCATTGTACAGGAGGGGGAGGAGAAAGCTGTGACATCATCTTTGTCGTAAGTAGTGATGTATATGGGTCAGTATTCTTATATAGAGGTCATTGTACAGGAGGGGGAGGAGATAAGCTGTGACATCATCTATTGTCAGTAGTGATGTAATGATGGGTCAGTGTTATCTATATAGAGGTCATTGTACAGGGAGGGGGGAGGAGATAAGCTGTGACATCATCTGTTGTCAGTAGTGATGTAATTATGTAATGTTCTCTATATAGTGGTCATTATACAGGCATTTAAAAAAATGTCTTTAAAAAATAAATAATATTTTTGGTTACAGCTTCACATTGAATGCGTTAATAAAAAAAAAAAAAACTAAATCACTACAAGTATCTTCCTTCCTATCCCCTTTTTCTTTATGTTTATATATTTTTTCATTATTATAAATGCACTTGATCTACTGCAGAATATAAGATTTTGTAAAATCCTGTCCTTCTCCCTGCACAATGATAATATCTAATAGCTGCCAATGCCAAAAATCAATGCAATTCAAACCCTCTCTTTTACAGCTCAAAAAGCTCTGCACGATCTGACAGCGACGGAGATGAGGTAGGAGAAAAAAACATTTTTTTGGTTGCCGTGGTAACTTTAGAATTTATATATTTTATTTGATTGCTCGGCTAGTGGTAGCTCCAGGAAATTAAAAGGTACAAAATACTTACTTCAGGTGAAGAAGAACTACTTGTACCTTATGATCTGAATGTAAGCTGGAAGCAGGTCCAGCCGATGAGCGCTGCACACACTCATTCCATACAAAAATGTTTACTTCAGAAGGTCAGATTACGAAATGGTTTTGACTGATGCAATAGGCTACAAGCGGCTACATGGAGAGGGGGTGCTCATATAAGGGAAGTGCCATTGGTAGACATTAGATTTTGGGTCCAATAATTCTAACGGCAACTGAGTCACAAGAAATTCAAGATGACAAAGTGATTGTACTTGAATAAATAAGGATTATTTTTGTTCAAGAATAAATGTTGTACCGGAGCCAATAGCTATAAAATATAAAAACAACTATCTTCTAATCTTGCTGCTACTTCAGTAATGGAGGTATCAATGAAACTATGGCAAGTGGACACACATTGATTAGCCCCTTTGATTGAGTCTTATGAACGTTCAGACCCCTAACAAGTTAGATCTGGCACTCAATGGCTGTAGAGATCAGGCCACAAGGAGAAATCTGAGTCTATGCTAGACGTACACGACTTGTAAATCAGGCCCCACATGTTTCAGCGTCTATAAGGTAGTCCCCAACTTAAAGACACTTAACTTACAGACGACCCCTAGTTAGAGACGGACCCCTCTGCCCACTGTGACCTCTGGTGAAGCTATCTGAATGCTTTTCTTTAGTCCCAGGCTGTTGCCTCTTTGGCAATGACCCCATCACATCACGCCAGCTGTCCTCTTTGCAGTCAACCCTCTCCTGTGCATATGGAGTACACCCACTTCATTGGAAAACCTCAGAATATTGGGCGATCGGGCAGCACTTCCCTTAGCTTTGACGGAGACATGGTGAATGCACCACGTGTGGACCCATATCCGTAGACCCACAGAACTTTTCCACATGGATATTTCCAAATTGCACCAATGGCCAGAGGTCAAATGAATGTTTTGGACCTAGACCACAGCTGTATGGGCACGCTGGCTTCCGGACAGGTTCCCTTTTAGTTGACCACTGCTTCTGCATCCTTTTTGCATACAAATCTTTATCCATGACTGACATGATTCTGCAACGTGTCAGGTCATCAGAATTCTTTCTCATCACTGGAACTGAGGAAGGTCTCTACTGAACTTGCGGAAAATTCCCTAAAAATAGCAGAGTCAATGTTAAGACTTATTGTAAGGCAGCATAGTGTATAAGGTTGGTAAAATAGACAGGTCCATCAAGTCCAACCTATAAAATTAAACACATGTTGCACCAGATGCATAGGTATTAAAGAGAGCCTGTTACCAGTTTTGGGACCCTAAACCAACTACAGATCAATATGGAGGGTCTGAAACGGCCTTTATGAGCTCTTAGGATTGGGGCAATATAAAAAAAATAAACATATATTTACCTCGGTGTGAGTACCATGGGGCACATCAGACTCGCATCTGAAGTTCTCGCCGACAACCCAGGGTGTACTACTCTGGCTTCATTACTGCACCTCGCAGGTGCGGAGAGCTCCGGAGTAGGTTAGTAGTAAAGCGTTTGTACCACCAGGATGAAGGATTGTATGCAAATGAACTCGAGGGGCTCCATAGGTGTTAATGGATCCTGGAGCCCCTCAGGCTCATTTGCATACAGTCTTGCAAAGTGGGGGCAGTAAAAAAACAAACAAACAAACATTAAAGGACATCTACCACCAGGATGAAACTCCTACAGAGAGATTCGGGACACTAATAAGGACCTGTGGGTGGTGTTGTGTCCTGAATTGTTCTTGAAATGTGTCCTTTAAAGGGAACCTGTCACCACATTTTCACATATACAGCCAGTGACAGGTTCCCATAGAGCTCTATTAACTGACTGACCCCTTTCTTTTAGCTAAAAATTGTTTGGCTCCACATAATTCACCTTTTATCTTATACGTCCTGGCATCAGAGGGGGCATATCCTGCTTGGCCGACCCCCCCCATCTAATCCTCCCCATGCCTTATGCCTCCTTACTGGTCATGTCATGTGACCAGAGCCACATCGTCTGAGGTCCTTTTGGCCTCTTAACAATAGCAAACTGTACCACTTGCATGCTCCTGATCACATGTCAGGTCACAAGTCACAGCAGCCTCAATGGACTTCTAATCCTCTCCATCCTCCATGGAGGCTGCTGTGATTTCATGTAATCACATACATGGTGTACAGTTTGCTATTCTTAGAAGGCTAAAGGACCTGCGATGATGTCACTCAATATTTCACATCTGTACATAAAGCTTTATATGTCTGTAGTTGAATATTAGCTGACGGTCCCTAAGTACAAGGAGGCAGAGCAGTGATCTGAAGAGACAGAATAAGGGGTGTGGTTCACTGCCAGCCTTGGAGAGAGAAGAGTCACAGATATCAGACATGAGTCACAAAAGCTAATTTTCATAACAGAAAAAAGGCCTTAATTAAGGTACAGGGCCTCACTGGCTGCTAATTTTAGGTGATATGGGGAGGACTTGTAACCCTTTATCAGTAGGCATTGTTAGTCAGGGGGAGGGGGGTCATAATCTGGTGACAGGTCCTCTTTAAAGGATTTTTACCACATCCCCAAACATTAAAGCGGTTGTCAACTTTTAGAAAATAATTGATATTGAAAATTTATACAATTTTCCAATATACTTTCTGTGTCAATTCCTCACTGTTTTCTAACTGTCCTGCTATAGGGAGCTTCACTATTAACTTCCAATGGTGGTCATGTGATGTCACACAGGTGCACAGGCCGTCATTATCACAAAGAGTAATCAGAGCCGTGTGAACTGTGTAAACATAGAAGCTTCCTATAGAAAGGTAGCAAGCATAAATCTAGCAACCAGTAAGGAATGGATACACAGAGTATATGGGGAAGTCTATAACTTTTCAATTCACACAAATATCAATGATTTGCTGAAAGTGGACAACCCCTTTAAATTATGATGGCAGAATGTTGAAGAGGAATGCAATATGATTTTGAAAAAAACTTTTATTATTTCTGTTCATTGTGCCGCTCCTGAGAAGATCGCTCTGCTATTCCTGGCTTAACCACTACCCTCTCCGTCAGATGAGTTGTGGTACTAGCTGTGAATGCTCTGTAACAGACCATTGTTTTAGTTAAGATTAGATTCTTGTCTAGAAACAGATTTGTAAAGCGCTGCGGAGTTTGATGGTGCCATATAAATTAAGATTAATAAAGATTTTTATTATTATTATTATTGTAGTTTTTGGGGTCAAAACCTTACATCCTGTCTAAAATACATGCACACTGGACTCCTTGCCAATGGGGGCGCTATTATACCACGTAATGCCATCATATCTTCAACAGAGCTGTAACCTCATTACCAAATACAGAGATTCTTTGGACTGAGATCGGAGCGAGTAAAGTTCTGCACAATATTAAAGGGCTTTATAAATAACTGGAAATTAATATATCATCCAAAAGAAGCTGTGGTTGCGTATAGAGCCTTACTATAGTACAGAATGAGATGTTCTGTGCACTGACCTGCGCCTGCCATGGTCGTAAGCTGCCACCCACACACACAGATTAGAAATAGTAGCGTGAACTTTGGATACTCTCTGGACCACGGGATACATTGGTATATACTGGTTTACCAGGTGATGTCATTTCATATATATTTGTGAAGTGCTGAAATTAGTCCCGGGGATAGAGAAGTCCTGAGATAGACCGAGCTGAAGGCCGGCAATTCCAATAACCTCTTATAAGAGCGTATTTATAATCGAGAAGAAGAACCATTTCCGATGCACTTTAATCATCTAGTTATAATCCTGCTCTCTCATAGAGGAGCGCTCTCCGGGAGACCCTTATACGCCGAGCCTGACTAATTGCCATCTAATTATTACTGAAAGCCGTAGAGCAATGTGAATGGCTCCGTCATTTATTTTTGGCAGGAACATTTAGATTTTTTTTTCTTGATTGCAAAAAGCTTAATACCAGGCTCGGGAATAGCCACACATGCTGGTAGTGACCTAACGGAGGAGATCTCGCTGCTGCGCTTCTTAAAAGCTCCTATTATTCCCTATAAATATTGTGATTGTACATTTTTGGTTCTTTTCTGTATATGGGATTTTAGAGAAACGTCTTTCCTAAGCTGCTGTTAACAGAGGTTAGGGATTTGTTTTAGAAAAAAGGGTCCTAACTCGGAGCCCCCTAGTGATCACTTAAAAAGGGGTCCAACAGTTTCCCATACAGAATGGAGCAGAGAAGCGAAGGCTCTATCTGTGCTCTATTCACTGCTTTTCGCCGTCTTAGAAATCTCATTGGACTTGATACCGAATGGGTTGTATGGAGGTTTGAAAAACATGGCTCCTTTTTCATCCAATGATGGCTCTTCTCCTGACCCTGGTTAGTGTATATTAATGCAACTAAGTCCCATTCATCTTTATACAAGTGAGCGACAATACTGGCACAAACTATGGAGCTGTTTATGGATGAAAGTTTCAATGATTTTCCAGCTCCACACAACCCCTTTAACTTTCCCCTGCTTCTGTACTTTATCCATATGGAGCATTCAAAGGACTTTGTTGCTGTTCTTTTGATTGCTGGGGTGTCTGCATTCAGGACGCAGGTGATCGGACACTTAAACAACACCCTACATCTATTGGCAAGTGTTGCTGGGCTTGATCTGCGGCCTGTGCAAAGGTCATTGTTAACTCTATGTATATGGATTTACCTGCCGTTGTAATTCTGCCTTTGTTTTTAATTATTGGACTGATATAAAGTGATCTCTACAGAACAGGAAGCAACACATTATTTTTCAATTGCTTTCTTTTCTTATTGCCCTTGATTCTCTGATCTGCGGATGCTATAGAATGACAGTAAGCAGAGATCTAAAAAAAAAAAAAACATGTGGAATTTATCCAAATTTGTATAAATATGTAGGAAAAAAACCACCTCCTCAATATCAATTATTTACTGACGGTGGACAACCCTTTTTACTCTTTGCCGGAGCAGCCAGAAATTGTAATGTGGTGACCGTAGAGTGTGTATATGTGGTATTCTATGCATAGAGAATACATGAACGCATGTTGAAAGGAATAGCTACGGAGATATCCTAATATCACTTGCACTAATTATTCCTAAATTTTAGGAAGAGTCAGATGAAGACGACGAAGGAGACCTGGATAGCGATGAGAAACAACAGATGAGAGATCGTATATCGAGCAAATTGAAAATGGACCTTAACAAAAGCACAAAGTCCTCGGCGATACCTTCAGATAGCCTTCAGGAGAAGAAAAGTAGTCGCAGGTAACGATGGGGGAAAATGACAAGGCTGATGAGAGTTCTAGTTCTGTCACTCGAGGAGATTAACTGCTAAATTGTTGATAACCGCTTATTACAGAAAATTAGATTGGCGCTCATCCTTAATAAGGGGTCAATTTTAACCCTTTCATGACCAAGTATCATGGGTGTAGTATGAAAGGGAAGAGTCTTCTCTTTAATATGACACCAGCCCTTTGGTTCCATGGGCAAATGAAACAGTTTTGCTCTCAGGCACTTCTGATAAGTCTCCCCCTGTGTTTCTTGGTGCCACTGTTCATAATATACAGCCGTATGAAGTACATACATGACATATATACTCGTGCTACCTACAAGGATTGCAGTTGTGAAGGGGTTAAAATTAGCTGAAGGTCTAATATTACTTATCTTCTCCTTGTTATCGCATTATTTTAAAGGGTCTTATGTACAAATATATTCCCTAACCAGTGTCTGCAGTTAAATTAAGTTCCCTTTTTCTTTTTTTCTGACTATTTTCTCTTTTCCTGGACCCTGGATTTGAGTAATTGTGTTGTCCTGGTGCATGACTCGATGCAATATTATTGTCTACCTGTAGGTGGCAGTCCAGAACCATCACAAGCAAAAATGGAAAAAATTTAGTACAATAACTTGAGTTGTACATGTGTTAATATTATATGTAACAGTTGCTATGGATCACATGATTTTGCTTAGAAACTTGACATTTCTATATAGAAATCGTTTTAGGTTTGGGTCACAGTAACCGCTGTATAAGTGAGGCAATGTAGCTTTGTGCAAAGTAAAATCAAGTCAGTGATGTGTATTTTGTTTTAGCAAAGAAATAACTTTTTTCTTGTCGCCGCATGGCAGGTATGTTACTAGTCAAAGATATGTACAGAGTATTCTGCATAAGGGACAGATGTGGTATTGTCACAGTACAGGGATAATACACAGTGAGGGAACCAGCGCATGGATAATGCATGTAGTAATAGATCCGGCACAGGCATAATTTACACAGTGATGGAACCAATGCAGGGATAATGCACGCAGTGATGGGACTGTGCAGGAATAAAGCACAGTGATGGAACGGCGCATGGATAATACACAGTGATGTAACAGTGCAGGGATAATGTACACAGGCATGGAACGGTGCAGGGATAATGCACACAGGCATGGAACGGTGCAGGGATAATACACACGGTGATTTAACCGGCGCAGGGATAATGCACAGTGATGGGATTGCGCAGGGATAAAGCACATGGTGATGGCAGCATTGGTTGCTTAGTGGCTAGCATTATAGCCTTTAAGCGCTGGGGTCCTGGGTTCAAGTCCCAGGGTCAGTATCTGCAAACAGTTTGTATGTTCTCACCGTGTTTGCGTGGGTTTCATCCCACACTCCAAAACATTCGATTGTGAGCCCCATTGGGGACAGGGACTGATTTGGGAAGCTCTGTGCAGCTCTCCGTAATCTAACATGGTGCAGGGATAATGCAAGCGGTAATGGCACGCAGGTGCAGGGATAATGCACGCTGTAATGGTACAGAGGCGCAGGGATAATGCACGCGGTAATGGCACAGAGGCGCAGGGATAATGCATGCAGCGATGCAGGGGCGCACAAAGCAATGCCATGGTGCAGGGATAATGCACGCGGTGATTGTACAGTATACTTTTTAAATTGCTGCCCAAAACCCACGGATAGGGCTAATGGCAGACTTCTTTTTAACCCTTGCTGTCCCTCAGTTTTATTCTTTTACCAGAGATGAATTGTAAAGCGGAGCCCTTTAATTCCAACTATGTAAATCTACAAGATACATAGATTCTGTATAATATCTCTGCTTTTCTCATCCATTACATCAGACATGAGTAATGTGCATTACCCTAGTGATAGATTTGCGTTAGATAATGCCTGGCCTGTGGCTCTTAAGCCGCCATTGATTGACAACTCCCAGCATGCTCTTCCAGAATGTATGACATAGTGGTACAGATAGAACGGCTTAGTTATGTCATGTTCACATTACAATACGCTAGCGGTGACTTTGTATAGGAGGATCACCGATTATAAACCTATTTGTTATCTCTGTAAGAACCCAGAGAGCCGGTTAACCGTTTCATCTGTCGACTCTCACAGTCTGTAATATCTGCTTCATTTGTCTGTAGTGAATGTCCTGCACAAGGAAGTAGAAGGCTAAGGCTCTGTTCACATTATATTAATGGGCTTTATAACATTTGGAGATTTATCACAAGCATTTGAGACCAAAACTGTCCTAGTTGCTCATGGCAACCAATCAGCGCTCATCTTTTGTTTTAAAAACATGTGTGCGAAAATGAAAGCTGAACTCTGATTGGTTTCCATTAAAAGTAGAACAGTTTGGGTCTCATTCACTTATGATAAATCTCCCCTTTGTATTTTACATTTTCCTACCATATACAGCCATGTTGAAGGACTTATAAAAGGGAGCAGGCTTCTCATTTTATTCTTTACATTATGGTGTAAAGAAATACACTTGAATTGGGTTTTTTTTTTGCATTTTTGTTCCAATTTCAATTGAGACCTGCATATTATAGAGAAGGAGTAGCTGGGCAGATTGTACATGGTGTCCTATCCGCAGGCATCATGTTATAGAGCAGGAGTAGCTGAGCAGATTGTACATAGTGTTCTATCTGCAGGCATCATGTTATAGAGCAGGAGTAGCTGAGCAGATTGTACATAGTGTCCTGTCTGCTGGCCGCATGTTATAGAACAGGAGGAAATGAGAATATTGTCAATAGTGTCCTAATAGCAGGCAGTGTGTTATAGAGCAATAGGAGATCTGATCGTACATGGTGTCCTATATGCTGGACGCATGTTATACAGTGACATGAACTGAGTAGATTGTGCATAGTCTCCCGCCTACAAGCAGCATTTTATAGAGCAGAAGGAGCTGAGCACATTGTACATAGTGTCCTAACTGAAAGGCAGCATGTTATATAGCATCTTGAGCTGAGCAGATTGTACATGATGTCCTATTTACAGGCAGCACCTGATAGACCAGGAGCTATTGACTTTTTTTTTTGGAGGGGGAGGCGGTGGGATGCTGACATTATTGGTGGGGGTCCAACACCCAGTATCCCCAATGTCCAGCTGTTTCTTGAATTCCCCCAGTCACAGAACTATACAGTGTAGAGCCGGAGGCAATGTCTACTGTGTAGTGGCCATTTTGGTGACTATTTTCTCTCCGCAGTTGCATGGGTTTCCTCCAGGTCCTCCGGTTTTCTCCCACATTCCAAAACATACTGGTAGGTTGTTTAGATTGTGAGCCCCATGGGGACAGGGAACAATTTGGCATGCTTTGTGCAGCGCTACGTAATCTGTAGGCGCTATATAAATAAAGAATTATTATTACTACAGCTAATCTCCCATTCACTTGCTAATCTGTGTCTCCGTCCTATCCTTTGTATGTTATGAATAAGATTGGCTCTATACTATCACTAGTTCTCTTCTAGCACCACTGCAGTGTCCAGGAGATCACCCGCCTGTCTTCAGTCGTATCATTAGCTGTTTGTTGGTTTTCAATAGTTATTCCAGAAATGTTGACAGGTAAAATGCAAGTCAAGAGCCTGAAGATTTATGATGGGGTAGAAACTTCCTTTCGGTTTCTAGAGTTGGTCACAAAGTTTTGTTCAAGTACAGACTAGCAGAAGTTCTTCATCTCCTGGTAGGTGTCGTAGTGACATTACTTCTCATGGCATGCACACCTCCAGCTAGCAGACTACTGCGAGGGGTTAACGGGCGGCATTGTTTTAATTACCGCTAACAGAGAGCGTCTTGTTTTACGATTAATTATAGGACAGGAGAGATCCCAGGAGTCTCTGCTCCCTGAACTTCCTGTCTAGCTACTTACGCTCTACTCTTTGTATGAATATACTTTTGCACTGCTCCTTTTTTGGATTTTTTTTTTTTTTAACTTCTGTCTGACTCCAGGGTTTTATATGCATTTACTGAAACTGATTAGAGAAATGCCAAAAGTGAGGCTGAAGGAGCGGAGCGTGACTGTAAAACACATTGTAGTTGTACCTATACAATCGGCTGTGTGCTGACATCACCCTTTGTTGTTTGAATGATCCACTCCAGGCCACTTTGTATAGTCCTTTGTAAAGTGAAACCGTATTGTTAAAATACACCATCATCTTATGGTTATTATTGTTCCAGCTTCTGGGACTCCCACATCTTTGAGAATAAAGAGGCCATAGTAATGTAGGGAAGTTCATTGGACCTCCAAAGCTGATGGCCAAGACCCTCCTGCCTGAGGCCGGCTTCTAACAAGTGCGTTCAGCTTGTGGAAACTGACCCATACGCTGGTCTGAGTCTTTGCGCACATTGTGCAGGACTGGAACCTTTGTATCATACAGAAATATGATGCAAGGACTCCCAGTCTTCTGGCTGAACTGCAGGTCTGATTCAGTAAGAACTGTAACCGTAGTGGTGCTACAGTCCCGACTGCCAGAAAGGGAGTCCTTACATTATATTTTGGTATAAAGCAAGGACTCCCGTCCTGTTCAATGTGTTCAGTACGTGAGATCATACGGATCATACGGATCCATTTCAATTCCTGCAATCAGCCTACATAAAAACAGCAAAGGAGACACAGCGGTGCACACAGTGTGGTCAACATAGATATTGGATCTAAACAGCTCATAAAAGTTTGACTTATTCCAAAATGTGAAATATCGCTCCTTTAGAATGCAACAGCCTGTGAAGCTACAGCACAGAGGGCCACTCTGGCTCATTGGCATAATTGTAAAAATATATTTTAGAAGGAAGGAGGCCATGGATAACAAATATAAGAAGATTACCACAGTCACGGTGCCTGGATCTATAAGTGCACCTGGTTTATCCTTGCACTGTGTGGATGAGAGATAGGGAAGCTCCGTGCTAAGCAATTTCTGGCACTCCAGTAGTATTGAATGGAGCTGCAGGACACATTCTGGTCCTGCCACTCCGATCACCTTGTTATCCCCTATCCAAGTTTTTTTTTTAAAGGGGGGGCGGGGGGGGGCATCATTGGTAGGGTTTGTCATATTAAGGGGTATTCCCCTAAAAATAGTGAATAAAAGAATCCCTCTGTACAAACTTTACTATCTACGAGTAGTGGATTTACCCAAACACCTTGGCACTCATTGTATGTAGATCGTAGAAGCTGGCAAGTGTCTAGCGAGTTTCTTTATTCAGTGCAGGGGCTTGGAGATCATTTCTGCCTGTGAGGAGAACCAGCTCCCTGTCAGAAGTCAGACATAGTGTGTACTGCACACATGGCATATTGCTCCAGACTTGGCCGGCGGCCCAGCTCACCCCATCCACTCTTCCCTAACAGGCCTACTGTCTGCAAATAGCAGGATTAAGGCCCAACAAGAACCATTCCATTTGTTGAAAGGAAACACTGCGACATATGGATAATTAAGAACTGCTGAAGTCGGATTGACAAGGAGAAGGGGGAAATCGGCTAACTAGATGAATCTGCTCATTAACTTTTGTTGTGTCTGTGCTGCAGAATTCCTTGTTATCCCTTACAGTAGTAAAGTCTTTCTGCTGGAAGCTGCTACCAATCCCTAAACCGCTGCCGATGTCAGGGTATTTCTTCCAGGTAAAAGTGTGGTTTTAATTAGCTACGGTTTCTATTTGCATGTGTTATGTCCATTGTTTGCACTTCCAGAAGAAGATTATATTCCAGTGTAGCTACTGTGCTCTGCGGGGAAGGTCCTTACCTATAGCTGTGAACAAAGAGTTATAAAGAGCAGCTACATCTGCCAGTTCCAGCACGGGAGATGGATGTGACGTCACGCCAGAGGCGTGCATAATTAACAGCCTGAAGCGCCAGACATCGCGTCCTGCGCTCTGTAGTTTTTTTTTTTTTTTTCAGCGATCCCAGCGTATCAACGTTAAAAAAGACCAGCGTAGAGAACGAGTAGAAGACGGCTATAGGTAAGTAGAGTTGGGAAAAGAAAGTATTTAGGTCCCTTTCACACTTGCGTTTTTCATGCGCATTTTCCGTGTGTGCTTTTGACGCGCAGAACTTGCATTGCACTCTGACCCACTGTAATCCATGGGCTTTTTTAGACTTGCATTTTTTTTTACGCGCACACGCGTATTTTAAATCTCGACACGCTCTACTTTTGCAAGTCTCGCACATGAAAAAAGCACCATACAAGTCTATGGAGACGCATCAAAAACGCATTGCACTCTGAGACACATGCATGTGCAATGCGTTTTTCATGCATCAATTGTCATAGAAAAGATAGAGCTCAGCCCTGAGCCCTTTTCACGCGTGAAAAACGGAGACACTGAACAAACTCTGACTGAAAACTGATTGAACTCTGATGCAAAATGTGTGTTTTTCACTGACCAAACCCTGATCGCACCCTGATCAGACTCTGACGTGATCTGCAGCGCAAGTGTGGAAGGGGCCTAAGTCAGCCACCAATGGTACAAGTTTTCCCACTTATGACAAGAGAGACCTGTAACTGGCTTCATAGGTAGAACCTCAACTATGAGAGACAAAATGTGAAAAAACAAATCCAGAAAATCACATTGTCTGATTTTTTAAAGAATTTATTTGTAAATTATGGAGGAAAATAAGTATTTGGTCCCCTACAAACAGGCAAGATTTCTGGCTCTCACAGACCTGTAACTTCTTCTATAAAAGGCTCCTCTGAGTACCTGTAGTAATGGCTCATCTGTCCTCCTCTCATTACCTGTAGTGATGGCTCCTCTGTCCTCCTCTCATTACCTGTAGTAATGGCTCCTCTGTCCTCCTCTCATTACCTGTAGTAATGGCTCCTCTGTCCTCCTCTCATTACCTGTAGTAATGGCTCCTCTGTCCTCCTCTCATTACCTGTAGTAATGGCTCCTGTGTCCTCCTCTCATTACCTGTAGTGATGGCTCCTCTGTCCTCCTCTCATTACCTGTAGTAATGGCTCCTGTGTCCTCCTCTCATTACCTGTAGTTATGGCTCCTCTGTCCTCCTCTCATTACCTGTAGTAATGGCTCCTCTGTTCTCCTCTCATTACCTGTAGTGATGGCTCCTCTGTCCTCCTCTCATTACCTGTAGTAATTGCTCCTCTGTCCTCATCTCATTACCTGTAGTAATGGCTCCTCTGTCCTCCTCTCATTACCTGCCTCCCAGCAGCTCCCCTTAATACTGTGGTCCCCTCCCAGCAGCTCCTCTTAATATGCCCCCCCCCCCCCTCCCAGCAGCTTCCCTTAATACTGTGGCCCCTATTCCCAGAAGCTCCCCTTAATACCATTGCTCCCATTCCCAGAAGCTCCCATTCTTACAGAATGGTTAGAAGGTGTAGGGAAACGGAGATCAGATTGCACCAACCACAAGAACGGGGGTTTGGTCCCTCTTATTTATGAAATGGCAGGTCTAGCATATTCTTCTGCTCCACTCAATGTCCTATGGGACTGCTGGAAATGGCCTAGCACAGAAACCCATGTTCTTGTGATTGACCTCCGCCAATCAGAATGTTAGAATCCTTTTCAAATGAGTTGTCCCACAATGGAAATTTAATGTCTGTTCACATTGATTCCTTCTGATTCATACAAATTGGGAAATGGGTTCCAAGCCACCCCTTATTTTCCTCTGCTTGACTGTATTGAGGATGAGTGATCGGTATGGTGCAGTAGGACATAGCTGCAGCAAGGAAGATGTACAGCCACCAGCAACTTCCCTCCGAGATTACACATGTTAGACCCGCCCAACACCCGATCTATGCTTAAAGGGATTGTCACCTAAAGGTCACCTATTAACAGGACAGGTCAAAAATATTTGGTAGATGAGAGGCCACTTTCCTGGAGTCCCAAGCTTTACAATTTATTGGAGTGGGGCGACGGTCTGGCTTGTTTTCCGATAGTCCACCCAGTGCCTATGGGTTGACAATGGTTGTACTATTTTCATCACCTCCATAGACAATAAATGGAGTAGTATCATGCATGGCTAGCCCCAGCTATCCTGTAGATATGTGATGTCCATTGTGGGGCGACCACTTAAGTCAGAAATCCTACTGATCTTTATCTACTCACTATTTGATGTACATTGGGAAAGCTGTATAGGAAGTGGAGAGCAGGAGCCTATAAGAGCGAATTTAGTATAAAGAACAAAGATCTACGAGACAGTCCATAAATTAGAGGGGCTTCAAGATGGAAAACCGCTTTGATTTAGATCTGCCTCCCAGCTCGGCAGCCCAGAAAGCGATACGCCCTCTGTATTTGGTTATATTTAACCCCATTCCTCCCCATCAGTCTGTATAAATAAATGAAGAGCGGCCCCGGCATTATACCGTGGTGGGTGACTGGCAGAGTCCTCAAGTCAGACCTGCTATAGTACATTAAACACAATCACAGATTGTTTAGGCACAAAACTGTATCCCAGCTGAGGTTTTCCTTGGCTCAGCATCAAAGCATATTATAAGGTATAGTGTAGGACTAGTACAAAGACAGGATTGTTAGTGTGGTACACTTCATCCCGCTGCTACTTGGCATGACTCGCTGTGTTTTTAACTTTCACATTGCTAAACCCCCCCACCCCCCCTTTTCTTTGCAAGTATTTGTCTAGTCAACCTGGAAAAAAAAATCGATGCTTAGATGACCCGTGAAAATGCGCTTGGTGTGGTGGAAGCTGAGAAAGTGTAATCCACATTACTGCGGATTGTTAACACAGCGCGCAGGGCAAGGTATCGTTTCAAAGCCGTACAAAACCTTCGATTGTCAGCGAGCACATGTGGTTTTGTACAGTAGCTTAATTGCAAAAGTGTATGCTCCCAAGTCTATGTATAAATGGATATGAGAGGCAGGCGGCTTACTTAGATTGCAAGCTTCAGTGACCGCGGCGTAGACGCTGTAACCTGCCTCTTTTTTTTTTTTTTTTTGGAAAACACTTAATACCTTGAGTTTTATAGCCGTTCTCCCTTTTTTACTGTATGGTATTTAGACTTAAACCTGCACTCCAATTACTGTTTTCCTAAAGTAGTAATTGCCCCCCCTTGTATACTCTTGTTGCTGTCCGCTAATCCTTGTTTCATGATTGCCACTGGGGAAACATCTGGCTGTAAAAGATGGAGCAATAAAAAGAGGGATGCAAGACAAAAGGCATGTAAAGTAATCCTAAACCCCTGTGATTGTTATCTTGAACGGAGCGCTGTAAATATTAAAGTAAAAATCACAACATTTTACCAGTAAAATGTGTAATATATATATATATATCCATGTGTACACTGTTAGGTAGAGAGTCTTAATAGAGGGAAAATATACAGTCCCCTTATCCCATTCTTTTTATAGAGCACCATCCTAATGTCTAACAATTTGTTACTACTTGAAATTACCTTTGAAATGCTTTAGCACCAGCATTAAAGGAAATCTAATACTTCTTTTTATGCATTGTGAACCAGACATACCTTGAGAATGCTGTAGTGACACTGATGCAGTAACACATCTTGTTTAACTGACTGGTTTTCTCAAAAACAATTATAAAATCCAGGACCTTGTGAAAGATGCCTGCTGTACATTACAACACATTACTTCTACATACACAGGAGCTGTATAAACTGTCTAGGCAGGAAAAATCAACCTGAGCTGGATGACTCATACACAGCAGCTGAGGAAAGGTGCAGCAATTGATTACTTCTGCCTGTCAAGGACAACACAGTGATGACTAATTCTCGGCTTATCCTGGGCAGGACAAGCCTGTGAAGCTAGAGTATGAAGGGGCTCTGGTAACACACTCCTAGAGCTATTCTCATTAGCATTGTTTTAAAAGTAGATTTTTAGGAGGAAGATGGCCATCGATAATAATTATAAGAGTACCTAGATCTATGACTAAGTGCCCCTGGTTTATCATGATGGATTTTAATGGTAGATTCCTTTTAATAAATTCTGTTATAGACCGTAGAAGGCAACTTCATTGTGGCAATGGATCCCTATTATCTCTTGTAACTGTGATTTTGTAGTGATGTTGGCCATACACATTGGATTCACGTTGACCAAACCTTCCAAATGTAGCAGGACCAGCAATCATCTATAATGTGTAAGGAGACTCCCACGCTGATGAGCATGATGCTTTTGGTTTCTGATAAGGATTGGATTTTTGGATTTCTACATGCTCAATTATTTTTATAGATAAACCAAAAAGTCATATTCTTGGGAGGCAAAAGGGGAGTTTTTTCTTGCCACAATTAAGGTACCTTCCACTGTCTATTGCATAATATATTAAAGGAAATCTACCATCAAAATCCATCATCCAACCAGGGGCACTTACTCATAGATCCAGGCACCGGGACTATGATAATCTTAGTGCAGCAGTGGGACATTTACCGGTAATTATGTCAGTCTGGTCAATGATGGACCTGGAGTAAGAACGGCATGATTGGCTTTTCCGTGCTACTGTAGCAAGTCACTGGCCTCAACGGTTATGTATGCAGTAACCTCATGAAGTCATTGGGGCCAGTGTTATGGTCAAGTGAACAGTCCTAATGGGAGCGGATAGTGGCTTTAGAACAAAGTGGATACATTGTGGTCAGCTGCCATTTCTTTATATTGTCCCATTCCTTTTATTTATCAAAAGTTTTTAAAATTCCTGAGCTTTTTAATAGGACATATACATGTAAAATAGAAAATGGTAATTTTTTTACCTAGTGACTTTAACATACCCACCTTGAAACTCTTCCTAGTAAAGTATGTAGGCTTCATCTTCTATTTCTCCCACTTTAGTAAATACTTGTATTCCCTCTAAACGTAGAAAACGAGTTACCCTCAAATTCTAAGGTGGAATTAATTTTACGTACCATAAATCTAGCTTGACAAAGTTTCTAGTTTTTGATTCCTCCACTGGTACTACTTTATAATTCCCTATTCCTCGATTCCTCAGCGGTGGCAACCGAAAAGAAGAGGGAGGAGCAGAAAGGTCAATGGGAAAGGTAGTCGAGAACTAGTGTTCCTTGGCTGAAGAACTTTGAGTTCTAAAAGTTGCTTTCAAACATAGATACTTTAGGAAATAGTAGAAAGTGGTGTGTGATATATGATAACACTTCTCCATCGTGTTCTTGTAGCTTTTTTGTATGGTCGATGGTGGAGTAGAATCTACACATGGCCTTTTATTCTCTTCTAATTACAACCAGTCTGTGTAGATGCTCTCAACTGGACAGTTCTCTGACTTTAAAGGCATACTGCTGTCACTGGTAATTACTATAGCACCAAAATTATTTTTAATGAGGAATAAATCAGCGGTAGAGAGTGTTTGAAGTTCCCTGTAAGTCCTTTTGATAAGCAGCCATACTGAGCTCACTGCTGGAAGAGGATTGCCAAGGGAAAGTAGCTCGTGTTAAGTGTTGTTCAAACATTGTATGTCACCATGACATCATTCTGCTAATTGGTTACACCTGCCACTTGTTAATTACAGGAATCCACAACTCTTGCATCCTATGTTTTAGCAAGTGTAATTGTGCAATTTTTGTTAATTTTTTAAAAAAAAATTTTTCTTACTTTGGAACTAACCTTGAAAAAAAATTCATGTAGGGTCACGCATACGGATGAGCTCCCTTGTCATGTTAGGCAGGGAGGTTACTTAAAGGGGTTTTACAGTTTCATAAGATTGATCAGGCTGAGAAGGTGATCCATTTGAGATACATAGAGTTTTGGCACCCCAGTCAGTTGACTCCTTGAAATGATCTCCAGATTCTTAGCGTTCCCCTGAAGCAGATGAGAGTTGATAATGGTGTTTTTCCTGCGGCAGTGGACTTGTTAAGCTTTTAAAGATGACTTTTCATCCATAAACTGATCCAGTTTTAAAGAATATTTATCTGGACAACATGACATTGTTTAAAAGGAGCAGTAAAAGCAACGCGTTTTGTGTCCATTCCGGGTTATGCTTGACTTAGTGTCTGGTACAGACACAGAACGCGTTGCTTGTATTTTTGTCCAAATAAACTGATCCAGTTTTTAAGAATATTTATGGATGGGAAGTCATCTTTACAAGCTTAAACAAGTCCGCTGACACAAGAAAATTATCCATTATCCACATTCATCCGCTAACACTAACAATCTGCTGCCAAAGGTCCATTGGAAGATCCATGTGACTGTTGACGAGGCGTCGGGAGGGTGATCACTAAGTGTGTGGAGAGTTGTACCCCTACCTTGCACAACTTTACAAGGTGAGCGGCCTAGAATATTTATTTAACTTTTAGTGGGTGGAAGGTAATACACGAAGGAGAGCTTTTCGTTTCTTTTCTACTTTTAGTCTTCAAATGATCTGGTTTCTGCATTGCAATAATCTTGGCCAACCCTTAAAGTGAAGCTGTGGCCAGGAATATCATTTTTAGCTGATGACAGGTTCCAATAGATCAGTGGTGGCGAACCTATGGCACGGGTGCCAGAGGTGGCACTCAGATCCCTTTGTGTGGGCACCCAGACCTTCACATAAACACATAGTTTGCCAGATACAACTCAAGGCTTTCTCCTGCAGTCCAAGACAGCCGAGGAGGAGTGAGAAGGTGTGGATGGAGATGGATTGTCATTTGAGCTACTGCTCTGGGTCTCCTGGTTCTTCCTCTTCAGGGCACCCAGGAGGGAAGCTACAATCCAAATTTCCAAGTTATCTTTCTATTGTATTGGTTAAGTCAGGACGCCAATACGATTAAAACCTGTGATACAGTAGGGATAAATAAGTTACTGCTTCAATTGTTATGATGGCACAACAAGTGGGTTTTGGTTGTAGTTTGGGCACTCTTGTCTCCAAAAAGTTCGCCATCACTGCAATAGATTATGCTTTTCTGATTTTAAAATGCCCTTAACCAAAGCAATGTGGTAAATCATGGGAAGTGGAGGGGGGTTGGACAGCTGCTGCCTGTGTCAGTCTCCTTTTCTCCAAACTCATCCAACTCCCTCCCCTGTTTAGAGGAAGAATTCATGAGGAGACATACACCGAATGCAGCTGCCCCTCCCCTGGGACTTTCCACATGCTACTGGCTATGTGAGTTAAACTCGTATGAAGTACTGAAATGATTAAGAATGCTGACAAAGGTATCTTTAAAATCGGCATAGAATGGGCTACCTGTCACCAGCTAAATATGACATTCCCGGTGACAGTTTTGCCTTAAACTTTTGGTTAATAGTTTTTACTACTAATCGATTCCCTTAATGGTAATTTTGCACTAAAATTTAAAAAAATCCAAAAATAATCTGTAGCAAATGGTCCTTTACACTATGCATTGTCCATGTTTGGTTACTAGTCCTCAAATCCTGTTCTAACTCTCCTACTCCGAGTTGTAAACTTAGCGTTACTTAGAAGCTATCTATTCTTGATCATAAAAAGCGGCTTTTCAATTTGAACCTACTCGTAAACCAATGTTAGAATCCATAAGGAAAAAGCTAGTGGGGCAGATTTATCAAGTGTCTGAAAGTCAGAATATTTCTAGTTGCCCATGGCAACCAATCACAGCTCCCCTTTAAAATATTCATGAGCACTCGTAAAATGAAAGCTGAGCTGTGATTGGTTGCCATGGGCAACTAGAAATATTCTGACTTTCAGACACTTGATAAATCTGCCCCAATGTGTTGGGTACACTAAACTATTGCTAGTCATTTTGCAACCGTCCGATTTATGTAGATTAATGAAAAAAAAAATTTCTCAGTTTATCTAACAATGGTCTCCTTTTTAGTCAGAGCCCCGCTGCTTTCTTTTCCATAGCCTCGTTCTTTATTCATTGTGAGCTTTTAGATTTCCTCAAAAGGCTGAGGTGTTGAGAGTTGACCTATGTTTTTCAGTGAGTATATCCCATTAGGCCTTTGTAAAGTATACTACAGTGTTTACTATACTGGACGCGATGACAAGGCCAAGTAAACTGTACCGTTATTGTAGCCGTGCAAAAAAAAAAACACATTTTTTTTCCTGTCCCATTTAGCGCGTGAACTCTGCCATAGCATGAGTGATCGTTTCCTATAATGAATACTTGCTATGTGGTGGTAAGAAATTTAATATAAAGCATTCCGATTAGCTTCTATGAAGATGCGTCTATGCTCAGTCATGAAGAGTGTGGTATCTTATGTCTCACTAGCTAAAGAAAATAAAACCTGTATTTATAAATTCCTTCTTGTTTATTGCACCTGGAACATACCTTTAAATACTTTTTGTAAATACTTACTTAGGGGGTTATTTATCACCAGGCGGCTCCTTGGGACAGTTCTAGGTCTATATTTGGAGTTCCGGTGCCCATCAGATTAATGTGGCTTTGGCCCTTTAAAGAAAAAAAAAAACGAGACCATTGGAACATTTATTAAAGTCCCCAAAAAAGTCTCAAAATGCATAAAAAGTGCCAGCACATAGACCAGCAGGGGACTGGAGTAACTGAGACTTTTTATGGGACGTTTTGCATGAATCTGACTTTACACGGTGTTGCAGTAGCAGTAGTTCTATGTTTACTGGAGATTAATGAAGAGGTGTATTTAGTCCTGTGAGACTTTTTAGCAGTGAATAGTCCCAAAAAACTCAATGGGGCACATTTACTAAGGGTCCGCAGCCACGAATCCGTCGGGTTTTTCCCGAATATTTCCGCTTTGCGCTGTATTTCACGGAATTGTGGCGCACACGATCGATTTTTGGCGCAATCGCGCCGACTTTCGCGCGACAGAAATCGGGGGCGTGGCCACCGGACAACCCGAAGGATTCGGAAAAACCGCAGAATTTAAAAAGCCATTTGTGTCGCAAGATCAAGCACTCACATACACCGGAAAAAAGCAGGTGAACTCCAGCGGACCTCGGCGCAGCAGCGACACCTGGTGAATATCAGCGCACGGACCTTAGTGAATCCCAGCAGAACCCGAATCAGCGTCGGAGAACCCGCCGCTGGATCGCGACTGGACCGGGTAAGTAAATGTGCCCCAATGTGACTTTTTTGAGACTTTTTTTTTTTTTTACACCCAAAAAACACCCAGGAAGACCAATGATAAATAGTGCTTTTATGTGTATAGTGTTTGTATTTTTTAGCAGATATTTGAGCAACATTAAAAAAGCAAAAGTAGCATAAACTTGTAGCTTTTCCAGGTTGTTGTCACACTGCTATTTTCTTAGCTCTCTGCTTTGCACTGCTCCACAGCACCTTTCCTCTTTCCTGAGTAAAGTCTATAGCAGAATTATTGTTGACTATGCAATGTACCCTCCAGGGCCTTGCTGGGCTCTCTTAGGATCAGTGACAGGAGCAGGTTGATCAGGCCTACACCATCAATACCACAGGGATCACCTAAAGAAAAATGAGTAGGGACCCCACTCTTAATGACTGCTGTAATAATTAATGAAATTAGTGTAATGTAACTCACTACAAGCCAAGGTCAGCACAGGAATGGAAGTAAACACAGACACTAATGTACTGCCCAACCGAGATTTCACTAAATAATCTTTCAATTGTGGAATCTTACGGCATTGGTTGTCATACAACCTTCGCCAACACCAAGGAAGATGCTTACACTTTTTTTTTTTACTTTTTTTTTAATTACAAATATATAATTATTGGTTTGTATTGTTAATTTTATTGTAACTGTGACCTTTTTATGGGACTTTTTGTAAAAGTCCTAAGTCATGATTTAGTGCCGACAACCGATTATTTAGTGCTCTGTGTAATCCATTCTTTTCTCCTGTGACACCTATGCTGGGTATTGAGGGTTGCTCAGTTTTTCTTGCCCTCCGCATTGCTGGCCTTGTGCCGTTTTACTCCATTGATTGCTGGAATGACATTTCCTGCCTGTTGGCAGAGGAGGAGCACATTCAATGCTCGCTATTGTTCTACCCCTCGACTAATGGTTTGGTGAGAGTGCCAGCTGAATAAAAGTGACAATCCTGTCATCAGCTAAAAGCCAAATATAGGAGACGGTGGAATATGAGCAAGTGTAATCTCCAGGGCTGGATGGTGTTAGAGTTACAAAATTTCACATGGATACAACAAAATAAAAACTCTATTTAAAACTCATTTTTGTGTCGTTCACATCAAAAGCATAGTTTCACTTTGATAAAGTTCACTAATATTCTGTTAACGTAGGTTAAATTCATTGTAGTCACTGCTCAGATCTGTCTTAAAGGGGTATTGGCACCCGGGCATTTACATATAATGTAATTCTTATGTCATGTGTGTGTATATATATAAGTTATTAAGAAAATTGAACCTGTTTTAAGATAATTAAAGAAATATAACCCATCTATGTAGTCATGTTGTCCTTGAATAGGACCAGCCTGCACCCAGGCAGCACTGGCCTCACATGCACTATTGAGTCCTGTTGAGTTCAGCGATCATTAGCATAGGACGGCTGTGGGACATGTAGTAATTTCCAGCCTTTTTATATGCAAAAGCAATTTGTTTCTTTGTGCAATCCCTCCATCAGCGGTGCTAGTAACAGGGGATAACTGTTCTTGGATACTGAGGTACTATGTGACTATATTTATGGGAAATTATCTTCATGCAGATACATGGTTTTAAGTAACATCCAGTTGAAGAAATCTGGGTATATGGCAGATGAATTCTATTAAATGTGAATACCACTTTGTGTTGAAATGGACCTCATTTCATATATCAATGGAGAAAGGAGGAGGAGGAGGTGCAGGTATAAGCTGCACTAGTATGATGATAGAGGGTATAGTATATTTTGCTTGCCAGGACATCCCCACCCTGCATTGTGCCCCTCCATGCTCTTATTTGTCACAATTGTCATTTGAAGAACAGTTTGAATGTAAGACCAGGCAATGGGAAACCAGCCAAATCCCATCTACCCACCACCAGAAACCTACAAGTGGGCACATATATCAGAATAAACGTTACAGCACAGTAAATTACACAGCTATCTTTTGGACTACAGTCGGTACTAAGGAGTCAGTCATGGAATAAGAAGTGGACACTGGCACACCTGTGTGCCAAAGGGAACAATGGCAGAAGATTTGTCCAGCGCAACTTTATTCACAAGTTAAAAACGGCATACAGGCGGTCCCCGACTTACAGACGACCAATAGTTAATGGGAAATAGGGAATACGGCCAGTCCCCCTGTTAAGTTATGTACAAGATAGGTTCTTAATTTGAATTTGCATGCAAGTCTGAACTGTATATTTTATAATTGTAACTGCAGACAATTTTTTTGGTCTAAATGACAATTGGTCATAAGAACCAGAATTAATAATAAAGCTTAATTGCAGACACCTTTAATACTTGTTAAAGCTGTTTATTGTAGCCTAAGACTAAAGTACAGTAAGTTACCAATTACCAAAGGTCCGTCTGCCTATATCTCTATAACAATCATTATGTGTGTGCTTTATCCCTGGGCTATCAGGTCCAACTTTATACCGGTATATACTATAGGGGGGTATTGAGGAGGTTTTTGTGGGTCTAGGGTGATGCATGGTTGTATTTCCTATGCAGTGTAGTAGATTAGTTGTGGTACATATGGCCTACAGATGAACAGTCCGATTGTGGAGCAGCACAGTGAGTACAATGGTGGGTGCACACCTTTAACAAACCCGATCCACCGGTTTGTAAGGACAGATATCCAAAAAAATGCAATGAGGCAGCACTCCGTTAAGTATAAAGGTGATCTTTATTGACCCATGGCAAAATAAGGTGAAACGTTTCAGCTCATCCATAGAGCTTGATAATGGCTCTATGGATGAGCTGAAACGTTGCCACTTATTTTGCCATGGGTGAATAAAGATCACCTTAATACTTACCGGAGTGCTGCCTCATTGCATCTTTTTTGGATATCTGTCCTACAGTTGGATGTGCATTGCTTATGGCACGCCGCCATCTTTTATTTTTTCTCCTTTGCTTATTGAAGTCCTTAAGTAGTCCGTCTGTAAATTTCTTAAACGCCATCATTAGTGTCTGGTAGACTCTCGGGAGGTATTCCTTAGCATCAGGATCATGGACGTGCTATGATAACTTGCGCATTCCTCCTGAATTGTTATCCTCAAGTGACCCAAGGTTTTTCCTTGGTATGTCTACACATATGGTACATAAAAAGAAATGAATTTCATAAACCCCAGAAATACTTGAGCACATTTTTTATAAGCAAAGCTAAGATATTCCAGGCTGCATTGTCTTCTGTATAAAGTTCAGGAATTTTGTAATTACAATGTGACTCCTGAAAAGATAAAGGTTCTTGTAATTACAGGGAGCTGCTTTGTGTTATTTATTATTTGCATTATTAAAAATTGATGTGGACAGTCGCAGCGCTCCAATACGGTAATAACAGATTGTTCAATTATTGCCTCGAAGAAGCCTTTGATGCCATAAGTATACAGTGTATTGTAATCTAACACCAGCATCTTACTACATCCATTGCACTTTTTCATCATAATCACAGCAGTGAATACATTTTTGGGGGATATTGACATATTTACAACTCATTTTGCCCTAGGTGGTAAGCCTGAAGACAGGCCCATTTATAATCCACAATTATAATTTGCTAAATTCTAATTCTAAAGTTGTCGGGACAGTGTTAACCAATTATAATATTCATCTCTTGTGCTCAGAGATGAGTGGACCCGAATTTTAAAGGGAACCTGTCATCACATTTCACAAATACAGCTAGAGACGGGTTTCTATAGAGCCTATTAACTGACACCCTTGTTTTAGTTAAAAAAAAATTTCCCTTTCATCACAGGGGAATGTCCTGCTCGGCCTCTTCTTGGCAGTCTGCACTTAATGTCCTGGGACCAGGGTGATGTCATTTAAGTTTTTTTTACCCACTTGTATTTGCAACGTCTACCCCATGTATGTATCTGATCACATGTAATTACAGCAACCTCCATGGACTTCTATTCTTCTCCATCCTCCAATGGACGCATACTGTGATTTTATGTGATCAGATACATACATGGGATAGACATTACAAATGTAACAGGACCTTAGATGACATCACTGGTCACATGACATGAACTGGTCAATGATATAACAGAGCTTTCTCAATGTTCCACACAGCAGCATGTCCTAGAAGTGAGACCTGTCAATCAGGAACAAGTAGGCAGGGCAATAAAAGTGGAATTTAGTATGCAGGACTTGCATCATGTTAGATAAATTTCAGCCATGGAAAGTAACTGTTTAGAGATGAGGGTAATGCGTTTTAATTGTTTTTTAATGAAGTATTTAATTTGGGTGGGTTCATTTAAATGACAGGTTCTCCTATAGTTCAGGTCTGGGTTTCGGGTGCATCCTTCATGACCCTGACCTATTGTTGTATTGGCAACCATGCATCCAATCTGTCATATTGAAACTACTAGCTATAGCTGTGATTGCTTAGGGACCAGTCACAGCCTTGGCTTTTAGTTAGGGGCTTGCTCATCTCTACTTGGGATTCCAAGGATAACCACTTCTACAGATTATTAATGTGTGTAACTCCGCTCCTAAACACTATTACCCCCCCTCCCTTCTGCCCCACTCCAACATATTATAAATCCCTGTGCTCCTACTTCTATAGTCACCACTTGTTATCTCACTTCTATATATTCCCACACTTATATACTATAGAAAATCACTGCTCTCCCTCTGATATACTCTGACTCCATGGACCTCCTCCCCTATAATTTATGATATCTGCCTATCTGACCTAGGGCAATTTTTTTTTTTAAAGGAAAAGAATCATTCGTTAGGTCAGCTGTATGATGTATAAGTAATAACTATAGTCCTTTATATCACCATATTGAATAATACACAGTCCATTATTAGGGTCCACAATGTAGTCACGTCGAGGTGACAAACACACTCTGCAACATTTCGGAGGCTGCTCCTCCTTGTTTATTCCTTCCCCTGAGGATGCTCTGATTGGACATGCGTGCTGCTGCTTTACTCACCGTTTATGGCAGAGACTGAAGTAGCCGAGTACTGTACTACATAGATGAATAGAGCAGCAGCAGGCGCATGCGCGACCAGCTATTCTTCTTCATTTGTGTCACAATGGAGCCCGTTGGCATCTAAAAGCTTAAGATGTTAGATGTGACTGTGTAACTAGACCACGTAGCATCTAACTAGACCCCCCAACTAACTGCATTGAGCCATGGGCTTCTGAGTCCTTGTGTCATCATCATTATCTCCTCACATCTTTCCATCTCCCTCCCCCCCCCTTTATGCAGACATGAGCCGACAGTTTTGCTTGCAGTATGGGGTCAGCTCATGTTGGGAAGAGGGAGGAAGAGCTAGCAGAGCAGAGAGGAGATAATGGTGATACTGGCACAGGGACACCGATGCCCCCATTGCTCGATGCACTTCGCTGTCAGGGAGCCGGGTATATTTTTATCAACTTTTGAAAGTGAGTGGAACCAGTAATGGTAATTATAGAAGCCAATTGGGACTTGGTATCAAAAAGTCTATGGGAACCTGTAATTTGGTGAAAATGTGAAATTCTGATGATGGGTTCACTTTGATCTTCATACAAATAATTGGTGGTTATTGGTTTTCTTTTCTTTTTGTCTATGGTACCTAGAGTTGTCAAGCACTACCCCTTTATACAGGTATTGGCAACACGGGTAAAAATTGGAGCACAAAGAGTACAGCCATGACCCTGAAGCACCAAAAAGTTTTGCGTGAATATAATAAAATGTGTTTTCTTTAAAGTGAGACGGAAATGTAAATCTAGAAAACCAGTAATGTACCTGATGTAATGATATTTTAAATTTTGGGTTAATTTGTGAGCTGATAAACTCCTTTAAAGTATACAAAGTAGAAGGCTGCATGAAAAGAATACAGGACATCTCTGATTCTCCAGCGCCCATAAACGGGGAAGGGCGGCGGGGGGGGGGGGGGGGGGTTTGGGTTGAAGCCCGCAGTGATTTTCGTGGCCATATTGCTGGCAATGCATCTCTGTAAGTGATCCATAACCAACCAAATGATTGGTCTGCAGTCTAAGACAAAAGTGTGATATTATGTGTAAAATAGAAATTTGCACGTTTTCTAACTCAAAGTATAAAGTATTATTAGAGCTGGAAAGATTTTTGGAAGCTCACATTGTATTTAGATATGGTATCAGGCCGTTTTTATGTGGAAAAGGGATTTAGTGTCTGTTTAATAGGGAAATTAGGATAGAATCTGATGGTATACATTACTGTATATTCCAATGTAGCTACTGGTTTATGTAGAGAAAAGGGATTATAGGGACAGATAAACATGAGCTGTGCCAAGGCATGTGCATGCAGCATAGTATGGCCGCTCAGTAGGTGTGAAAGTAGTGCCTATTCACTTGGCTTGGCACACGTTTACACTTGGCTTGGCATCCGGGGACTGGAGTGCTGGAACGAAAGATCTGGAAAGAGAGAGGTTAAAGATAATTACAATCACATGAACAGAAGTAACACAACGTTTCGTCTAATAACTCCGTTGTATGAAAAGAGATCTGTGATAAATGACTGACCACCCTCCAACATTATGGCTGTTGTTTAAGTTTTATCATCTAAATAGGTTTAAAAAAATTGTGCTGATTAAATGACTTAAAGGAAACCTACCATGAGGGATCTATTATCAGAAATAGATGTGATGGTAGATTCCTGTCTGCCTCTGCCCTAATCTGTAATATAATAAACCTGGAACCTAACCCAACTTGTTAAAAACTTTATTTTAGTAATATGTAAATTAACTGCAGAGGCTACTGGGGTGTGGAGTAGCCTTAGCTCCCGGTGCCTGGCCAGGCAAGGACACGCCCCAGTAGCCTCTGCAGTTATTTTACATATTACTAAAATTAAATTTTCAACAATTTAGGTTACAGGATAATAAAATTACAGATTAGGGCTGAGGCAGGAGGAATCTACCATCAGATCTACTTCTTGTAGTATATTCCTTATCTTAGGTTACCTTTTGTAGGAAGTCTGTGTTTAGAACAACTCTCAGTGCTTAAAACATGTTGATATATTCGGATGTATTCACTCTTTAACAGAACCTTTGGCCCCTTCCATCCACTCAAACTTTTTGCAGCTCCACTAATTTTGGTACAATTGATTTTTTTCCTCCAGCCCAGCTTCTCCTGAGCATTCGATTCCCTTAGTTTTTAGCTTGAATGTTTAGTATGTGATCATAGGCTGGTGCAGGGGCTGCCCATCTGACCCTAGAGAGCCTAATAAATATATATATATAATGTCTATAACTAATGACACTCATTGTTCAGGAACTGTGGGGCAATAATGGCTACTCTACTAGACGGATCCTCACTCATGTTTGGTTAAGGACTTCACTTTCTCATGAAACCGATTCAACCAAATTCATGAAATTCTTACATAACTATGGAGAGGCTGCATCCTTTGGGTGGATTCACATAGACATGTATTGTATGATCACTTTGTATCATAAAACAATATTATTTTTTTTTATTTTGATGGGGTGTCAAAACTAAAAAGCATGGATGTTCCCCAAGATTGGTGTCTGAGTGCTTTGGTTCTCACTTGAAAAACCCTTTCAATGGGGAGAACTTATCAGAACTGGTACGCCAATTCTCTGGTGTACAAGCCATAAAAAAGTTGCAGTTCCTGGAGCACAGCGAAGAATTGTGACTTTTTTCTTACACTGCTAAGTGCGGCATGGGCCCAGGTAATCGGCTCGTTAAAGGGGTTGGCCACTTTACCTTATGTTTTCTGTACTGTGTGTATATGTGTTGGGGGCAGGATGTTGGGTCATTTACCAAAATGCATCTATTAAATGTTATGCATTGCTTTATTAATATGTAAGTGAAGCCTTATCTGTCTGTGGCTTGTAGAGTAAGTATCTGCATGCTGCTGGTTGCTGGCAGGAAGTGCCTGTGTCTGAGTTGGTCTTGTAATGCAGGAGGGAGGGGCAGGAAGCAGCGAGCACTGCAATGTGCAGACATGAGAAGCTATTCATGATAAGAATCTGACCGTAGGCAGAAGATATACTGTCAGATCCAGGAACACCCTATATTGTAAACACCAGGACTGATGTAGACGGGTTGGAATCATATCTTCATTTTTGTATAAGTGCATTAGAGAATGTTATTTTGTATATTTAAGAATCCTTTCTTCATGGGAATAACCATTTAAAGATCTGTCCTTCTGGGTGACTATAAAGCCATTGTGTAGTGTTGTGGCCTTGGGATAAGCATATTGGACATTGCATGGCTGTACTATTTTAGCAATGCAGCTGATGAGGTTGGCTCTTGCAGCAGGCTGAACACTTTATACAAACAGGCTACAATGACTTGGAGAAATGTGCTGACTAGCAGATGGGTGTAACAAAGCGCTATTGTTTCTACGTGGGATGCCTCCACAGTGTGCTGGGAAGCATGCCCATTCACAGCAGCTTACCTGTGCCGTGTGACCAAGCAAAATCTAACACATGGAAATGACAGCAACAATATTATCTTAGTGACTGTGCAGAGTAAGAGATAAAGTAACTCGTATAGAAAGCGTGTGTGCACAATCCGCTGAATATTTCTTGGTGTTATATATATATATGTGTGTGTTGACTTATATAGAAGAGTGTTTCCTTAACAAATAATATATTTCATCAGTGTTTTTGCATATTCCAATAAGATTTTGAGTAAATTGTTAAAGGGGTGTCTAGATCACAAATATCGATGACCTCAGTGGTTAGCATTAGAAAAGAGTTTGTATGTTCTCTCCGTGTTTGCGTGGGTTTCCTCCGGGTCCTCCGGTTTCCCCCCACAATCTTAAACATACTGATAGGTTGATTAGATTGGTAGCCCCATTGGGGACAGGGACCAATTTGGTAAGTTCTGTGCAGCGCTGCGGAATCTGTGTGCGCTATATAAATAAAGCAAATTTTATTATTTGGCTGGGGTCCGACTTTTGTCATCCCCTCGGATTGGCTGTTTTACTGTAGAGACTATGGCTATTTTAATGTGTCGTTTACGCATTTCAGCTATGTCTTGTCAAGGTGAACAGGATCAAAGTTCAATTTTACATAACCGATATTGAAGATGGAACATCAATATTCTGAGCTAGAAACCCCTTAAGTAAGAAGTCTTGTTTTCTTATCACGATTAATCAAGATCATGCAGATCAGAATTTTCCAAATTGTCAACTGGTTTATCTGATTTGCTACAAATTTTTCTTCATTAGTTATTATAAAAAGTCAATGGTGGGACCTGTTCGACCCTATTTGTTACCAGAAGCTGCGGTATAAACCATGCACTTGGAACAGGGAGAGATAAACTTGCAGGGCATTGTACATATGAAATACAGAGGGTTTACAGACATAACACGTGAGGTTACAGATTGGACGTCTGCCCAACAGGGCTTACAGCCTAAGACGAAGGGGAAGAAACGGAAGGTAAAGATTAGTCTTGCATAGTTGAGATCAGATTATTGCATTTTCTAAGCTTATCTGAAGTGGTGGGGCATTCAGGTTGGGTTTAAAGGTGGGAGAGAAGTCTTTTGGGTAATGAGTTCCAGAATATGGTGAGAGGTACATTTTGGAGACATTTTTTTTTCTTCTTTTAGGTAAATACAAGTGAGGAGCAGAAATCAAAGATTTGAATTCCCTGCACGTGAATATTGGAGGAATTTATTAATTTTAAACACCAGCCTTAATTGGAAACATCCTCCCTGTCGGGGTACCACACACCAGATGTACTTAGAGGGGCACATTTACTTACCCAGTCCTGTCGCGATCCCTGATCCGGACGGTCCGACAAAGATGAAGAACGGTGCAATTCACCAAGATCGTGCGCCCGAGCTCCTGCATCTGTCGCTTCCCTGCTGAGGTCCACCGAAGTTCTCCTTCTTCTTACCGGTGTATGCGAGTGCATGGCTTGCAACACAATTTGAAATGTTAAATCCCACGCGTTGTCCAAATCCGTCGGATGGTCCGACGGCCTGCCCCCCGATTTGTGTCTCATGAATTCGGCACCGATGCGCCAAAACCTGATTGCATGCACCAAAAATGCCAGTGAAATGCAGAGCAAAACAGAATAATTCCGGAAACCCGACAGAAGTGCGTTCCGCGGACCCTTCGTGAATGTGCCCCAGAGACTTTGGCCTCTTAAAGGGAACCTGTCACCAGGAGACCCATTTTTAACACTCCCCCAGTCCCCACAGAGCATTGTACATACACTGCCATGGTGTTTTTGTATAAAAAATAGGTTTTACAGAAAAAAAAAAAAGATATGTTATTTTGTACCTTTCAATACCATATGCTGTGTGACTAGGCACTCGTCACCTGGGAGTGGCTGGAAAGGAGCAGTCCCCCCCCCCCACCCTTGGGAAACTGCTCCTCCATGTGTCCTTTTCAAATATATAAAAACACCCATCACTTGGCTTAGCGGCGCCCCCTGCTGCTCTACAGCCAATCCTGAGTGAGGGGAGTTACCCCTGTAATACATTAATGTGGACTCTGCGGCAAGGAACCAACAGGTGGCTACCACTATGTGTGTTTTCTGATTAGCGCCATCTGACCCAGCGTTATCAAGGTATGGACAACGTATGTCATCTGGGGACCCCCTCCTCCTTCCTGAATGCGGGGGCAGGAGATGCGATTGGACAAGATGTTCCCCCTATTGATGCCACTGTCCTAATATAGGCCGTGACATCAGTGGTTCCTCTTTCCCGCTGAGTGACGTTTGTGCTCGGCGGGGATTTGGGGGGAGAGGCAATGAGACGCTTCCCATAATCGTCTATTGCCTCCACCAAGCTTGCTACGTCTTTCCATCCTGCATTTTTTGGAGGTACAGGATGTTCAGTGGCTGACACTATTTGTCAATGTACATGCTTATCACATATAAATAACGTTATTTGTGCACCCAGCCTTAAAGAGGCAGAAATCATGATGGATGTAGATGACCAGACAAGCTGGATATTATGCTTTAAGGTTACCATATGGATGAACTTGTGATGGGTAATTCCTTTAAATCGGCTATATCTATGTATTACTATTTGGTGGGGCCGCCACTTTTGTGGTATATCTGCTTGTATTCTCACTTTTTCCCGGGGTCTTTTTAATGCATTGTCTGCTTATTAACCTATACTTAGTGGGCTTTCCCAAACTGGGATATATGGAAAACCTGTTAAATCGGAGCAGTGTCTTCTGTGCGCAGGGCATTTTTTATTTAGCTATGTGACAGCTGCTGGATGTTTTCATTTTACTTTTACAGCAATCGTTAAACGCGCCTTTGTATCTTATGTTTTGCTTCTGTGAAGTGGTAATAACAGTAGCAAATTACAATATTTGGATATTTCCCTTCCAGAGCTTTTCTTGTTTTAAGATTTCTTAGAAATCGGACTGGATTCTAAAATCTTTCTTGGAAATTCACCGAGTGGATATCCTGAGAATTGTTTTGGTTTTTCATTATTTATACCCAAAGTGCAATGGTGTCATGTGCATACTGAGAAATACAAAGAACGACAATTTCAAAGTTTGGCCACTTAAGATTGGAAGTTTTTTCAAAAAGGACTTAATTTTTTAACACAGCGATTAACATACAAAGGGTACGGAAGGGTTCAGACCCCTTTAAAGGGGTTGTCCGAGTTTTGAAAAAAAAAAAAAAAACTATGTGGCCGGGAGCTGGCTGCCTAAAACAATAAAGTTGTACTTACCTTCCGGTGCCCTCCGGTATCCAGCGCTGCTGTCACTCCTTTCCGGGCACAATGTAACCAAACATGGCCGCCGAAGCAGCGCTGCATTTAGCTTCTGGCCGGACACGACAACCTTCCGGCCCCCATACACAATGCTGTGTATAGGGACGGATAGGCGTACCCGGCCACGGCCGGCTGGAAGCTGAATGCAGAGCTGCTCCGGCGGCCATGTTTGTTTACATGGTGCCCGGACCGGAGCGACAGCAGCGCTGGATACCGGAGGGCACCGGAAGGTAAGTACAGCTTTATTATTTTAGGCAGCCAGCTCCCGGCCACATATAGTTTTTTTTCAAAACTCGGACAACCCCTTTAAGGTTTAACTCACACCCATTGCAGATCAATTGGTAAGATGAGAGTTCTTCTTTTTTTTATTTGCTCATTAATGTATATTCTTCCCCCATTTTGACAGAATCCCCCCCCCCCCAGAAATGTAGATTTTTTTTAAATTTATTAAGCATGAAAACCTGAAATATCACATGGTCATAAGTATTCAGACAATCCCACGAGAAGAGAAAACACGGCACTCACCGGTATGTGCAACGTTGAAGTCTTTATTCGGACGGACACAGGACAGGAGTGATGCACGCCACGACTAGGCGACGGGCCGTTTCGCGCACAAAGCGCTTCCTCAAGCCTCAGACCTCGCGAGATCTCTGGGTCCGGGTAAAATACCCGCCCCCAGCTCACGTGGCCTTGGCAACAATAAACAATGCAATTAAAAACATATGGCGAATGTCTCGGGTGCACCTAGACTATGATGCACCCAAGTACACACACCGTGAAGTTTTACATTAAAATGATATATCTAGTACACTAAACTGCAATAAAGCAACTAAGCATAGTTACATGGGATAAAGGGTAAGAGGTATTAGAAGCATCAGTACGAGTAGTTGCCCAAACAGTAGTAATACGGAACCATCTAAAGAGACGGTGAGTGGTTAAGTATATTGGTCAGGAAGAGGGGGGGGGGGGAGAACATAAGGAGGGAGGGGGAAAGGAGAGGGGAAGAAAAAGAGGGGGAAAAACGAAAAGAAAGGAGGGGGGAGGAGGAAAACAGAAGCGAGAAGACATAAACCAGTGGAGATACGGATATGAAGAAATGGAAGAATGAAAAAATAACAGAGTCGAAAGAGCGAGGGCAAGGACCACTTGTATAATAGTACGCTGAACAGTTACATGAAAAAGAGGCGCCTTATGGAAAGACGCTCATGTCATTCCTGTCGTTCAATCCCATCGGGCCCAACGCATTATATTTTAAGATCAATCTCCCTTCTCGTTGAAGTAGATGTTTTTGGCGGTCACCTCCCCGGGCATCTACATCTACTTTTTCCAGCCCCATAAACCTCAGTACATTGGGGTTCCCCCCATGCTCCTCTCTAACGTGGTTAATCAACCGGGGGCAGCCTTTTCCAGTACCTATGGAGTTGAGATGCTCACGGAACCTGGTGAATAAATTTCTGATAGTTTTTCCAATATAGAAAAATTGGCATGGACATAATATTGCGTACACTACAAATGTCGACCTACAATTAATGAAGGACCGGACCCTGTGATTAAAACCTGCCAATTTTATATTGCCGATTTGTAAATTAAAGCGACAAAAGTTGCAGGTGCCACACTTAAAGTTACCAGTGGGAATATGTTTTTCCAACCAAGTATTGGTAGATGTAGGTAAATGGCTGGACACCAGCTCAGTTCTAATAGAGGGACTACGTCTAAAGGTGACTAGTGGTTTTTGTTTTGTAACTTCAATAAGTTGCTCATCTAGTTCCAGGATCCTCCAATTCCTGTGTATAGCAGTCCGGATTGCCCGCTCGTGTGGGCTAAACCCAAACGAGGAGGCCACGCGCCCCTCATTACTACTTTTACCCCCACGGCTATTCTCATGCTGACTAATAACTGTGTTAACCGGAATATCTCTTGCTCTGGCCAGAGCTAGCTCTAATAAAGGGATAGGGTATCCACGGTTCATTAATCTCTGCTTCAACTCAGCAGCCTGTCTTTCAAAACCTCCCACTTCACTATTTATCCTTCTCAGGCGCAAAAATTGACTGAAGGGTAAACCTTCTTTTGTGTGGTGGGGGTGAAAGCTCCTAAAGTGAAGGAGAGAATTCGTGGCAGTGGGCTTTCTGAAGGCTGTAGTGGTAAGTGTGCCATCTTTTACTAACACCTTCACATCCAGGAACTCCAAGGTGTCCCCTCCAAACACAGCGGTGAACCGCATATTCATCGCGTTGGTGTCGTTAAGAAAAGACACAAATTTTAAAAAATCTATTTCCGTCCCATCCCAAATTAGAAAAATGTCGTCCACATATCGAAACAGGGTCACAATGCATTTTGCAAATGGGTTCTGAAGGGAAAAAATGTATTTGCTTTCAAAGACCGCTAAAAAAATATTCGCAAAAGTGCACGCCACGGGAGTACCCATGGCCGTGCCGGTCTTTTGAACGAACCATTTCCCATTGAACATAAATGCATTGTGTTTTAAAATAAAAGTTAACCCTTCGCAGACGAACCTGATGTAGTCCTCACTTTGTTGTGCATGCTGGAGGACACCCCGCACACTCTCTACACCCAGATCTTGAGGGATCCGGGTGTAGAAGCTCTCAACATTTATCGAGGCCAGATGGTAATTCTCCTGCCAGGTAACAGATTTTAGCACTTTCAAAAATGAGTTGGTATCCTTAAGATAGGATGGGATACTGGAAAGGAGGGGACGCAACAACCAGTCCAAATATTTGGACAAAGGTTCAGACAGCGACCCTATCCCTGCCACTATCGGGCGGCCGGGGGGGTTTTCAAGGGTTTTATGAACCTTAGGTAAACAATACCATGTGGGGTACCTAGGATGTAAGGGAAGAAGCCTTTTGGTAGTGTTTTCATTAATGATTTTCTTCTCAACACTTTGTCTCAGAAATGTACGTAGCTGGCCAAGGTATTTTAGCGTTAGGTTGCTAGTGAGCCTTTGATATGTATTTTCATCTCCCAGTTGTCTCATAGCTTCCTGGACGTACTGGTTATGTGTCATAAGACTATGTTACCGCCCTTGTCCGTAGGCTTCACCACAACGTCCCCTTGGGACTTTAGCCACGACAGGGCTTTTTGTTCGCCCGCGGACAAGTTTGGAGGGGGCTCCGGGTACACCAGGGCTTTGACATCCTCAAGTACTTTTCTATGGAAGATATCGATAGGGGAGCCCGCAGGTAGAGGCGGGCAAAAAGTCGAGGGAACACCGCCCTTAAAGCTCCGGACTTCCATTGTCTCAGGAGCCTCAATGCGAGATTCTGCAATATCGAGTAACGTACATACATTTAATAAATCATTGGGGTCCTGTAAGGAGGGAGGGAGGAAACCCAGTGGGCCAACCGCACACGGGGCTTCCCCGATAACATCAGAATTAGTGGCGGCATCTTTTCCACAAAAAAACTTTTGAAGATTCAATTTACGAATGGTTTTAAACAAATCGATCTCGAATTGTACAGGGTCAAATTTGTTAGTCACAGCAAAATTTAGTCCTTTTGATAATAGAGAGGAACAGTCGGGGTCGAGAGTCAGGTTAGTAAGATTAATGATGTTAGTCTCATTTACACAGTCACCTGATTCTTCTAACGCCAAGACACTTGTTTCCGTTTTCGACTCGGCCAACGACCTCTTCCTCCTCCTCTTTCCGCCCCTCCTGGTGTGTTTCCTAAAGGGGCAGCTTCGCCATTAGATACAGGAGCTGTCAAGGTGCTTGATCCAGACGCGGAGTCCTTCTTTTGTGTCTCATCTGATGCGCTCGAATCGGACTCTGTTGTCCAAAACTCGGTATTTCGGGGTCTATTCTTTGTCGGCTTCCTTTTAGGATGTTGTCTCCTGCTGGTTTGCCAACCAAACACGTTACCACTTTCAAAGTCCAATTTGTCCCGTAAGAATTTGTCACGTTTTTTGTCTTTTACTTCAGTTTGGACAATAATTAGTCTTTTCTCCAATTTTTTGAAGAATAAAGACGCTTGGTTGTCAGACAAACGAGTCTTTAACTCTATTTTGGCTTTCTCAAGTTCTATGGTGACATTGGCATATTCATTGCGTTTTGATACTAGACGCATAACATTAAGCGAGTGTTGTAAATGCAGTGAGTGCCATTCAGCCATAAAAGAGGGATCTTCCTTATACTGTGCTGCCTCTTTAAACACCCTTAGTCCTCTTGGAACTCGATTGCACTCATTATATGACTTCAGAGAGTGGTTAGTCCAGAAAAGACGTATTTCTTTCTCAGCTAGTGAGGTCACTCTTTGTTCCAACGCTTTAGTGCTAAGCATATGTAAAGTGTCCTTTTTATTGCATTCTTCAAAAAACGTGGCTGCATCTACCCTTCCTGCCTGGAACGTAATATCCATATTCTCATCAGTCACACTCTGACTGGTCGCTGGGGTAGGATCTGTGTCCATGTTTGTGAACACTGTTGGTCGGTGATTGGCAGTGTGGGATCCGCGGGTGTGCCTTGGTCAAATGTCCAGAGATGATGACAGCGTACCATAAGCAAAAAAGAATAGTGGGACCGGCACCACCCTCTCCACACAACCCGAACTCAGTGGCGTCCCAGAGTGTGAACTGGCGTCAAATCGCTGCTTCCCGGAGGTGCACGTGTGAATGCACAGTGAATCAAATAATCCCACGAGAAGAGAAAACACGGCACTCACCGGTATGTGCAACGTTGAAGTCTTTATTCGGACGGACACAGGACAGGAGTGATGCACGCCACGACTAGGCGCCGGGCCGTTTCGCGCACAAAGAGCTTCCTCAAGCCTCAGACCTCGCAAGATCTCTGGGTCCGGGTAAAATACCCGCCCCCGGCTCGCGTGGCCTTGGCAACAATAAACAATGCAATTAAAAACATATGGCGAATGTCTCGGGTGCACCTAGACTATGATGCACCCAAGTACACACACCGTGAAGTTTTTACATTAAAATGATATATCTAGTACACTAAACTGCAATAAAGCAAACTAAGCATAGTTACTGGGATAAAGGTAAGAGGTATTAAGAGCATCAGTACGAGTAGTTGCCCCAAACAGTAGTAATACGGAACCATCTAAAGAGAGGGTTCTCTTTAGATGGTTCCGTATTACTACTGTTTGGGCAACTACTCGTACTGATGCTTCTAATACCTCTTACCCTTATCCCATGTAACTATGCTTAGTTGCTTTATTGCAGTTTAGTGTACTAGATATATCATTTTAATGTAAAACTTCACGTGTGTGTACTTGGGTGCATCATAGTCTAGGTGCACCCGAGACATTCGCCATATGTTTTTAATTGCATTGTTTATTGTTGCCAAGGCCACGCGAGCCGGGAGCGGGTATTTTACCCGGACCCAGAGATCTCGCGAGGTCTGAGGCTTGAGGAAGCGCTTTGTGCGTGAAACGGCCCGTCGCCTAGTCGTGGTGTCACACTCCTGTCCTGTGTCCGTCCAATAAAGACTTCAACGTTGCACATACCGGTGAGTGCAGTGTTTTCTCTTCCGGGTTATTTGATTCACTGTGCATTCACACGTGCACCTCCGGGGAGCAGCGATTTGACGCCAGTTCACACTCTGGGACGCCACTGAGTTCGGGTTGTGTGGAGAGGGTGGTGCCGGTCCCACTATTCTTTTTTGCTTATGGTACGCTGTCATCATAAGTATTCAGACCCTTTGCTCAGTATTTATTATAGGTTTATAAATATGTTTCTATTTTGTCTTTTAGTGAAGAATTACGTAAAGAAGCGCGTCAGCTGAAACGAGAACTTATTGCAGCCAAAAGGAAAAGGGAAGATGAGGCAAAAGAAGAGGAAAAGGAAAAGGAAGCAAAACAAGGTAAGCTACTAATCAGTGTGGAAAGTTATCCTAGGAGACAACTACCATCACAAATTACAGTATTGGTAAAACTCTAATAACATTTCTGAAGTCCAGCATTCACGGTATTGCTTTTTAGGGTTCACACGTCCAACAAGGTTACACAGTGCTCCTGCTCATAGAGGTTGGCCTCATCATTGAGGTGGAAAAATTTTCTTCTGCTGAAGAATCAACCCAAAAATAAAATGCAGACAGACAAAGAGTTCTTGGCAAAGCAAAGTCGTCTCTCCTGGCTTCTGGGTCTACATGACCTCTGGCTAGTGCATACAATGACTGGCGTCTCCTCCTTTTGTACTCAACAATTAATGTGCTGGTATATCTGTTATTTCCTCCAGATATACCCCCTTTTATATAACTTCACACTCCATGTAGGTGACATGTTGGAATGCTGTCCTTGTGTTCCCAGGTGGGCCCACCTTATAATACACCTAAAAAACTTACTTTATTCATTTAGTATATATTTATCCAATTGATGTTCTTCTACCTCCTATGTGTAGGATATTTCTTGTAAAATTAACTGTTATTCCTTCTGTGGTATTTCAGCTATGCAGTCTAGGAGGCGGGGGAGCTCCGTAATGCAGTCAAGCTCCCCTGGCCTCAAATCACCGCCCCTCCGGTACACCCCTCAGCCCGACGTCACAGAATGCCATTTAAATTCCAGCGAATACGTGTTGCCGGCTCTGTGCGTCCCCAGCTGGTTTTAGAGGTGCACTGTGCACACAGAGGGTAATTAGACCCATACTATGCACATTACAGGGCTGGCATCGAAGTGACGGGTGCATCGGGCATGTGCTAGAGTTTAATATGCATTCTGGCGTCAGGCTGAGGAGTGTAGCAGAGGAGTGGCAATCTGAGGTTGAGCGGCCGCTGGAGGTGGAGGGAGCTCTACTGGACTACAGAGCTCCTCTGCCTCCTTGACTGCATAGTTGAAATACCAAAGAAGGAATAGAAGTCGATTTCACAGGAAGGATCCCACGTTGAGAAGATTATCAATTGGATATGCAACATCCCCCACCGGGGCCTGGCCTTCTTCAGTGGTTGTAGACAGCCGGATCCAGAATACCGGAGTGGCTGGCTTATGCAGCGTTGGGCACGCTATGGTCACAGTGCTTGGTATGGGGACCGGAGGATGGGCCTACAGCCTGGCAGGTCTCCAGCAGGTGGTGTGTGCAAGAAATATGGAGGGAGAGGCTGATGAAAGAGGTTTCTCCTTGGGACCACCCCTGAGGTGTATATGGGAATCCCTGGGTGATGGAGGATGAGGAGCCCGTGATGGTGTAGCATCCTGTTCCAGGGATAACACGGAGGCAAAATTGTGCAAATCAACTAACGGTTCTTTATTGGAACTTGGAACTTGACATCAAGAGCAGGTACAGCAGGTTGGAAAGCTGGTAGGAGATAGCTGGTCCACAGGAAGGGTTGCTCACAGCCTCACAGCCTCGTAGTAGCTGGAGAATGGAGCCGAGTCCGGACAGTGGACCTCTGTAGTGGACCTTCCTGGTAGTGAGACACTGGCTTGTGCAGTACAGGCAGGCGCTGCGCTCTCCTCTGCTTCTGCTTAGACTGACTAAACTGTAGGAAAATTTGCTCCCACCCACCAGAGGTTTTTATTCTCCCCTAGTGAGGTGGCAGCACTCCCCAATCAGCCTCCAGCTTGCTTTACAATAAGAACACATGATATAATTGGCTACAGACAATCAATATGTTAACTGTTTCCCTCCCAGGCAGTGGTTCCAGCTGCAATTACAAGGTTATCAAGGTTAACAAGGTTATCAGTCTTCCTAGACATCTCCTAACATGGAGAGGGAGCTATTTGCAACAACTACCTACCCCAGTGGTGGCGAACCTATGGCACTAGTGCCAGAGGTGGCACTTAGAGCCCTCTCAATGGGCACCCATGCCATCACCCCACCGCAGACTCTGCCAGACAGGACTCAAGGCCTCTTGCAGTCCCAGGCAGCCGAGGACCCTGGAAGAAAGCTACAATGATAACCTAAGCTTTGTCTCCTTCTTTCTAGTGTATTAGTGTCCTCATGTGCCTACACAATTTAAACATGTGACAGAGTAGGGAGTAATAAGTTACTGTTTAAATAGTCGCATCGGCACTTTGCGAAAAATATGTGGGTTTTGGATGTAGTTTGGGCACTCTGTTTCTAAAAGGTTTGCCATCACTGACCTACCCTATGTATTGGCAGGGCCATTGCAAGTACATATATACTAATAAGTAAGATTCTTTTTTAGATGTATGGCCCATGGCAGAGGTGACAGGTTGCCTTTAATATAAATATAATATTGCAAACTATACATCTGCTTCTTCTTGAAAAAGGCAGTTTGATGTATTTCATGTCAGGAAAGATGATGGTCACAGTAAAGGTTTGACAGTGTCGGGCTACAGATACACTGCATAATGGATTATCAAACATATATTAAAGACTGACTATAGAGTTGTAGATAGGTATTCCAGGGCATATATCACCAATAAGTTTCTATAAAAACAGATACTTCAAAGCACTGGAGGCCTTTTTATGGAGTAGAGTAGCCCGTTTTGTTATTCCCTTCATAAGATCAAGTTGGATCAACTTATACCAGCCAAAAAAATACTAAAAGAATTGGTTGAAGCAAGTCACATCCGGCAAACAGATATGGCAAAACATGGTGTGACAGTAGCCTTGACATTACTTAAAAAATTAGGATATAGAACAAATAGAAAAGAAAGCAATAAAAAGAACCCTATCATTTTATTTTTTTTATTTATTTTTATTTTGAGTGTAAAAAGGAAAAAAAAAATCTATTTAAAACCAAAAACAACAACCTCTTTATATTGCAGCGAAATTAGGAATATATTTCCTTTACAACAACCTCTGTTTACATTAGCCCATACTACTATTGTGTATCGAATATATATGATGGAATTGGCCAATGTAAAGGGGCTGCAGGCTAAGAGAGGATTTTGGCAGTACCAAATCTGAATATACAGACGGTCCCCTACTTAAGAACACCCGACTTACAGACGACCCCTAGTTACAAATGGACCTCTGGTAATTGGTAATTTACTCTACTTTAACTATAGGCTACAATAACCAGCTATAATAGTTATCAGGTGTCTGTAATGAAGCTTTATTATTAATCCTGGTTCTTATGACAATCCAACATTTTTAAAATCCAATTGTCACAGAGACCAAAAAAATTAGTCTGGAGCTACAATTAGAAACATGGCACACAGCGCCGTACTCCAGGGAAAGATAGGACATGTCCTATCTTTTCCCCGGCTTTGAACGGTACCGCATGTGTGCTGCACTGTACCGCTCCATATGGTGCCGTGCACCCATTGGCGGCCTATTGGGGACTTATAAGGCTGAATGCAGCCTAAAACCAGATTTATGACTTGCGATTTTTTTCAAATAATTGCAATAAAAATCTGCAGCCACTCCATTCTGCTCCTGGTGTATGTGTTGCAATTTTTCTTACTCGTCTTGTGAATGTTTTGTTATTTATGGGGAAAAAAAAAGTTGCAAACACTGCTGAAAGATTTATTAAAGGGCCAACCCCACGGGCAGCGGAGCTCCGAAGGCAGTCATAGAACTATCGCAAGGAGCCGCCTAATGATAAATTACCCCCAGTGGCTTAAATTCTGATCTTTTATAGCTGTATTTTCTTTCCTGCCCTATCTATCCCATCTGCAAGTGACCGGTAACATTAGATTATTTGTATTTCTTCTAATAATAACCCCGTGGAATTTCTTGCTATTTTTGTTTTGTCAGAAGGATAATATTTTAAGATTGCATTCTCAGTCCCAAATACTTGGCCCTAACATTCTGTTTTGTAGCAAAGTAAATATTGAGGATTATATTTAACTTTCATAGCTTTTATGACACCTGGTTTTGATGCAGAAAAAGACCTTTTGGTTTCATATCTTCATAATAACAAAGGTTTGTGTGAGCAGCAAATAGAATTAATAACGTAAAGGGCCCTTTACAATCTTAACTTACCCCCCTCCCCCCAAGACTAGATTCGTATATATCATATCGGTATATACATTTTTAGGCTTCCCAAGTCTGCATTACGCCATTCATATAAAAAACTGACCAGCTGCATAGCTTATATATTTGCCCGAAAAACAAAGGGGTTCCAGAAGTATTCACTAAGGGAACATCCAACAGAAACACATAAGGGCTCATTTACCTGCTCACTTTCGTCGGACATAGTGCATTATCGTCAGACAATGTACTTTCAGTGAACTCCACTGTAAGTAAATGTGCCCCACAATTTTGGCGCTAATGAATACAATGCGGTACTACTTTATTGATCCCGCGGTGTTGAAATTCTTTTGTACATACTGTCCTGTCAATTGTTACACACTGTTAGAGATGGGCTTAACGTTACAGTTACGTACAGACACTACGAGAGGCACATTCTTACACAGTTACATAGTTTTTGCATTTGAACAAAGACACATGTGCATCAAGTTTAACCAAGGGTAAGGGATTGGATGAGGAAGGGATTAAGTGAAACAATTCTTGCATGTTTCTAGTTTCTTAGTTGGATACAAACATGGACTTTGCAATACAGCACAATACAGGTTTAACATGACCACATTAAAAAAAAGGAAAACGGTACATAATACACTGGTGATAATAACAGATAGATGCAGACTAGACAGACATGCATAGGGGTTAATGCAGCGGCACTCACAGTGATTGTGGTGAAGCAATTGTGAACTGCTGGTGGTTTGGCAGGAGAGACACTGCCTGTAGTTTTACGTTTGCCAAGTACTGACGCTGAAGCTGCGTGGCGCTGGCTACCACTGGAGCCTCGGTATAGCCCCTGACTGGCAGTAAGGCACTGGTTGTGATACTTACATTTCAGATGATGCTGTAACCTGTGCACTTGGCTGCCAGCTCTGTGCGACATGGAGCTCCTGCTGCCAATGATCCACTTGGTGCTGAAGGGGGGGGTAATAAGGAGAGAGTGCCCAGTTGGTATTAAAGAGGAAGAGAGGGGGTAAAAGCCGGGGCTGATACACAGGCAGCCACCTATGAATTATCATATCTTTGAGGCTTTTGTATTCGAAGAAAAAGACTCAATGAAATGTTACCCTAAATTGGCTAAAAGCAGACCAGATCTTTTCAAGAAATGTTGTATTCATCAATAATCCAGTGTCTGTGCATGAAGATCAACTGTGGTTCTGGCCATTTATATGACTTGTAGTTTTAATCTTTTTGATTGCTCTGTGTGTAATTTCCAGCTTTCTCTGAGCTGGTAGGTGAAGACATAGCTCCTGTGACTCCTCTCCTCTATCAATATTTCATCAATGAGCTTCTGTCCATCTTGCTAGCAAGACAGAAATTAGAAGACCACACTAATTGGTCACCCTTTCATCTGTCTAGGACCCACCACGTATAGAATATGTATGGGTGGCCTCTATGGTCTCTTCCTTCCCTATGGCAGAAATGGATCCCAAGAAATTATATTATAACATGGTCATAACTTTTCTTTTTTGGAGTTTCAACAAAATTTTATTGATCAGGAAGCATAAAGACCCCTTGCAATAGAACCTCTCCTTGTTAAAAGGATTGTGCAAGTTTGATTGTGATCCCCCAAAACAGGAAAGGGGATAACAATCTGACTGATCACGAGAATGAAGGCTCCCATTCTGATGAAACTGCCGGTGGGGCATGTGTCCTGCCACTCCATTTAATAGTATGGGGGTGTCAGAAATAACCAACCAGTATGTAATACAGGCGGTCCCCGACTTAAGGACACCCGACTTACAGATGACCCCTAGTTAAAGACGGACCCCTCTGCCCACTGTGACCTCAGGTGAAGCTCTCTGAATGCTTTACTTTACTCCCAGACTGCAATGCTCAGCTGTAAGGTGTTTGTAATGAAGCTTTATTAATTATTCTTGGTCCCATCACAGCAAGAAAAAATGAAACTCCAATTTTTACTGGGGCAAAAAGAAAATTTGTCTGGAGTTACAATTATAAATATACAGTTTTCACTTGCATACAAATTCAACTTAAGAACAAACCTATGGAACCTATTTTGTACGTAACCCGGGGACTGCCTGTATTTGTGTTGCTAGTCTTAGTCCACATTCACATGGACATGTGCTTGCCGCCGCACTGAGCGCTGCTCACCCCTCCCCTCTCAATAGGAAATAGTGGCACACGGCTGTACACACAGGAAAAGATAAAGCATGCTATATCTTTTCCCCGTGTATGGTGCCACACGTGTGCGTGGCATCACACTGCCGCCAAGTGCCTACTGCTGTCTATGGGGACGTATATATGTGTACCCCACAACGGGGGTTTACATTTTTATTGTTTTTTGGGAACATTTTAAACTTAAAGCTGAGTTCTGGTTGGTTTCCATTGGCAACTAGATAGTTTCGATACTTTCGAGAAACTTTTGATAAATCTCCCCCATTGACTTCTTTTCTATACTCTACATGCCACACAAAGCCTATATATCGCATTGGCACCCGGTGATCTCTACATTTGCTTCTCTTGGTGCTAATTGGAAACATGGAATGGTTTACCCTTCCTCTAAGGGGATAAAAGGTTACATGTCTACATAGCTGATCATTTCTGGTCTCTTCATTTGAGTGGGTGGTTTCGGTCTCTGCCAAGCTGCTGTCAAGAGCGTTCTTTAAATAAGTTCTTTTTGCTTTTATGCGACATTTACTGTAGTGTTGCCAGAAATTACATCAAACACATCATTCATTTAAGCACCAAATTTCCTCAACATCTTGTAGCACTTAATCACATATTTGAAGATAGCGTTCGCTTCACAAGTTTCTAGTGTAAACCTGTGAACGCGTTACACACTAGGTCACTCTAGGCAAGGCCAATCTGTATGTTATGATTAATTGCTGTACTATGGAGACTCCAAGTAGCTGCGCCGGGTACAGACCACTGGCGGAGTATTTGGTTGTTTGGATGCTTTTTATTATTTTTTTCTGTGCATTTAGTGGGAACAGATTCAAAACGCAACTGGATACTTTGCGGACCACACATGTTATGTTGCTATCGATTTTGATTAATTACAACTTGCTTAGTCGGAGGGTATTAAAATTGCAGTGAAATATAAGCCGAGGCTTCCAAATTTTAGAAGATCAGGATGAGCAGGATCATCTTTGGAATAGATTGTTGTCAATTGTTGCTTTCAGGGGCGTCCTCTCATATCTGATTGGCTGTTTTCTCCCTGTTACGGTATATAAGGAGAAAGCTGTCAATCAGCAGTTGGGAGAGGTCAAAAGCAAATGAATATCAAGGACTCATGAGTCCATGGAGATCATTTAGAGGACTTTCCGTACACCTGTTATAGACTTGTATTGAGTCAACTGCAGAGGGTGGGGAAGCGCAAAGACTATTCAGACAACAGAGACCCCTGGTTTTTACCCTTTAACCCTCCAGTTTTAGTATCTGGACTTAATCACATAAAAACCTCTAGGTTGACACAACTTGGGTCTGAAAACAAATGCACCGAGTGCCGGAGTGCCGAACCTCTTTTCACTAGACTGAACTGATGTGCGGAGTGAGACTGGGTCCTGTAAATCCCTCTAGCTTATGGAGGATTTTTCTTGGACCAAACTTGCTTCTGGGCAACTGGCCTTAGAGTAGTGTTGGTTAATGCTGACCCATTCCAGTTGAAAGCCGCCAACATTCCAGTTGAAAGACTCCACTGAGGAGGAAGGAGCATCATCAATGAAAGGACTCTGGTCAAGGCACAATTCTTACATTACAGTGATGGTGCAGGCCGTACAGGTTCAAGGTCAATAAAAACTAGCCATAGTCAAACACATGACCTCCATGGGCAAGGGAGCACCATTGTAAGGTTAGCATGCTCGAAGCTAAAATTGCTCAGGCGCCTTCTAATATCACCACAGGTCATGTATCAAGAATGGAGATCAGCAAAGCCACTGGGGTGCATTAAAATAGTAGTAGTGTCATCCAGACATTTATCATAATATATATTATGGCCCCAAATATTTGCATGTGTACCACAAGATGGTCGCCAGAGCAAGATTACGGGATGATGACACCCCGACGTGCATTTCAGCAGTAAGAGCCACTGTCGGAATGAAGTTATCATATACTGTATATGCTTTCTTCATTTTTGCAAATCTTTCCATCTAATCTATGTTCAATCTGATTCAATGTAATCTGTCAGAATACTTCCATTGTCCGTGCTTTAATACCATATGACATTGCCCATAGCCTCCTATCCTCACCCGCCCTTTAGCACATACTGTACCTATCCTGACTTATGTTCCTTTCAACAATACATTGACTTCCAGTTCCGTGATTGATATGGACAGGCAGACAAAACATGACTGATATCTGTACAAACATTTGGAAACTTCATCGACCTCAAATACCTCAGTAGGAATGCAAACCCAGAAACATGTATATCTGTCGATTTCACACTCTCCCTATAGAATATATCTATATGTGTATCAGTTACTTTGTGTATTCGCTATTGTAAAAAAAAATCTATAGAATCTAGTGTAACATTTTTTAATAGTTCCTTTATACCCTATACCTAGATAGGCAGCGGTCACATAGGGTACACCAGCTTCTACTACTGAAGTGGGCACCACACATATCCAGGCTAACAAGACTTTTGACTATACACATTGCCACTTGGCTCAAGTGATCCGTGTTTGCGTGGGTTTCCTCCAAAACATACTGGTAGGTTGATTAGATTGTGAGCCCCATTGGGGACAGGGACTGATTTGGCAAGCTTTGTGCTTCGCTGCGTAATCTGTGTGTGCTATATAAATAAAGTATCATTATTATTATTATTATTATTAATAATAAAAATAAGAGTTCAGCTGCAATACCCAAGCTGGACACTATACAAACAATGGACTTGTCTGTGTAGTGGCTTTCCTCTCTGTCCCCCCTTCTTCCTAGCTGGAGGCCACCAGACAAGGCTGATCAGTCGGGGTCCTCTATATCGGACCTCCATAGAGATCTGATATACGGTATATCATAGACCCAGAAAACCCTTTAAAAGCGTCTACCAACTACCAATTCACCCCAAAAGTAAAAACAACGTGGTGTTACTGGCACTTCTTTACTGTTTTTCAAAGATCTGTTATTTCAGAGAAAATGGGGCTTAGTTACTAAGGCCCTTTCGCCGGATTTTCACATTTTTCGAGATTTGCAACTGCTGTCACAGGTATTTAACTGGGGATTGTGTCGACTGATTGGGACTGAGCGCGGGATTTAAGATTCAAATTGTGTTGCATCCAAAGCACTTACATACACCGGGAAGAAGAAGGTGAACTCCGGCGGATCTAAGCGGGGAAGCGACACATGCAGGATATCGGGCGCACAATCTTAGTGAATTGTGGCACAGGGCATTATTGTCGGACAATGCACTTTCGGGAATTCTGAGGGACCGGGTAAGTAAATGTGCCACAATGAATTAGTATGTCGGAGCACTGGTGGCTGTTGATGTGCCTCCTGGTCCACACATTGGGGGTCATTTACTAAGGGCCCGATTCACGTTTTTTCCATCGGGTTACCGTTTTTCTCCGATTCTTGGAGCCGGCATGCATGCGACGGAAATCAGGGGGTGTGGCCGTCATAAAAACCCGACGGATTGGGAAAAACGCCATATTTTTTTTTTTTTTTTTTTTTTATAAAGTGTTGCTTTACACGCGCTTACCTGAACCCAGCAACAGATTGTGAACTCCGACGGACTTCAGCGCAGCAGCGACACCTGGTGGACATCGGCGCACTACCTTACTGAATCGCTGGAAGACCCGAATCCTCCACAGAGAACGCGTCACTGGATCGCGACAGGACCGAGTAAGTAAATCTGCCACATTATCTTCTTTGTATGCTGCCTACCACATCACAGCACTACCTGTTTACACAATGGGCATGGACCTTTGCTAATTTGCATAAATAGAGAAATGGAATTTTTCTCTAAACCCAGTGATTGTTGGAAAGTAGTAAAGTTATTTCTGGAAAACTTACAAGATGCCCCACACAATGCTGCTTTAATGTAGCTGATAGACTCCCTTTACAGCAGACAAGTCTGTATTTAGTGGTGTTTGGTTAATGGGGTGGTATTATAGAGAGGTCTTGTGCTGTACTAAAGAGATGTCCTGGAGAATGTAGGTGAAAAAACGAACATTCTCTGATAAATTGTCGGCTTGTTATTAGTTGAGGCCTGGAGACATGATAATTGAGATAACACACACGGAAGGATAACTCCTTACTGGCAGGGAAGAGGCTTGTAATGAATCTGGATTTCTATACCTTTTGTCGTGACATGTGGAGTTGTGATTTCTATCTACCACAGGAACAGGATGAAACATGAATGCTGTCAGCGACTATTTAACAAATTCACAGCACCTTCTCCTATTGTTTAGTCTTGGTCCCACAGGACCGTCTCCGTATGTGAACTTACTATTAAAAAAATAAAATGGAGGGTACAGAGCATCAGTTTTCCTAATTCATTCTGATGAAGTGTTTATTTAAAGGGGTTGTCCACTTTCAGCAAATAATTGACATTGTTTGTTTTTAGTGAAAAGTTATACAGTTTTCCAATATACTTTCTGTAACCATTCCTCCTGGTTTTCTAGATCTCTGCTTGCTGTTATATTGTTTACTTGCTGTGGATAGAAAGCGATCTCTGGTTATGTGATGTCACGCAGGTGCATGTCCCGCAGAGAATAATGAGAGGTTTGCACCTATGTGATATCACATGACCATAGATTATGTATATTATTGGTCTAAAAGGGAGGGAGAGAGGGAACTTATGGGACCTGGGTGCGATGGAGCGCTCCTGGGAGGTTTAGGTGTTGTGGCTGCAAATAAAAAATTATATAAAACATTTTACAAGCACCTGAAAGTTTCCATACTTTAGTTCTGTAAATGGTTGTAGTCTGTGAAATGCTCTATTAGCCTCCATGGTGCAAATGTATCATACGCCAACGTTAAGTGCACCAGCATATGATGTTACCACCTCCCTCTCTGCTGCGGCGTCTTGAAAAATCGGGCAGATGCCTCCGCTATACCAGAGGGGCAATTCTACACAAAGTCTAGCCTGGCGTAGAATTGCACTTTAGCCTGTGCCTGAAGTTGCGTTCCATACCACCGGTCCTGTCCCCTTCACGCCCCCTTAACATGGAGGTGCTTTGAGGGGGAAATTTAGGGGCTTGAACTACATTTTCTACCCTAAGGCTGAGTTTACACGAACGTATGGGGGACATATGTACAACCACAAGCTTGCGGACGTCCTTCTCCCCCCCCCCCCCCCCATAGACGGCAATAGCCACATGGAGCAATACGCTGCTTCACACGGGAAAAAGATAGGACATCTATAGATAGGACACGGCCGTACGCCAAGCATCTCTATGGAGAGGGGAGGGGTCACCCCTCCTCCCGCCCAGCATACGTTTGTGTGAATTCGGCCTATAAGCTGTGCGACTAGGGGCCATTAGCTCAATATCAGACACCCAGGGGTCAGCAGTGGACAACAACTGTAAGTTCTACTAAAGTAGAGCTACAGGACCTTATCCCCTTCATCCATTGCAGAAAAAAAAAAGATGCCTCGGATAAGTACTAAAGGACCAAACTGCGCTAAAGTCTAAAACGTGCCGTAATGCCAAAACACACAACCCGCAAGATAAGATTTTATACCATTTGTCAAGTTGTCGACTTTCACATTCGAGGCAGACGTTCAAAAAACTTTCTGCCTAAATGATTCTTCCTATTTATTTAATTGTGGTTTATATCTATTTCTTGCTGTTGTGTTTTATAGAAAATTACGATTTTTGTTTCTGTTGTTTTATTAATTACCTTCAATTCTCCAGAGACCAATAGACAACAATCTGCTTTTTGTGCTATTTATGCTTTTGTCTTTTGAATCTTAAAGGACCAATTTTGTAAAAAAATAGAAAGCTGTAGTTAGATTTTCTGGTATCAACTGTTGATCTAAGTGTTGCTAGACCCTACCCCTGGGACCTTTCTCGTGGTGTACTGCCCTGTTTCATATGACATTTTCCCCTTCAGGTAACCTTAGGTTTTATCAATTGATGCGACATTAGAGAGCATTCTCTCATAGGCACCATACTGCTAGATTGTGTGTGTGTGTGTATATATATATATTATAGAGAGATAGAACAACTTTACAGACATCGCAACTTAGATACAGTAGCACAGCTATATGTATGGTGAATGCCTATATACAGGCGGTCCCCTACTTAAGGACACTCAACTTACAGACGACGCCTAGTTACAGACAGACCCCTCTGCCCCCTGTGACCTCTGGTGAAGCTTTCTGGATGTTACTATAGTCCCAGACTGCAATGATCAGCTGTATAGTGTCTGTAATGAAGCTTTATGGATAATCCTTGGTCCCATTACAGCAAAAGATTTTGAAACTCCAATTGTCACTGGGACAAAATTTTTTTTTGTCTGGAACTACAATTATAAAATATACAGTTTCGACTTGCATACAAATTCAACTTAAGTACAAACCTATGGAACCTATCTTGTACATAACCAGGGGACTGCCTGTCATGGCAGCAATATGTAAGGTTAATACCTATATAATGGCAGCTTGGTTATAGTGGTTTAGCAATATGTAAGGTGAATGCCTATATAATGGCATTATGGCTGCTTAGATACAGCGACTCGGTTAAATGTAAGGTTAATACCTATACAATGGCAAATTAGATACATCGCCTCAGCAATATGTAAGGTAAATGTCTATATAGTGGCAGCTTAGATATAGTGGTTTAGCAATATGTAAGGCAAATGCCTATATACAGGCAGTCCCCGGGTTACATACAAGATAGGGACTGTAGGTATGTACTTAAGTCGAATTAGTATGTAAGTCGGATCTGGTGTATTTTATAAATGTACAGTAACTCCAGACAATATTTTTTTTGTTTTCTATGACAGGCAACTGTGCACAAGCATGTTAAGTTGGTTTTGATGCTTGTGCTCCTGTTCCGATTGAACTTCACTTATAGCCCCTGAGACAAATTGGATTTTTAATTTTTTTTTTTTAAAACATTGCTTCTGTGCCCATACAGAAAGCAGCTGGTACGCCGACCGGTCTTAGTACCTCCGCCGAGATCGCATTACTGCTGTCATCACTAAGGACGTCCTTAGTGATGGCAGCAGTATCGCGATCTCGGCGGAGGTAACTAAAGACGCGGTCGGCGATACCAGCTGCTTCTTCTGTATAGGCACAGAAGCGCTGTACAAGCCGTGACCACGTCCTTAGTTACAGCCACCCTCCGCCGAGATCGCTGAAGCGCTTCGACAGGGCACAGAACTTAGGACAGTATCTTCGATCTGAGTTACGGGCCACTCCTAGATACAAACGGGGCTCTCAGCTGCGCATGCGCAGGCCAGGACCCCGTTTGTATCTACAGGTTGTTCGTAACTCGGAACCGCGTAAGTCGGGGACTGCCTGTAATGGGAGTATGGCTGCTTAGATACAGCGGCTCAGTTATATGTGTTGTGGATACCTTAATAATACTAAAGGTATCACAGTGAGAAGGGATTCCACATTTCTTTTTTGGGTAAAAGTAAAAAGTAGTAAAATATGACTTTCATTACATGTTTAAGCTTCTGAACGTTCAGTATTTATGTCCGGGCAACACAAATAATAGTGCGCCTTGTTCCTGTCACATCCTTTGAACAATAAGTTCTCCTTTAATTATTCTGCCAGTGTATTCTGTAATTGAACGTTGTATCATCGTGAGTAATGTGCAGGACGGTGGCAGTAATGCTGATAGCGTGCCTTGTACCACATTACAATTGCAGGCTCCAGTCATGTTTGAGTCATTTGGCTACAAAAATTCTTTTTTGATGTTTTATCATAGAAAAAAATCTGCACTATTTCTTGTTGCTTCACGTTTCTACCACATATTGCCCCTGATTATATGGCACTGAAATTATTTAGTGAATCAGGACTGAGGGCAAGACCTTGATGTGAGAACATCTTTTAGGTTCTGTTCACGTCAGTTTACCTGTTTACCGCCAAAAATCTTCTTTGTTTCTCTCTACCACAACTCGGTGCTATGTATACTAAAGTTTACACCCCCCCCCCTCCCCAATAGAAATCTAAGAATTGGGTGAAGTTTGTCAGCTGCTCTTGGCATCTACAAGAAGTATGTGCGGAGTCGGTGAAAATGGACTTTAGAATAGAATGAAGGCTGGACTCAGATGCTTAATATTGGAAAGCTCCCATTCTGGGCATATTTGTGTTCTGATTCAGGAGAAAGAAGTAGCCATTGCAGGAAATCTCTAGTGGCAGACTGGGCATGTTGAACTACAACATGACCGATCCTTCCGTTCTTAGACATCATCTGTTGGAGGGAAGTCAATGTCATCCAAATACACATTGTTGCCTCCAAAATTAAATCAAGGAATTTTGTAACCTATCCACAGTACAGGGGGAAAGTGTCAGATCACTCGCCACCTGAATGTTTTATTGATTGCCCCCGCAAATTCTTCTGAATCCCTGAGTGAATGATATGTCAAATGTTGAATGAGTGATCTTATATAACCCATGAAAAGATAATGGATAGCCAGTAGCATTTGCACATTCGAGCTTAATTCCCTTGGGGAGTTCATAGGATGTATTGGTCCCCCATTCTTCTGATCACTGGGGGTCCCGCCAGTAGGGTATAAGTGTCTTTGGTCGAACACTCCAGTTAAGGCTTAAAGGAAATCCACCATCAGATTAACTGATTTTAGATAATTGGTACTAATTGGGACCCCCTGTGCTGGAAACTTTGTTTGTTCTGAGCTGGAAGGGCCATTTTTAAGTAAATCACCTTTTTATAACAACCCTGGTCCTGCGTTGTCCTGCCTGGCATAGCCCACATAGCTTGCCGAAAACTGGTGAGGTCTCCGGCTCTGTAAATTTTGGACGTGTCAATGGCATATCACTAGGCCTTGCCCCCTTGGAGTCCTTGGAGCAGAGTGACTGTGGGGCTTAGTTTCATGGTGCTCTGTCTCCTGTAAGCTCTGGTCAGCTTTCTCTATCTTGTGTTGCTGAGACCTTCTGGGCCAATGAAGGAATTGAAACCGCGTATTGCTAGCATCCTTGGCTCTGGCATTTAGGGAGCTTTAACTGGAGCTGTACCGATGAGACATAGCTGGCATGGATTAGTGATATGTCGTCACGGTCTCTCTTGAGACATCCCCTTTAATGTTTTAGTCATGTGCACCTGTCAGATTAATGCTGCTGATCACGAATACATTTTGCAGCTCCCCAGGGGGTCCCTCAGTCCTTACCACAAGCAAGAGAAATAACAAAGTTCACAGTTCAAAGCTGAAGACAAATTGTATCAAGGCTTTACCTCGCGCAAGTGATCTGCTGCCCAGATGTTTTCTGATAATGAATCCAGGATTTTAGTTTTCCAGGTAACTGTGAGACGTCTGGATTCTTTGACATCTGTCATGTGTTAAAGACATGCACAGTTGTATGCTGTAGACGTATTGTAATCACTCACATGGGTTACTGTCCCCCCATGAGGATCCCAATCCAATATCTAAGACGCACTCACTTGGACCAATTTCACGGGAAGCCCGTTGACCTAGGAATAAGCATGTGATAGGACTATAGGACAGCTTGTTGGGTTCATACAATAGTCAACCTCCATTTATCCAACATCCAATTTTTTTTTTCTTGTACAAATTTTAGATTTTATTTTGAGGCTTTATCGCCAACCTCGTATCCTGTAGAGATCTTTATTCCTGTTAAACTGAGCCAATGACTTGCACAGCCTTGTTTGGTTATCAAGAAATCCAAAATCGTCCTTGATATTTTTAAACATCTGGCATGCAGACCCTATTCTAGGTGATATTTGTTTCCAGTTTGGCATACAGGATTTTGTATTTGTATTTTGCCTTACAGGAGAGTGACAACACGGGAGCCCTTCAAATGACTAGACAGTTCACGAATCTTCATATATGATATATTGCAACGAAGGTTTTTCAAATTAACATAAGTAACAAGAGTGCTCTTCTTTTACCACTCTTTTAGACTGGTGTAATATAGTGGTGGAGTCCCAGCCATATGCCTCTGACAAAATTTGATACATCTCTCGGTTGGCCATTTACTAAAAGAAATGCAATCAATGCCAAGTATGAGCTATGATTGATTCCAGCCGTAATTTACTAGGATTCCAAATTATAATAAGTTTCCTGTGCTACGAAAGACCTGACATAGACAACACATCCATTTATTTACAATGTGTTGAGGAAATCTACTTAAAAAAAGTGCTAAATGGCCCAAGAGTAGCCCAAAAAGTTGCCATATTTTAAAATACAGCAGAATTATATACAGCATAATTATATTTAAGGGCATAGGAATATGGTTCTTCCAGTGTGGGAAAAAGGAAAACTATACGTCAGTTCCACCTCAAAGGGAACCTGTCAACATGTGTACCCCTCCAAATCCACAAACCGTAACTTGTCTAGTAGGTTGGAAGACCTCAACATGTTTTTATAGGTAGACAACCTGGCTTTAATGCTTTCCCAGTATGCAGTTGGGTAGGTGGGGAAGCTCGGCCATGCAGTCAAACAACTCCCCGTTTCAGCTCTGCGGTATGCTCCACGCAATAGCAGCGCAGTCATTTGATAAGCACTCCCGTGCTGCTTTTGCATGGCACATGCACAGACTGCCTGTGATCCGACCAGGTACGCACACTGCTGGAGCCCAGATCTAGGTGCGCTGCACATGTGCAAGCCAGAGAGTGACGTAAGACGGAGGAGGCGGGCCGGGCAGGGAAACCAGCCAGAAAGAGGCGGGTTGCTTGACTGCACCCCACCTCCTTTACTCTATATTAGGCAAGAATAAAAATCGTTTTTTTGGAGATGTGAAGCAATGTTGCCTACCTATAAAAACATGTTCTGAGGTTTGGCTAGGTGAGAGGGCCAGTATGTTTATTCATAGTCAGATTTTTGTGTAGAGTGAGGTGTTTAACAACAATTTTTAAGTTCTCCTGATCTACAAGGATAGGTCTATGAGAGAACCAGAAATAGCCGATTTTACTTGTCAATGTACATCACTACTATACAATTGAGCGGGGTGGCAGGATGCATGGTTGACCTGCCCTTTCGCCTATAGGTGAAAACTGGATCACGTTCTTGTGATTAGTTTGGTCAAAGCAGTCGGGTCCTCATTGATCAGTCTGTGGGTAGGGGACAACTTAAATAGTTGGAAAACCCCTATTTAAGAAAGAAACCCAATGGAAGCATAACCTTTAAGACTCTGTATACTCGTGTAGGTGCCTTCCAAAGGCAAATCTCCAAAAGGAGCTTAGTTTCTTCCCTGACCTTCTTAAAGAAAAAATACACTTTTTAGAGGTCTCGGTTTTATTTTTCTAAAATTGGGTTTGTAGTTACTGCATAAAGTTAGATATACCACAGCCAAATGTTTCTGCAGACTCGCAAGAAACTGCATTTTTCAATCCCTTTATTACACCAGCAGATACTGAAATAACCTTACATATGGAAACACGCTTTAGCCAGAAATTATGTGAATACTTTTCATGCATTTTTGATTTACAATGCACATTAATGGTATAGGAAAATAGTTATAAAATTATGCAGTACTTCCTCAAAAGCTTAAACCGGACTCGCACACATCTTCAGCTCTTTTCATACTAGCCTGAATGCATCCATCCACTTATAAGGGGCTTCATCTAAAACCAGATTTTCAGTTCTACCATATATTATGGTTGATCACCATATTCTTGAAGAAGACCACATGACTACAAGACAACTTTTCGAGTGCCGTTTTGGGTAGTTGCTTCAAAGAAGCTTCACTGTATTAGGACATAGCAGTTTTGCAGATATTCGGGCAGAGGATTGTACAGTCTGTATTATTCAGGACGCCCCAGTTGTCCATTTCTGCCCCTGGTATGGCATATGATAAAGTTAATGTAAAAAGTATTATACATTGATCAAACAGGATGATATGGCCAGATATCACAAGAATAGCATCATGATCACAAATATCAATTCCTTGTCTAGATAGCCACAGATGAAGGTTTAAAGGAAACCTACCATTTGGTTTGATGCATTATGAAGCAAACATACCTCGAGAATGCTGTAGCTACACTGATGCAGAAACATATCTTGGTTAATCCCTTAGCTGAGTGGCTTTGCTGAAAATAACAATTATAACATTCAGGACCTTAGGCTGGTCAGGTTGGCTGCCTAGATCAATACATTAGACACTGAGCTTGTAATTGCAAATGGCGGTTAGTCGAGCATGATTAATCAACCTGAGCTGGATCACTTATACACAGCAGCTGGGGGATGGTGCCGCGATTGATTATTCTGTCTGGCAGGGAGAACAGTGATTGCATCATCATCTCCTACAGAGAAAAACTCACTTGCTAGGAGAAGCGCTGAACCAAGCTCTGAAGGAGCCATAGAAGCGACAGAGCTTCATTATCATAATGTTATATCTGTTTTATCAGCAAAACCACTTAGCTCAGGGATTAACCAAGATAGGATCCTGCATCAGTGTAGCTACAGCAGTCTCAAGGTATATTTGCTTCATACTGCATCAAATCAAATGGTAGGTTTCCTTTAAGGCACAGGAGAGGCTGTAGACTGTGCTCTGTGCAGCAGCATGCATGTCACATGCAGCCCAGTACAAGTGGATCTGAGATGATTGATTCAAAAAATAATCATCTACAGGAGGCAGTGAATCCCTCAGATTTATATGTCACACTTTGGATTGTTTCATAATAATCTTTATTTATATAGCACCTTCATATCTCGCAGCCCATTACAACTTTGCAGACACAGTTTGACTAATATTTTAGTATTTGTAAACCTACCATAAGCTGCCTGATTACATATGAAAATTATATAAGGGGAAACAAAATTTCTGTTTAAGACCAATGTAGTCGTAGTCAGATACAGACTCCGAACCACAACTGATCATGCAGGTGCCCCCTGTAAACTATGAAATTCTCTACATCTGTACAATACATGAACATAGAGTGATGGGAGCATGGCAGATTCTATATCCATATATGTATGTTATCAATCAAATTATTAAGAGGTGGTTTCACTTTTAAAGGAAATCCCCTTTGGAAGTATGAGTTGGCATTTATAGCTTCAGCTGAATGCCAGTTTACTGCTTGAATTTTATTTCTTTACATATTGGCAGAATGTTTAATTGTGTTGGCACTGTGCCTCAATAACTTTGGCATGTGCACACTAATCATTTAAGCCGAGTCTTTCCTGCTTCTGTTTTTTTTAGCTTCTGCTTCGATATGACTCCAATACTAGTTGCTATACCAGTGTGTGTGTGCAGTGCCTGGTCCGGAAACATATACCGGGTGATGGTGCTGTCCAAAATTAATTCTATGTATAGCGGAATTATAAGGATTTGTTGGTTATTAATAATTTTTCATTTTATTTTAAATGTGGTTAATTCCGTAAGTTACATTCATTCTCCAAATCCACTTTTTGATTTATGTGTTATATATCTTGGATCTCTAACATATTTTATTGGAGTTTGTCCTTTGATTCACTGTTACTTTTTGCAAAAATGTAATTTTGAGCTGAACATTTTATTGTCCCATACTTGTTATGTCGCCCCCTGCTGTTAAATTCCTCATATCTCACAATGTCCGCTTATGTGTCATGTGTTGGTGGTCACATATAAGATAACACTTATTGTCCTAGAAAGGGAAAATAGACAGACATATGCAGCACAATAAGTTACGTTAAAAAAAAAACAAACAAAAAAAACTATAGGGCATTAAAGTGAGGTTAAAAAAGAAAATGATTAACAAAAAAAGTAATAGGTAATTTTTTTTTTACATGTGTGGGCATTGCTTAACATTCAGCTAGGGGCCCAGCAGTCCCCCCCCCCCCCCACCCCCTCCATCCCTGATGACCTGATAAAGTACATTAGAAACAAATGATTTCTGAAACCTTCTGGTTCTCTTTTGATAAATACATCGCCCACTATCTGAATGATAGTACTCATGGGATTGTGTTCATTTCTGTAAATTTTGATAGCATGCGCTCATTCAGAACTTTGATCCACCCATCCAGAATTGCTCCTATGATTGCACTTGTTTTTTCTGGTTATAATTTTGTTTTTGTTTTTTTAAAGGAGCTCATGAACACATAGTGGCAGATTTATCAAGTGTCTGAAAGTCAGAATATTTCCAGTTGCCCATGGCAACCAATCACAGCTCCCCTTTAAAATATTCATGAGCACTGGCAAAATGAAACCTGAGCTGTGATTGGTTGCCATGGGCAACTGGAAATATTCTGACTTTCAGACACTTGATAAATTTGCCCCATAATGCTAAAAGGTGAATTTGTATTAACATTAAATGAGCATAAGGAGCGCAAGAAAAGTAGATAGCCAGCTGCTTTCTTGTACACTTGGTCAACATGGTGTTGCCAAATTACTTTTTCATCAATGACTACACCAAGATATTTATAGTTGGTCTCCCATTCTACACCATCTATAAAAGCGGGGGAAATTCCCAGTGTTTCAAACCCTGCAAAATCGATAATAACTTCATCAATCTTGCTGATGTTTAAGGTTTAACTGTAAAGTTACTGACAAAAATTAGTTTTCGCACAGCTGGAGAGAACTTGATTTCCAAAGATACCTATATCATGCTGCTGGCTTCTTCCTATCCTGAGATATAGCCTTATAAATTTATCATCTCTTCTTATAAAAATCATATTTGGCTATTCATGAAGTGGGCAGCACTTCCTGGTTGTGACATCTGCTCAGGGCACTGAAGCCAGAGCTTCACATGAATCAGGACAGCATGTTTGTAATTGGACAACCTGAAGCGTGTGATGAGTCGCATGCTTGTGACATCACTCTAGGTCCTATTTTCTTGCATCTCCTACAACCCCTCCCAACAAGCCTCCTCTTGTATCTATCTGTCCTATATGGTTTCCCATGGTTACCAGAAAACATGACAAAACAAGAGTAGCCTGGGGTTAAAGCCTCTGCTAGCAGATAAACACCTGCAGATAGCTAATTAGAGTAAATTAGAGAATTGTTTATGTTTGTTTAGTGCAGAGTTAGGCAATAGCCCATTTTCACCACAGCAATTGGAAAAACGTTTCACCATAGAGCATTTCCCCGCTATCTCTGACACGGCAATGACCGTGTTGTCAGAGTATTCCTGCATGAAGCAGCAGTTCTCATTAATTCTAAAGTGACATCAATGTATATGACTTATAAGAAGGCAGCCAGAACCGTTCCTTGTGATACTTCCAAAACTGCATACGACTTTGCCTGACAATTTGACTCTCTGTGTAATGCAATAATATACATATTCAGTATCTCAGAGGTTTCCTCCGGATATATGTGTACACAGAGTGTTTCCCGCTATTGTACAGGCCAGCCAGTAATATCGGCATACAACCCTGGGCCACTCCTCGTCCCAACACACCCAAAGTGGCTTGTTGATCAGAGAGGCCAGGAAAATGGTGGAGAGGGGGAGATTTATGTGGCAGTTTTCTGGTAGAGAAGGCATAATGAATGTAAACCAGGGATTTTCAGGTGCGGTCCACCTGTGTGACATCACATTACCCGGAATATAACGAGCCGTGCACCTGTGTGACATCATGTGAGCAGGGATATGAGCCGTGCACCTGTGTGACATCACTTGACCAGGTATTAAGAAAAAAAAAAAAACAGACCGAGGACGACACCTTGAGTGATATCTTCAAGACAAGAAGTATAAGAACCAAGCCCCCCAATGTGGGGGTGCTCACCTGGTCCAAACCTGATTTTCAGGCAAAATTCCCCATTCACAGGGTCTTTTTCAGGTCTTTCCAAAGAGGACAGCTACCTTTAATTCCAATAACCGAATTCCCAATATAAGGTTCGGTAGCAAATATCAGATATCAAATTATATTGATCCTAATACTCCATGAATTAGTGCATCTTCCATTCAGTTTTTTTAGCGCCAAATTTAAAAAAAAAACTCTTTTCACATGACCAGGGTCCGCATGAAGTAAACAATGAAAATTTGTGTTGAATGACAGCAAGCAAAGATCTAGAAAACCAAGGGGGCGACGACACGTGGCGTTCTGACACATAGTAACATGAAAGCGCATGCGTCAGAGCGCCACGTGTGAACGCACCCTCAGAAATTGATACTGAAAGCTTATTGGAAAATTATATAACTTTTACATTATAATTTACTGAAATGTGACAACCCCTTTAAGTTCATGCGGCAATATGTACTATATAGCGATTACAAATCTTTATAGCAACATAACTCATCCGTCTGCTTTTTCTTAAGCTGAACAAACAGTGGCTAACAGCGTCCTGGAAGAATACATGAAAGAGAAGGAGAAGTATAACAACTGCCGGAAGAAAAACACCAAGAAAGGAACTTCCAGAGAAGAACAGGTAATTCAGCTAAAAACGAATTGGAATTTATGCAAATTGTGCATTTTATGAACATGTCTATGAACTACTCAACTGTTTATAATTTAGGACTTTTATAGCAGCTCCGCTATTCATCCATATTCCATCTCTATATACTGGGGGTTATTTATAAGCACCGGCGTTTGATAATGTCAAAGCCTCTTTAGCGTTTATATCTACTCCAGGTTCTAACTAGCGCAGAAATATTCTGCAGCATGAGAACTTTTCGTTCTATATATTTTTCGTGTGTAGCATTATTTATTTTGGATTGCATATTTTGGCATTCGCATGAGAACTTTCACTTTTGAAAGTTTGTGCACAGGGCAAGGGCTGATTCTAGCCTTTTCGCTGCCCGAAGTAAAAATTGAAACTGCTGCCCCTCCCCCGCAAACAATACCACCTGCAACACTAGTACTTAGTCAATGACACATACATTAGTGACATTTAGTACCTTCCAGGTGATGAACTGCCCCATCAGGACCAGGACTTCTTCATCCATGGTTTATTTCTGCAGAATTTACAGTCAAATGTCTTAAGCTCTATGCAGCTCAAATCCACACGGTGCCGCTAAAAAAACTACAGTCACTTAAAGCATAATGGAGCGTGTTCCTAAGTATATATTATCCTGGCAACACCACTGAACACACAATTCCCCACATAAAACATCCATTGTACAGCCCCCCCCGATAAACGATAGTATCTACAGCACACACAATTTATTATGTCTACCACACAACCCTGAACCACAGCACCCAGCTAATTTATACCTGATTTGTTTGTATACAGTTGCCCTATTTATAACAGCACCCATATACATATTCCCAAACTAAATCACCTACTCTGCCAGCAGCATACAGCCCCCCCGTATACACAAAGCCACTGGCCTCGCCCCCGCACCCCTTTACGCACCCTTGACAGGGAGCTGGCGAAAAGGAGGAAATAATCGCAAGTTGCAGGCATTTGCGATTATTTTAAGGGCTTCTACCCCACTTTTGTGGCATAGAAGTCCTGATAAATAGCCCCCACTCTGTGTATATCAGGCTGCTGATCTCTACTTATCCTAATTCCAGGCCACCCTTAATTCCTTAACTCCCCACTTCCGTCCTTTTTTTGGGATAAATGTTTATATTGCATACGTCTAATGTCTATATTTGTACATGTTGTACATTATACACAGGATGTAGTATATGTGTCTGCTTAGTGAGGATCAAACCATTGGCAATACCCATTGATCATTGGGTGTCATGCTATATAACGGAGGTTATGCTTTAGATTTGCTGCTCAGTTTTTGCCCACAACAGGAACATGGCCACAACTGTATCCCTGTGCCCCCCCCCACCAAACCACAATTGATGGACCATCAATGGTTAATCCTTTTAAAGTTTACTATTACGGTAGTAGCGGTGCTGGGCTGCAGTACTAGTAATAACCAATTAACAAGAGTGGCGCTGTTTCAGAAACATCACAGAGACTTTTATATAACCCTGGACAACCCTTCTATGTCATGACATGGAAAATCAGTATCTATGATGAAGTACTAGGTGAGCCTGAATTGCCCTTGAAAGTTTCCAAATAATTGTGGTAGAGGTTTGGGGTTAAATTAAAATCAGTATATGACAATAGTATGCGGAGTGATGTATCCTGTCTTTGTGAGCCAGCCAGACCTTGCATCATCACAAATGGCTTTGATGTAGATGAAGAGACGGATTCCCCGAAATAAGTGTCATCAGGTCACATTGAATACAGATGGTCCGAGAACTCGTTGTTACCCACCGGCGGCTGCAAGAATTCCCAATAAACATATATGTATCTCATCAGAGAGTCGCTGAGGCTGATTTCCTTACAAATTGCCCAGAATTAATCAATTTACCTGGATTTTTCATCTTTCCCTTTAGACGTTGTCTCTTTTGAACAGTTTCAAGTCAAAACTTTCACAGGCCATAATAGAGGCACCAGAAGAGGATCCGGTATCTGAGATGGAAGAGGACGATGATAAAGGATGGTAAGGGAGGAGGAGATTTTTGTATGGTTTTGTTATTCCATGTATTAGTAGTAGTGAGGAGTAGTGATCCTGGGGATGATCATGTGTTACTGCCACTCCTTTCACTTCTATAGGAATGACAATGGCAGTCCCATGGAAATGAATGGAGTGGTCATCACACATTTGCACCAGTCGTACCCATCTTTGTTATCCATGGCCTTTTTCCTTCTAAAATCAACGTTTTAAATTATGCTAATGAGCCATATGGGCTCAGGTGGCGTTACCAGAGCCCTTTCAACCTGTAGCTTCACAGGATGTTACAATGAGCAGAACATGCCTTACACTCCCCCTGCTCGTTCCCGCAGCCGCAGGAAGTGCAGAGGGAGGGGGGACCTGCTCTGCTCAGTGTAAAGGCCTGTGTAGCTACACCACAGGGGGGCTCTGGAAACACCCACCAGAGCCTCTCAGGCTCATTGGAATAGTTATGAAAGTACATTTTATAGAAAAAGAGGCCATGAATAGCCAATATAAGAAGATCATTGCAGTCACTGTGCCTGGACCTATAAGTAAGTGTCCCTGGTTTGATGGTAGATTTTGCATATTATTTGTGGGACAAACTTAATAATAGTTTTTATATTCGTGTTTTGGAAATCCACACGCATATAACTTTAACATATGGGTCACCAACTCTTGTTCTAAAGTAGTGTTTGCCAACATAAGGGTGATCAAGTCTTGTGTCCAGGTGTATATCAGTGGAGGTCCCTCAGCTCCACTCTATACAATATCCTCCCCCCGTTGGGACATATCATAAAATCTCTGCTCTGAATGTCGCCCTTTGTCATTGACCATATAAAACCATCCCTGTACCTTCCTATTTGCCACATGATGACATGGTTAGACTTTTACGTGAATTAGCATTTTCTTCTTTGCCCCATTCATCCTGTCGTCTGACATTTCGGCCTGGCACGCTTTCTTCCACCTCCTTCCTCGTCTTCGGTGCCACATTCCACAAACCTCCTGTATTTTTTATTTTTTTCCTGGCACGTCCTCCGCATCAGCCGGTGTCATTCAGCTTCTGCCCTAGACTGCCTGCGAGAGGAAGCGCACCGTGACACCCAGAATAAACATTTCCTATTAATATATTACGGAGCAGAGGCCAGTTACCGCGCTAGACTACCTCTATTGACCTTGGACGTCTGCTCTCGCCAGCAGTTTGATTATTTATTTGGACCCTCGGTGGTTACTTTGCTATGGTACATTGCTGCATATTAGATAGAAAAACATATTATAGGAAGTGTGCCTAGCTGCTGAATATTTATTTTCCCTGGTGTCAGGGAGGAATGTGTTGGAACTCTATTATGTTGCGTGTAGCCTCCGGGGAAGAGCGGATTTCAGCACACGCTATTGGCGATAATTAAAGGTAATGGATTAAGCGTGCAGGACCCACAGCCACCATGGCATCCTGACCTTTAAGAGGCAATGGAGAACTTCGCTTGGACCCTTCCCTGCCCAGGAGCGGGTGTCAGAAGACTTTTGTTTTGCACAGTTGTTGTTCTTCTGGATGCATTTAGACCATTTCCGAAGTGTATATATTCCTCATTTCAATAGAATTTCCTCTGATTGTCGGGTTACAATTAGCAGTATAACGTTGCCAAAGGCAAAGGGGTCCGGTATGACCTTTCCGCTATTGGCAGAGAGTCCTAGAAATGTCACAGAGTGTTTCGGGAGCCAGACGAAAAGCAAGACAAAACGGAGAGAGGTGGTTTTTGTGATATTGTAGAGGTACATTATGTTCTCCCAGAATAATGGCTCGCTGGCTATGCGACCAGGGGAGCTGTATTCTGGTGTGACGCGCTCTCAGACCATGAAGTGTTTTTCTACCACAGCTCCCAAAAGGTGGATCAGATGTACAGAAACACTTAATATCACTATAACGTTTGCTAAGTATTTAAATAGGACCTGATTGCTCTCCGTTAAATATCTTTGTATATGTGTCTTGTATGTTTATGTTGCTCTTTTGAGCTTCATGATGAAGTGGAAAAAAAAAAAAATGTAGAAAAAATTGCCAGCTGTATGTGAAACCATTAGCATTGCTTATGAGATGTACATGGACACAGTCTGACACTGTGGATTGGGAATAACATTGTGATTGGCGGGGGCCTGACTCCTGGAACGGGCACTTATCACGAGAACGAGAGTCCCTTTCTCGTTAATTGAAGCGGCACGTTGAGCATGTGTCCTGCTGCTCCATTCAATACCATGGGAGTGTCGGAAATTGTAGTTCTCAGGTATCTCTGGCACTTCCATTTACTGTCCACGAGAGTGCTGGAGATAACTGAGCACTGCTTTCAGCAATTTTCATGGCTTGATTGGACAGACTGGACACATGTTTGACCTTGCTCACTGCATTTAAGAGTACATTCACACAACATATGTGAGCACTGCTCACCCCTCCTCTCTCCATAGGGAAGCGAGCGACCATTGCCATAACACTGCGATTAATAGGACATGTCCTATATTTCGCTGGTCACGGTGCGGTAAGTCAAAGTGTGCTCACCGCACAGTGACCAAACACAGCCATGTCCTTCTAGTCCTATACTTGTGTTTGAGTTTTTAATAGTGTTTTCATGTAATCTCATGTCAAGTCTTGAAGGGGATGTCCACTTCAATAAATAATTGTTAATATTTTGTACAATGAGTTATGCAATTTTGTAGTATACTTTTTGCATCAATTTCTCACGATTTTCTACATCTCTTCTTGCTTTTATTCAACAGGAAGCTTCATTATTTATTTTCTTGTGAATAAAAAACAGACCCTAGTCATGTGACCTCGCACAGGTGCATGGCTCGTGATAACCCACAGCTTATGAGCCGTGCACCTGTGTGACATCACATGACCAGGGATGTAACGAGCCGCGCACCCGTGTGACATCACATGACCAGAGATATATAACAAGCCGGGCACCTGTGTGACATCACATAACCAGGGATATAATGAGCCGTGCACCTGTGAACACATGACCAGAGATATAACGAGCCGTGCACCTGTGTGACATCACATGACCAGGGATGTAACGAGCCGTGCACCCGTGTGACATCACATGACCAGGGATATACCGAGCCATGCACCTGTCTGACATCACATGATTTCTCTCCACCGGAAGTCAACAATGAAGCTTCCTATATAATGACAGCAAGCAGAGATCTGAAAACTGTTAAAAATGTATACTTTATGTACATTTATTTTATCATTTTCATTATACAAACAACATCAATTATTTTCTCAGAGTGGACAAACCCTGTAACGTTTGCCCTATAGCACAATCTCTTTCATTTTCCTTTCCCTCTGAGCGGGACGAGGCTACTGAGCAGATTAGCAGGAGACCATTTTTCTCGGTAAGTGAATTCCAGTGTGTGATGGAGTCATTGATCCCGTAACACAAAGGGAAGTTATGACGGTGGACTAGAAAAGCATCTGTTACTGAGCTCTGTCTGTTACATTGCCTCCAAGCTGTTTTAATCATTGGAGGATATACTGCGAGGGATCTTCATGTTGTCTTTGAGGGCCGTAGTGTAGAGCTTTCGTAGCGTTTCCAGTACATTTACTACATCCTCTGTGCTTGTCTGTCATCGCTGGAATAATGACTTTCCCTTTAAGGAGGCTATTTTTAATGTATAGTGTTTAGCACATTGGGGGTCTAGGAATAGCTCTGCCTGTGTACTTTTTATAAACACAAACCTGCACCCACGTCCACAGACCTGTATTTACCAGGTTTTCTGCCATATAATCTCACTATTAGTCCACACATTGCTGTATAAATATCACGCACAGTATATATTACTTGGTGGTCTGATGAGTGTCGGCTGCATAATTATCTCTTCACTACACAGAACTGCTTTATATTCTGTACTAGCTGTATCTCTCTATCTTTAACTCTGACTGTCTCTGAACGTTTCTGTCTCTGACTGTCTCTGAACGTTTCTGTCTCTGAACGTTTCTGTCTCTGAACGTTTCTGTCTCTGAACGTTTCTGTTCTGAATTTCGTCTTGAACTTTTGTCTCTGAAACGTTTCTGTCTTGAACGTTTCTGCTCTGACTTCCGTCTTGAACGTTTCTGTCTCGAACGTTCTGTCTGAAGTCTCTGAACGTTTCTGTCTGAACGTTTCTGTCTCTGACGTTCTGTCTGAACGTTCGGTTCTAGTTTTCTCGAACGTTTCTGTCTCTGAACGTTTCTGTCTCTGAACGTTTCTGTCTCAGTCTTTGACTGTCTGTCTCCAACTGTCTCTGACATTTTATTTGCTAATGTGTCCTTGCATTCAGTCTGAATGCCATAGAAATATATTGAAGGCTGCTCTGCCGCCCTTCAGGCAACTCCCGGCAGTCATGTGATGTCACCAGCACCCGCGATCGTAGCTGCGGGGTGTCAATTGGTGACAGATGGAGCTCACTCCATCATGTGCTAGTGCCGAAAATTGGCGCCGTAATATAGAACAATTGTAGTATGAGATTTTATAAAATGCAGATACACACGGCTCAGGTTTTTCATCCACAGCAGGACAATTTGTGTAATGTGAAAAACTCAGATTGAATTGCACAGTTGTTCTGCTTAGTAATAACTCTTTATAGAGACAGTTCCCGGGTTACGTAAAGGATCGGTTCTTTAGGTTTGTTCTTAAAGGGGTATTCTCATTTCAGCAAATTAATTATTATTTGCATGCTGGAAAATTATACATTTTTTCAATCTACTTTCAATATCAATTCCAAACGGTTTTCTAGATCTCTGCTTGCTGTCATTGTACAGGAAGCTTCTATGATTACTTCCAGTGGACAGAAATCTGACCATGACCACACAGGTGCACGGCTCGTTAGCATCAGACAGCAATCAGAGCTGTTTTATAACGAGCCGTGCACCTGTGTGACCATGGTCAGATTTCTGTTCACTGGAAGTAAACATAGGAGCTTCCTATACAATGACAGCAAGCAGAGATCTAGAAAACTGTTTGGAATTGATATTGAAAGTAGATTAAAAAAATGTATCATTTTCCAGTATGCAAACAATAACATTAATTTGCTGAAATGGGAAAACCCCTTTAAGTTGAATATGTATGTAAGTTGGAACTGGTATATTTTATAATTGTAGATATTTTATAATTGTTGTCCCAGTCCCATTTGGATTTTCAAAATTGGTCATGGGACCAAGGGTAATAAATAAAGTTTTATTACAGGCACATTACAGCTGATCATTCCAGCCTGGCACTACAGTAACATCCAGAGCGTTTCACCAGAGGTCACAGTGGCCAGAAGGTCCATCTGTAAGTTGGGTGTCCTTAAGTAGGGGACCACCTGTAGGGTGCCATCATATTCCACAGAGCTTTACATATTATTGGGTAAATATAAGAGATAAATTTAAGAAAATAAGAGATTTGAGAGCAGTTGCATGGTCATGTAAAGCAATCGCAGTGGTGGTGGGGGGCTCACAAGAGCTTACAATCTATGAAATGGAAGCATTTTTCCAGCACGTGTGACCCCAGCCTTAATACATTACACTTATCATATGAAAATATCCTGTTAGCCACACAATCTAAATATAATACTGCCAGTGACAATGGCCGTAGCCCCCAGGTACATCTGTATACCATTGTTCAGGCATTTCACGGCCCCCGTGTTTGCTTGGCAATTAGCAGCCATTGTAAAGTGGTCGGCCATGATTTACAGTCTCAAGGGCCATTTCCTAGTAAAATCACTTAGTCTTAAATTCCACTCCATGTTGTAATCCTTTCCTTTCGGTATAGTAAATTTTCTCCTTCCTTCTACTCCTCCATAGCCATACATATCCATATCACCGCAACCATCCGCGCAGTTAATGTACATACCCTGCATTTGATACAGGGTTTTTTTTTCTCTCTCTCTCCCGTCTAAGCCCTGTCTTCCACTTGTGACATATTGAATCTTGATTGATTCTTTTTCATATGAAACCCAACACTTGCGTCCTAGACACATATAATGTACATTCCATATTACGTCTCTTCTAAAGCGATAAACACAGATTGATTAAACAAACCTCCTTAAAAAATATCGTACCTGACAAAAAGGACCAACTACAGCATTTTTCTTGATTGCTAAAGAGTCTGAGTCCTTTTCAATTACAGTTAATTCTAGACATATGTTTTGGTAGAAGGATGGGGGGGGGTTAGAATAGGCAGACATTCCGGATAGAGCGTTATGTATAAAACATATAGCGGCTCGTCTAGGATCCGAGCTTCTGTACAACAAAGTTTCCTTCTGTAGCCCAAGCCTAATGCTTCCATGTTCACTGGTTTTAGTGTCAGATTTGATGCCGTTTCTTCCTCTCTGGTATAACATGATCCACTCCTCAGATCAGCATTACCGTCAGTATAAATCATATAAAATGTGCTTCATGTAAGGGAAACCTGGCCACTAGACTGTTAAAGGGACTCCTTTATTCCATATTTTATCCCACAAAACTACTAACCCCATCAGATTGAGTATGAAATGTCCTTTTTAGTATTCTCTTTTTTAATTTGAAATCACAAATGTTTACTTCTTAAAAGCACCTCCAAAGGATATGAGAGAAGTCACTTTTTGCCTGAGGCGAGTTGTTTTTCAGGCTGAAGGGGGGAGTGTCACTTCGAACCCTCTATCTTGGGCTCCATTGTACCTAGTACCATTCTTTTGGTATTGTATTAAAGATAAGAATCTCCTCTTTCAAATCTCATCAGTCTTGTGGTTCTGTGGGCTACAGAATCGGGGGTACAGACAGTTAAATGTTTGTATAGTGAAAATGTTGTAAAACTTTGATTCTCCATTATACCATATAGGAGCTTCAATTTGCCGGATTGGCTGCTCAGCCACCAATCCAAACCCGGAACAGGAACATTGGGTCTGCTTATCTCTATTGACCAGTCATAAAAAGTTCTCCCCTATCCACAGGATAAGGAATAACTTACTCAGTTGTGGGATCCCCACAGATCATGGCACTGGGGGTCTGTTGTAGCGGCAGGTTGGTCATGCATCCATTCATTGTCTATAGCACCAATGGAGATAGCCAAGTGAGAAGAGCACAAGGGGACATAAGTGAACAGTTCAATAAATCACTCTGATTAATCTGTCTGATATAAGGAACCGTGCACCTGTGTGACATCCTATGACCTGTTTCTATCCAGGGAAAGCTAGCAATGAAATTTCCTATAGAACGACAATAAGTAGAGATTTTATGAAGTATTGATAGGAAAAGTATATTGGAAAATTTTATAATCATTACACAAACCATAACATTTATTTTCAGAAATTGGACAACCCCTTTAAAGAAAAAGGCAGATTCCCAACTGCCCGTATTCCCGATTCTGTAACTCACAACCCCAAGCAGCATCATGCTCTCTGAAAGATGAGATTCTTTAATGTGATTCAAAAAGATTTGAGGTAGAGCCCAGTATGGGAGCGTATAATGTAACTCCTCTCGGGCAAAAAAAAAAGTGACTCTTCTGAGGTAATTTGCATATTCTTTTGGAGGTAATTTTTTTTTAAAGCTAAACCGGTGAAATGTAAAATAGAAGAAGGAAATCTAGAAAGGATATTTTCTCTCTGATATGAGAATGCTGCTAGTTAGTGGTGTAAAAGCTTCTGATATGTTCCCTTATCTGAGAGTGGAATATACAGTAATAGGTATAAATGATTTGGAGCAGGATTTATGTGGAAAAAGCAGAAAATCCTGACAGGAGGCCTCATGTTCTCTTCACGAGGTTGACATAATACTAATTAATTCATTCATTTGGTTCCTGACTAGGAGAATTGAGATTGTCCTAAAATATTAAAAATGGACATGATAAAAAAAAAAAGTATCTTACATAATTCTGCTTTTTTTAAACAAACAAAAAACCTCTGGCCACTAGAGGGCATCTATGAACATTAAATTTGTTATTTTAAGCGATTATTTAGAATATTGTCTACACATTGTTCTTTCTTTGTCTACAGAATTGTATTATTATTAGGAAGCAGAAATAATTACCATAAAGGTACTCAGTACCATGCATTGATATCGTTAAAGAACAATTCTTAATTTTTTTTTCAGATTTGTCCAATTTTTGCTCTTTTTCAGATTTTTTACTTTTTTTTTGTGATTTTTAGATAATATTTAGCTGTTTACAGAACATAGAGTTAGGACACCCCCTGATGTTTCTTTAAATTTGTCCAGCATAGTATTTCCGATTACCAACATCCATTGGAAACCATAAACATCTATATAGTTCCAGCGTTCATTCGAACTTAGCGATGTTTTTTGATCACTGCTGTATTCAGGCCAGAATCTTCTTTTTTTGGGAAATGTTTGAAACCTTAGATAACAGACGTTTCACTCTGTACTCGCCGCCCGGCAGGTCCACTCCTTCCATGGCCTAGTTCATCCGCGGCCCACCTGGCTGGCCCAGTCTGAACGCGGCCGCACGGCCGGCACACTCTGGACTACTACTTCTGCGGGAATATATTGGTTACTAGCTTTAGAGGAGAGGTTGTCTTCATAGGAAGTTAAAGGGGTTTTCTAGAGGTAAAGAAATTGGTGGCATTTGGCTCGGTTTGTTCATTATTTGCCATTTGATCCTCTCTGTTCTTTACCATCAGATGGTTGATCTTCTTTTAGTATGTCTAAGAAGTGCAATGTTTCCAAGAAATAAGGCTTTTAAAAATATGTAAATGAGCCTGAGGTGCTCTGCCGAGCGCCTCTTGGCTCCTCTGATTCATGGCTTCTGGCCCGGCTGGCTCCGCCTACACGAGGGTCACAGAGCTCTGCAGTTCTATGTGCGATCATAGCGTTACATCTTTACACTCTGCTATGATCGCACAAAGCAGGAGAATTGCAGAGGGTTAGCCGGTGACGTCCAACTAACTCTCTGACGGCTATGTAGGCGGAGCCAGCCAGGAGCTATTAATATTTACTAATCAGAGGAGCCAAGAGGCACTCGGCAGAGCACCTCAGGCTCATTTACATATTCTTAAAAGCCTTATTTCTCAGATACACTGCACTTCTTAGACATACTTAAAAAGATTACTGCACATAGACACGAGACATGGAGGTGAGTATAAGCATTTATCATCAGGTACTCTGATAGTAGATGTCCTTTAACGGTTTCCAATTCCCTCCAGCCAATCACTGCTTGAGCAGGTCATTTCTGTAGCTGGTAATTGGCTTAGCAGGCATTTCCTGTGTGTTGTGACCAGGAAGTATATACCAGTGAGGACGTAAGCAATTGCGCAATAGAAGAACAGGAGCCATAACCCTTTAGGTTATTTATTTATATTGGATCTGAACCTGGCTTGGAATCCAAAAACACTTTGGGGGAATATATTAATGTATTGGTCATTAGACCAGTGAAGAGTAGGAATGGACAGTTCTTTACTGCACCAGATTTACCGCCCCTTTTCAGATGAGTCGGAAAATGCCTAAAAATGGTCTAAGGCAGGGGTCAGGAACCATTTTGGCTGAGAGAGCCATGAACGCCACATATTTTAAAGTTATTCCGTAAGAGCCGTACCATATGCACATGCCCCCCAGTAGATAGGTAGTCTCCGTGTCACTGGTGCCCTGCGATCTAGGTCTTGGATCGCATGCACACCTGTGCCGCTCTCCGTGGCGGCACCCCTTTCCGAGCTCACTCAACCCACTAATTCCGGCTCCCGTCCCAGCTGGCCAGCGCCTGCGCCGGCAAAAGCGGATTTAAAGGCCGGTGTGCCGCTGATTGGCGCTGCCCACTTCCTGAATTCCTATAAAGACCGGCGGCTACCAGATAGATAGCCATAGCACATGTCCCCCAGTAGGTAGCCACAGCTTAGACGATGGCACCTGGGTCGTACAAAGGATGTAGGCAGCGTAACATCGCTGCCTGCGTCCAGTGATCTGACCAAGAGACACACAGCAGCCATCACTATTTATTAACCCCATAGCGCAATAAGACGTACCTGTACGTTTTATTGCGCATGGGGTAGTATGAAGAGGGTTCACGGGCTGAGCCCTCTTCATACACGCCGGGAGCTTGCTTCTCAATGAAGCAAGCACCCGTCGCTAACACCCGCGATCGGTGCTTGTACCGATCGCGGGTGTTAACCCTTTCATCGCCGCCGGCAAAGCTGCCGGCGGCATTAACGAGCCGGCGGCGCGTGGGCGCCGCCATCTTGGCTCCGATCGCCGCTCCCCGTGACGTCATCGGGGAGCGGCGATCCGTTGCCATGACAGCCTCGGATCACACAATGATCCGAGGCTATCATGTTTTAGGCCATCTATTACAATGTGCGATCTGCACATTGTAATAGATGGTGTGCAAAATCCCCATATACTGCCATACTGTAGTATGGCAGTATATGGTAGGATCAATCAGACAACCTAGGGTTAAAGTACCCTAGGGAGTCTGAAAAATAGTAAAAAATTTTAATAAAAAAAAATAAAAAATAAAAAATTATATTAAAAAAACCTAAAAATTCAAATCACCCCCCTTTCCCTAGAACTGATATAAATATAAATAAACAGTAAAAATCATAAACACATTAGGTATCGCCGCGTCCGAAAATGCCCGATCTATCAAAATATAAGAATGTTTTTTTACTGCGTTTAACCCCGTAACGGAAAATAGTGCCCAAAGTCGCAAATGGCATTTTTTTGCCATTTTGAAAAATATAAAAAATTCAATAAAAAGTGATCAAAAGGTCGTACAATTCTAAAAATAAAAGCATTGAAAACGTCATCAGAAGTCGCAAAAAATGACACCACCCACAGCTCCATACACCAAAGTATGAAAAAGTTATTAGCGCAAGAAGACTGCAAAATGAAGAATTTTTTTTTTGTACAGGAGGTTTTAATTTTTGTAAATGTATGAAAACATTATAAAACCTATACAAATTTGGTATCCCTGTGATCGTATTGACCCAATGAAGAAATTAGACATGTCATTTGGAGCGCACAGTGAAAGACGTAATATCCAAGCCCACAAGAAAACGGCGCAAATGCATTTTTTCACCATTTTCACTGCATTCAGAATTTTTTTCCCGCTTCCCAGTATATGGCATAGACAATTAAATGCCATCACTATGAAGTGCAATTTGTTACGCAGAAAACAAGCCATCACACAGCTCTCTACATGGAAAATTAAAAAAGTTATAGATTTTTGAAGGTGGGGTGTGAAAAATAAAGATGCAAAAATGAAAAAGGGCCTGGTCCTTAAGGGGTTAAAGATCTGTCTGAGAGCCAGATGCAGCCAACAAAAGAGCCATATCTGGCTCCCGAGCCATAGGTTCCCTACCCCTGGTCTAAGGTCTCCTTTGGGAGACTGCTAATTAAAGGCCACTATGTAGGCGTGTGGAGTCTTATAGCCATGGATTCTCCACTAGGGGATTCTGGGAAAATATGCAAAGTTTTCCAGGATGGGATAAAAATGGTCTAAAATCTTCAGTAAAATGTGGCGCACAGTATTTCCGGAGCAAATGTCTCCAGTTTTTTGGCGTAGACCGTTTGCTACATGCCCCCCAATGAGATGTAGAAAAGGATTATAAAGGGTCAAAAAATGTAATAAATAAATTGCCTGAAGTTTTTATGTGGTAATCGAAATCATCTGCAGCTCCGAACCTATACACCAAGCAAGCAATGGCTGCTCCATTCCTGTCATGTGACATTTGTGGAACGACCCGAAAATTGTAAGCGTGAAATTGAATTAGGAAAATGCAGCTTAAAGTTTTATGTGCTTTCTGTGATTTGTAATAGGCAGAAAAAAAAAGCTTGTCTGAAAAAGAGATGCATTTATTGCAGACTGTTAATCCTGGAACATATGGCTTTACTTTTCACTCCTTTACCTAGAAGTATATGGAAACTGTTGCCCAATAGACTAGCCGGCTATTCTCCTCGGGGTAGGGAAAAACACTGTAGTGGCTTCAATGTTGTGTTCACTGCAGACATAAAATATATACTGTTTTTATTGTTTATATGGCAATTGAAACAATTCCACTTTCCCCAGTATTAATCATTCAGGGCTATGCTGCTCCTTGCTACATAAGTAGGTGTCAGAGCTTATGGATCATGTACCTTTAAATAGGACCTTTGCCCAACTCCAAGTCTTTAGATCCTTCAGTAGCTTCTGCTCCCCTGATTACAGTACCAGTTAAGTTTTTTTTTTTTTTTTGAACCCCCACCATTCCTGAGCAATCAAAGGCAATAATTTTTTGGTGCTGTCAACTCCAAGACCACCCATGTTGATTGCACGGTAGAGAAATTAAAGAGAACCTGTCACCAGGAATGCCATTTTTAGCTGGAGACAGGTTCCAATAGCCTATTCTATGCTGATTTTAAATGTCTGGATTCTGAATCATTTTGGTAGGTAATATAGCTTTAATTCACATTAATTGGCTCCCTGCCAGCAGGATGTGGTAAGTCCTGGGGGCAGGTAGGGCAGCTGTAGTCTGTTTGTACCTGTGTCAGACTCCTTTCCTCCACACTCGTCCGGCTCCCTCCCCACTTCCTGTCATGTGCATTAGGGCTCACCACATGCTGCTGGCAGGGAGCCAGGTGATGTGAATTAATTTTTATAATAAGTACTGAAATCATTCAGAATGCTGACAGCATTTTGAAAGTCTGCATAGCGTAGGCTATTTGAGCCTGCCACCAGATAAAAATTATATTCCCAGTGGCAGGATCACTGTAATCAGCATAGTGGGTGCCAAAACTAGTGAAGCGAATTGTTCAGGAGAAAAGAAATATCTCAATTGTGCTAAAATCAGAAGAGAGGCACCTCTACCACCAGAATCAACAGCGTTTAACAGTTATGCAAATGAGCATGAGGGATGTTGGAGCCCCTCAGACTAATTTGTGTCATTTAAAGCCTTTTTTTCTTAAAAATGTGAGCATAAGAAGCTTAAAGGGCATCTACCACCAATATGAAAGGCTCCATTATCACCTGTAGAGCCTGGAGCCCCTCAGGCTCATTTGCATACAGTGCAGATGCCCTTTAAAGGACACCTGTCATCAGGTCTGTGTCACTTGTCCTGTCACTACTACCTGTTGGAGCAGCTCACAAGGATCCCATCCCAGCCTTTATCTAGTTATTTCATACATTATTCGTTGTAAAATCATCTATTTTTTATCATGTAAATGAGGCTGGTCACATGGTCAGAGGCAGTGATGTCACCCCTGTTACCCCTCCCCTCTCCTCCCCCTGCTCATGTCTGTGTGTAATGTATAGTAAAGCATTGCTAGTGTGTGTGCTGCATCTGCTGACATGCTGCATCCTCCTAATACACATGTGAGAGACACAGACATCAGCTACACATGTACCTGACATGTTCTGCTGTAACATGGCTGCCTGGAGCTGTTGTATCTCTCCTATACACACACACACATGCACACACAGGCTGCAGGGGGCGTGGCCACCAGCACCAGGAAGCACATCATTATACCGCCTCACTCCATTATACAGGCTGTCAGTCAAGCACTGGGGGTGTGGCTGTGCCTCCCACTCATGAATAAGGTGGACAGCTTGAATATGCTAATGCTTCATTGGACATTTCACAGGTCATTTGCATAAAGCTTTAGGACCTCATTGCTTAGGTTTACAGGCATGTAGAGGGACAATGAAGAGATAGAGGCAATGCTCTCTAATGGCAGTTTATGAAAATATATTTAGTTTAGGGGGGTTATTTTGCATGACGGGTTCTCTTTAAAGAAGAGCAGATCCTGCTTGAGAATATGTCTTCTCCCCATAGTTTCAAGCCTTTTAAAAGAAACATATTTCTGTAAGTTGTGTTTGGGAAATATCTATGGGTCCCACTGAACTTTACCCTTCCTTAAAGTTTGGGTCCGATCATCTCTACTTCCATTTAATTTTAGCGACAAACGATAATAATGGGGGTCTGAATGCAGGTGTGAACTTAGCCTAAGAAGTACCGTTTCAGCTTCTTAAATGTAGAAGATCCATGGTAGAAGAAGGTTCATAGAGGTCTTCTAGCCTTCCATGCTATAGGTGATTTTGGACCTAAAGGATATCCGTGTTGCCTTTAATTTTCTTAGTTCTCATACTAAAATCAACTTGTAAAATTATACTAATGTTCCAGAAGGCCTCTGTGGGGACATAACGAAAGCCCTTCTGTGCTGTAGCTTCACAGGCTGTTACACTGTTTCACCCAACCGCACGTTCCCAATGCACTAGAGTGTACCTGCCTGTGAAGCCAGAGGCTTCTGTAACACTCATGTTCATCTGCATAATTTTCTAAGTTGATTTTAGAAGGAAGAAGGGCATGGATAACAAATATAAGAAGATTACCCCAGTCACGGTGCCTGGATCTATGAGTAAGTGTCCCTGGTGTATCAGGATGGATATTGATGGAGGATTTCCTTTAATTTTTTGTATATGATCTGAAATACACTGCTGAAGTTCATTGTGAAAAGCCGTATAACTAAGCGGGTCCCTTGTGTGCATATATACAAGCACTGACACATTTCCTTTTCGTTTTTCCATTTAACGGCCCTTTTAATTCCTGTTTGTTCCATATGAGGTAGTTTTCTTCTCGCGCATTCTGTAGCCGTTCATTTATCACTTTTACAAGTTGAGCTCCATCACAATCAGCTTCCCTCTGTCCTCCCCAGACTGTCAGAAAACCCAAACACAGTAAAGAATGTGAGCTGAAGCTGTCCGCAAAGAGCTGCTATAAAACTGGAAAATAAAATATGATATATTAAGTAGCTGTTGAGCCTCACTCAGGGAACTCGGGTCATTACAGGTCAGACACTGGAAATCAAGTCTGGACTGAAAATGTAAGCTATTCAGGCAGCAAGTCTGAGACCTGCCTCAAAGGGACGGGGGCCATTCACTCGTCTGAGGGAGGGCAAAATAAACAGGGGGGTAATGGTTTCTGATAGAAAGGTAAAGCTATCTACCAACTAGTAGTGGTGACCGGGCGCTGCAGAGCCAATCCGCGCTCAATAATTTTATATCCTGGTTGTCATCATATGATGTTGTCCATATATAATAATAATGTCCATGCAGTGCATGTATTCCAGTTAGTTTGCCCTTAGGTACTCACCTAATGGGAAAAAAAAAGTTTGGTTGATTGCCCTTCTTAAAGGAAATCTACCATCAAACATTATAAACCAGGGACACTAGCTCATAGATCCATGGCCCCCTTCCTTCTAAAATCAACTTTTAACTTTTTGCTAAAATGGCTCCAGGGGGCGTTATCAGAGCCCCTCCGTCAACAGCTGTTACACTATGCAGATGCACTTCCCCCCTTCTACTGTGTGAGATTACTTCAGTGGGGAGGGTAATACAGTATAACAGTTTATAAAACTACAACATTGAGGGGCTCTGCTAACACCCAGCTGAGCCCTTCTGGCACATTATCATAATTTTAAAAGTTGATTTTGGAAGGAAGATCATATATAACAGATATAAGAAGATTACCACTGTCACGGTGGCTGAATCTATGAGTAAGTGTCATAGGATTATCATACTTTGATGGTAGACTTCTTTTAAAGTCCTCATGTTCTGTTAAGTTCAGAGAATGTTTTTCCCACTTCAGGACGCAGCCAGTTTGTACGTTAAGACTCAACCTCTTCTGTAATTTGACATATGTCGCTTTACATAATTAACTCTTCAACTTACCAAAATGATTTTTTCTTGTTTGTGGTAAATTTTGGTTGATATGTTTTGCGTTTATTTATTTTAAAAAAAAACTAAAATACCTAAATACTGATGTATTGCAGGGTATTAGCTGTGTCAGCCGATGCACATGCAAAGGCTGACACTGTGCCTTGAAGACCCTGTCACAGATAGGATCTTACAGGCACTGCCTGCGGACAGCTCTAGGGCCCTGATAGGACCTCAGGGTTACCAAAGAAATGATTGGTGCCCTCTGAAGACGGAATTGTGGAGCATTTAGCCACCTGGCAGTCGATATAAATGCTACTGTCGTGCTGACCGTGGGATGTAACATGTTAAGCACCCACAATCAGAGATCACTCCAACTGCAGGTGTTACACTGGGGTGTCAGCTGTTTGTTACCACTGACACCCAGTGTATACTGATGCTGGCCCAGCTCTGGCACGTTATTAGCTCAGCGGCACTGAGTGCCAGAGCTAAGCGGCAAGTGGTTAATAACTGCAGCTCTTTACATTATTCATCTAGTCCTACATCAGCAAAGACAGAATAGCTCAATATCAAGCTGAGGCCCCCCTTTACATTCCTCTACAAGTATATATCACCCATAACCCATTCACATATTTTTAGCACACATAGGGGGAGATTTATCAGAAGTTTCTGCAACCAATCAGAGCTCAGCTTTCATTTTCCCACAGCTGCTCATTGTTTACCATACCATACCATATTTCTCCTCTCAGACGCTTCTGGTAAATCTCCACCATATTCTTTTGAGTAAGAGCACCCGGTCACACATTGCCGGTGCAGGGCCTGGGGCCCAACTAGTTCAGGAGTCCATTGGATTCAACACTGGAATAGGTGAATAGCTTCAGTATTCTGTTACTGACACCCCTGGACCCACATGCAACCGACTTCTTGGATATCTCCCGAAACCGTAGGAGAGGCCACTTATTGCTGCACTCGGTGGTTTTGGGAGACATCCAAGTAGTCAACTGTCTCAAAGACATGGAGTCACAGTAACTGAAGAAGGCTTTATTGAGTGACATTGGTTTCCACCAATGGATTTGGCGCTTCCCTCATTTCAATTGTTCTTGACAATAGATCAGGTGTTATTGTGTGATAGATGGTCACCGTAAATGGTCATTAAAGATGAGGGGTACCGACAGAATCGGTGAACATCATTTTGTGTTTTCTGCCCCCAAATAACCCTTTATCAAATCCCTTTAATGGCCCAGATATAACAAACAAAAAAAAATCCCAGATCCAGCAGTCACAACCATCTGCACAGAAAACCTTTCCAGCTTGTCCAATAATTTTATGAACAATGCACCCAATTTCCCCTCTCCACAGATGCGCGGGACCATTGCTCATAATGAACAGATGCTGTTGCTTTGGCCTAATTATTTGTACATCTGTATCTATCATCAGCCATTCATAACATGTCCTACCTCATTTTCTCCGCTCCTGCAGGTTATACAGATTATAAATGATAATACGATTTTTTTAGTTGCTTAGGAAATACATTTCCCAGATTAACCGTTTAGCTCGTTAGATAAACTGCATGAGTTATTAAAGGGATTAGAAAAACATGGCTTCTACTTGCTAAAAACAATATCACAAATGTTTATGTTGTTGGACTGAGCTGCACATCCACACACAAACTGTGGACTGTGGATTAGAATACAATGACAGATTACAAAATTTGGGATTATTCAGTTTAGAAAAAAGACGACTGAGGGGAGACCTCATTACAATGTACAAATACCTGAACAACGTACAAGGATCTCTCCAAAGATCTTTTTATACCTAGGCCTGTGACCAGGACAAGGGGGCATCCTCTGCGCCTAGAGGAGAGGCGATTCTACCATCACCATAGACAGGGGGCATCCTCTACACCTAGGGAGAGGCGGCTCTACCATCACCATAGACAGGGGGCATCCTCTACACCTAGGGAGAGGTGGCTCTACCATTGCTATAGACAGGGGGCATCCTCTACACTTAGAGGAGAGGAGGTTCTACCAATCCAGTGAGCGGCAGTTCTGTGGGCGGAAATGCCTTGTTGATGCCATAGGTCAGAGGAGAATGGGCAGACTGGTTCGAGCTGATAGAAAGGCAACCGTGACTCAAATCGCCACCCGTTACAACCAAGGTAGGCAGAAGAGCATCTCTGAACGCACAGTACGTCAAACTTTGAGGCAGATGGGCTACAGCAGCTGAAGACCACACCGGGTGCCACTCCTTTCAGCTAAGAACAGGAAACTGAGGCTACTATTTGCACAAGCTCATCGAAATTGGACAGTAGAAGATTGGAAAAACGTTGCCTGGTCTGATGAGTCTCGATTTCTGCTGCGACATTTGGATGGTAGGGTCAGAATTTGGCGTCAACAACATGAAAGCATGGATCCATCCTGCCTTGTATCAACGGTTCAGGCTGGTGGTGGTGGTGTCATGGTGTGGGGAATATTTTCTTGGCACTCTTTGGGCCCCTTGGAACCAATCGTTGACACGCCACAGCCTACCTGAGTATTGTTGCTGACCATGTCCATCCCTTTATGACCACAATGTACCCAACATCTGATGGCTACTTTCATCAGAATAATGCGCCATGTAATAAAGCTGGAATCATCTCAGACTGGTTTCTTGAACATGACAATGAGGTCACTGTACTCAAATGGCCCCCACAGTCACCAGATCTCAATCCAATAGAGCATCTTTGGGATGTGGTGGAACGGGAGATTCGCATCATGGATGTGCAGCCGACAAATCTGCGGCAACTGTGTGATGCCATCATGTCAATATGGACCAAAATCTCTGAGGAGCTTCCAGCACCTTGTTGAATCTATGCCACGAAGAATTGAGCCAGTTCTGAAGGCAAAAGGGGGTCCAATCCGTTACTAGCATGGTGTACCTAATAAAGTGGCCGGTGAGTGTATGTCTCAGAGTCCATTTTTGTCTTGTTTTGGCTCTTATTCTCTTTCATCTGTCTGCTCCTCTCTGAAATCTCTGAATTCCATCCTAATAAGATGGATAGAAAGTCACTGAGGTGTCAGATTATATAGATGCTCTATGGGGGAGCTTCCACACGTGACTTGTAATTTCAGACATCTTTTAACTCTGCAGCTTCTATCTGCAATTGTTTATGAACTAGGGAGTGGACAACTATCTGCTCCGACTTACTTCACCCCATTACCTCCTCCAGGGTCCATTTACATTGCAATGCAAACGCTGGGTAGGACAATGCTCTGTGGAATTCTGAGGTAAGAGATGTCTGAAAAAAAAAAGTCACATAATGTTAGGCAGCTACACACTGATGTTCATGTAATTCAGTTGACAGGCTAAATAAATGTGTAGTATATTGTAAGTACCACAACTGTGCTGTTTCGGCAAACTGACTCTTGGCGGTAACGTTATTATGTCACAGAGCTTACAAATCTGTTGCCTTCAGAACTGAAATTCTTGCACAATTCATTGTCAGTGTAATGGTCCACAAGACACTTGATCTGACTTTGAACCATAGCTTTCCATATCCCAGAATCTGCCTGATCTGTGCCTGCTCGGACCTCAACCTGTATGTGGCTTTTCTTTTCCTGATCCCCCTTGGCCAGCTGTCACCAGTCCTGGGAATACTCGGAGAGGCAGCTACTTTGTAATCCTGTTCAGAATGCTTAAAGGTTGTTAAGGGGTAAAAAAAAAAATTCAGGATTCATAGGCAAATCTCCTTGAGAAGTCATACCCTCTGGTCCTCAATGTCATTAATGAATTATATACACAACAAAAGTGCCACCTCATCAACTCTGAAACACGCATGCAAAGAAACTCTGACCAGACCACGATCCAGAACCATCTTTGGCTGATCCTTTATTCAATCGACATGGATGTGTATACCATGTTTTAATCCTGTCCCAACATCTTGGACCTCAAACCGACAGATAATAGTCTACGCCTTTCAGGAGTCCTTTCTCATGAGGTCAAAACTTGATACTAAATCCCTTTTTCTTCCAATAAAGAATTCTACAAGATTTGTTAATGTCAATTGGTTAATGAAGCTCGGAGCTTAAGTGGAGCAATCATATGAAACGAAACTAAAAATGTGTAAGTTGCTGGTAAAATATAAAATTACTACTGTGTGTGAATACACACCTAACAGACCCGCTCAAACTCCAGGTGCACGATCCTCCAAGAGCGCCTTTCTTCTCCGAGACAAACAGAAACTTTAGAATAGATGAGGTCGGCACTAAACAGTGTACCCAATTTCTTGAATCCTTTATTGGTCCATGGTAAAATGCACTTGCACTTATGTGTGAATATTTGTAACTGCTGTTTTACCATGGACCAATAAAGAATTCAAGAAATTTGGTGAACTGTTTAGTGCTGACCTCATCTATTCTAAAGTTTCTGATGGTAAAATATGTTATGTATTTAGCACAGGTGTATGGATCGATCCGATTACAGGCACAAAGACCCAGTTTAGTGTAACTTCTTTATTAAAATAACAAATCTCACTACGCGTTTCGGCTTTGGACTGTGTTAAATACTTGCCTGACAATAACCAGGGTTTCTGGCCATTTATGTCACTTGGACAATCCAACCGACTTGCAGACCGTCTATAGATCAATAGTGTGATTGATATGCACAAACACAAGTTTTAAGAAGGTGAAAGTGCACCCATAAGTTTATGCCACAGTTTGAATACTTTTAAAGGAACACTCCATTCAAAGATGATTCATTGAATTATACCTGGTACGGGGCCTGAAGGGAGGAGCATGACTCCAGTTTCTAGCGAGGTTCTAAGAATGCAATGACTATGACTTCCTGCTCCTCCCTTCAGGCCCTACACCATGTATTATTCAATTAATTAGATTTGAGTGTTCCTTTAACCCCTACACTTGAATCTTGAGTGGTCTCTCTTCTCTTTTTTTCATTCCTCACATATGTGCACCTCCTACTGTGAGCTCACCCTTCCAGATACAGTGTCCATGTAATATGTGGTGTTAGTCCTGGGATTCAGCCAAATACTAATCTACATAATCAGAATATAGAATTACCCACGTCTCTGAATCTTCTCAATGCAGTGAACTCGGCCAGGTCAAGTGACAATTTTGTCTACAAGAGGACACCTAGACTTTTATGTTTCTATGTTGGTAATGCCTTATCGCCTTATCTAATGTATTCCTACAATCTCTCAGGTTGTCCCACATGCTTCAGTTTGATGAGAAAAGCCAGAAGGTGAAGGACGCCAATGTGCAAGATGAAGACACCTTTGAAATCTACGATCCTCGAAACCCAGTCAATAAGAGGAGACGGGAGGAAAGTAAGAAACTGATGAAGCAGAAGAAAGAACGAAGATGAAGGGTGCACAAATGGAGACTCTTCTACAAATTTGGAGTTCTCTTTATAAGATCTTCTGTATATTTTGCTTAACATTTCCACAATGTGTTTTTATTCTCCTTTTTGTAACTGGACCAGACTGCATCTGCTTGGATATCACCGATTGGATGCCTGTTCCACTTTTCCAGTTTCGATAAATGTTCCCCAATGATTGTAGTCTCCTGATATCACAGTGTATAAAAAATTACCTACAGCGGACGTTACCCGCCATTTATTGTCCTCCAATGTTTCTCCTTTTCCTATGACTACGGGTTAGAGAGCCTAAGGTAGTCTTGGACACACCCCAGTCTCATCTTTGGTTCAGTCGCCAATGAAAAGACATAGGTGTATCTCAGACTATGAAATCTGGCTTAAAGGGGTTGTCCAGTCACATTGGTGGAAGTCCCAGTGGATCAAGGATCAGGAGTACAGGTGTTTGTTGTATTCCGAATGAATGGAGCGAAACTGTGGCACTGACAGCGATAGCCAAGTATGGTGACGCGCAAAAGAGATTAATGGAGCAGCAGGGTGCCAAGCTGCTCTGCTCATTTGGGGGGTACAGCAGACCCCCTTTTTCATGATCCATGGGGTCTACCTGTGCATTTTAAAGATTGCATACCTTTTTGGAATCTGGAACACAAAGTTACCTGTAGCAGATCATAAATCTACAACAGAAATCGTTCTCCACCAACAATTTTTTTTTTACATCGCTTGTGTATAGAATTTGATCCGCTCCCGTTGACTATTCTGCTACTGTCTTAGGCGGGGGATATTTTGCTAAGGAAGTCTGTGCACAAGTTATCTTTGTGTGCATCTGGCGTAAAGGGCCCGCTGATTGTAATAAGGAACATATTAAAGCAGCAATGATTGTATTATATGTATGTAGACGTTATAATACCGTGCATCTCTATTGTGTCCTGTTGCATCCCCTCTGGATTATTCCCTAAAAAATACTATAAAACAATTTTCCTTTTCTATTCCCATAATGGGGATGACTTGCTATGTTATTCCAATGTAGCAGAACTGCTGCGAATAGTGTATTATATCTATTGGTGGCGGCTCTACCCCTAAAATCATGACTGTACCCCCTATTGCATTGAACAGATGCATGTTAGCAGCTAGTATTCCTCTTTTAGGGCAGCATCAAGTGATTTATTATTCAGACCCTTTGCTGTTAAACCAATAATATGTGAAATATATTCCCTCCTGCTTTTTTTTTTTTTTTTTGGAACTTGGCAAGTGACATGTATTGTCTGCCTGAGGTGCATACTTGCTTCAGGTAACACCAATTTCATCACCATTATCTGTAATGACCCCAGTATGTTTCATGAGCGAGGGAAAACAGCTGTATCACATCATGGCAGCATATTATTCCTTACAAGGAAGTCTTCTGCGGCGCACTCGCTGCAGTACGGTTACAGAAATCACCCTTAATAAAAGGTATGGGAGGCAAAAGAATCAGGTTTTTTTTAGGTTTCACGTGAAATCTCTAGTTTCGGCTCATTGTTTCAGTCTGTAGATTGCTGCATTGTGGTTTATGTATACAGTTCTGTTCAGCATATGTTGTGGATTTTGTTGCAGATAGTTTTATTCTAAAGTTGATTTCATGTTCTGATCCAATTAATAAAATCTATCATGAAATTCTTCTCGTTATTGCCTGAACCATCTCTATCTACTGATCATTGTGTGATAAAGTTCTGTGTGTTTGTGTATATATTAATAATATATGTAATTTTTTAAATTATGTCTAGAAAGCATGGTCACCCATATTATACTTACTTTATACTAACTAGTTTACAGGAATTTGTGGGTCACTTTACTCCCAGGCAGCAGGACAGGGACTTACTGTGACGTCCCATGTTCTGCTGGCTAACACCAAATGGAGGAGGTGGTCTACACGCCCCCTCTCTCATGACCACTCCCATTTTAATGGATTCTAAAGACATCTGCTCCGCCCTCCAACCACTGATATGGGAGTGGTTATGACTGAGCCAACATGCAGACAGTAATTACTGCACAGCCTCCTTCATTCGCCAGAAACCAGCAGGACAAAACGACATTACAGGAAGTCTTCCCATCACAAGTCCTCCTGCCAGCGGGGTCATGTGACCTGCGGCTCCTGTTAAAGAGTAACTGTAAAGTTACTGACAAAAAATAGTTTTGACAACAATCCCCATGATACTTGAATCATCCTAGCCTTAGATACAGCCTGGTATATCTATCATCCTTTATAAAATCAGATTCTGTTCAGGACTATTCCTGAAGTGGGTGGGAACTTCCTGGTTGTGACATCAGCTAAGGGCTGTCACATGAATCAGAACCGTCATATGCTTGTGGCATCGCTCAAGGTCCTGTTTTCTTGCTGCCAGTAATACTTGGGACTGCTATTCTCTTGCACATAGCAACAAGCTACACTCACCCTCCTTTCATTTCCAGCCATCCAGTACGGATTCCCATGGTTACCAGGAAGCATGACTCAAGGCGAACAGACAAGGTAAAACCTCTGCTAGCAGCCAAACGCCTTTAGCTAATTAGAGTAAGTCATAAAATTGTAAAATTTATGCTTAGTGCAGAGTTAGGCAAATGTTTTAATACTTTATTAATACTTTAGAGTTGTACTTTAAATTTAAAAGTGGTAAGTATTATATGGGTGGCAATATTAGGGCCTTTAATAAATATAATGAAATCTCTTACATTTGAGAAGACCTCCACCATATCCAGGCTAGGGTTCCTATGATAGCCTTTCAATTTCATCAATGATATTTCACTCTAGAACTTGCCAAACAATGATCTCATCCTTGGTGGTAAGCAGGCGAGTCTGGATAATTGGACAAATCATCTCATAAATTAGATAATTTGATTATATATTTAATTACAGCAGCCAATCAGACTGTAATGGAGATGCGTCATTGAAGTAAACAGTGTGGCTTCAGTGGTCACACGATGATCTGTCATCACTGGGGACTGGTGGGAACAAAGGAAGTGCCACCTGCAGAGCTTAATTGAAGGGTAAAAGTTGAATAAAATTAAGTCAACATTTTAAAAAATTTGTTGTTGCCCCAAATATTCTGACATAAAATAATCAAACTTTTTTTTCCACTATCCATCAAACACTACAGACCTTACTATCGAGGCTTCCGGCCCGTGACTCCTCTCAGCTACCGATTGGCTGTAGCCCTCACCACTGCAGGGCCTATAACAAAGTCTAGGAAATTTGGGTCACAAACAAACAAATTTTATTTTTGAACAATTCTTTACTTGGATCAGAATTTTTTTAGGAGATAAGAGTTTTTTATATAGTGTGGCCAAAATTATGTACTTATATGGAAAATATAGTCATTTCTAATTATGATTATTCTAAATAAACATTCTAAGAATAAATATTGTTCGAAACCTGAGTTTATCACCTAGTACAGTGGTTGTGAACCTATGGGACAGGTGCCAGAGGTGGCACTCAGCGCCCTCTCTGTGGGCACCCAGGTCCTCAGCATAGAGTTCATAAGACAGTACCTATGGCCGCCTCCTGCAGTCACAGGCCACACAAGATATTGGGGGTCATTTACTAGGGGCCCGATTCACGTTTTCCCGACGTGTTACCCGAATATTTCCGATTTGCGCCGATTGTACCTGAATTGCCCCTGGATTTTGGCGCACGCGATCGGATTGTGATGCATCGGTGCCGGCATGCACGCGACGGAAATCGGGCATGGCCGAACGAAAACCCGACGTATTTGGAAAAACCGCCGCATTTAATAACCGAAAATGTGTCGCTTGGGAAGCGCTTACCTTCACCTGGTCCAGCTCGGTGTATTCCGGCGTGTTCAGATGATTTTCAGCGCAGCAGCGCCACCTGATGGACGGCGGAGGAACTACCTTCATAAATCCCGTCCGGACCCCAATCCTGTTCAGAGAACGCGCCGCTGGATCGCGAATGGGCCGGGTAAGTAAATCTGCCCCAATGAGCACTATTTTAAAGTAACACATGCTTGGTTGCCTGGGACTGCAGGGAGAAATAAGTTACTACTTAAATTGCCATGTTGGCAATAATAAATAAGTGGGTTTTTGTTGTCGTTTGGGCATTTGCTCTCTAAAAGGTTCCCCACCACTGACCTAGTAGGTAAACCAACCCATTCACATGAGGCTAGATCAAGGCTGTTCACATGTTCCTGTTTACACAAGAGACTAGTGAGCCCCACACAGTCCCCATGCTTCCGGTATAAAGGGATCAGAAGTCCTAAAAAGTGATAATTGATACATTTTGATAAAAGGAGCCTGGACTACAGGGAGATAATGCACTCCGGTAATACAATCTTCTACCAAGCAATTAACAAGCAGTCATGGAATACTAATGTATCCAAAGTTTGTTCTGATATACAAATATACATTAGCACTTCAAAGTGCGGCATGTAAATACTTCAAAGGATCTGCAATGGAAACCTCTCTGCCCTTACTCCAAGAGTTGCTGTAAAACAAGGTCTTGTCCTGTGGCTCCAGGAACCTGATCCGTGTTGCTGTGGAGCTCATTCACCCGCACTTAATAAGGCTTTTGATCTTGTTTTCCTATTTAGGCTTCCCCTGTGTCTATAATTACTTAATTCCTTTACTACATTATTGCTCTTCACCTCTGCTGCGGGGCTTTTGTAGGCCACTTTCACATGTTCAACCAGAACTTTCTAATGTTGTGTTTTTGTATCTTCGAGTATTTAACTGTTCCAACATTCCCACGAGTTCTCCCATCATAAAAGACGATGACTGGAAAATACTCGACTTAGAAGAAACAATGCTTGCTGATGTCAGGAGTGCTGCAGACTAGTATGAGTAGTATTTCCTCCTGGTGATTTCATCCCGAATATGATTCATATTGTAGAGACTCTATTTAATATGCTTTTCGAGCCATCAGATGCTTGTGTCAAGGTTTTCCACCATGTGACTTCCTATGAGTGAAGTCTAACAATGGTATCAGTAAAGGTGGAGTATACGGTTTATTCATCTGACCACCAGATTGATGTATTCTTTCTATGCCCGCCCTTCCTTGGAAGATGGGCTGCTCAGATTAAGGTACAAAATGCTTTGTATGAGAAAATGCTTTGTGCAAGACGTAGCACCTAAATATAGACAAGCTACAGTATGTATTCTGCTAAAAATGTTTTTCTAAAAGGATTGTTAAAGGGGGCTTCCCTCCATAGCCAGTGATGGTATACCAAAAAGATATTCCAATGCATAAGCTACATGTCCATAGTAGATGAACATTAGATAGACTCACTTACCTTCTAAAGGAAATCTACCATTTGGAATCTACTTTTCAATGTCGATCCAGTGATAGATTCCTGAGGCCGCCGTGACATCCTCCTACAGGCAAAAAGACTTCTTAAAATATACAGATTACCCCCAAGGGCTACTGGGGTGTCACCTATGTCTAAAGCCAGCGTCACCATAGGGTGCATGCGAAGAAGCTCCTGTTGCTGAAGCTGCCATAGCCACTGGAGCTTGTAGAGGCTAGGGTGACTCCCCCAATAGCACTTGGGGGTAATCTTCGTATTTTAAAAAGTCTTTTTTTTTTTTTTTACCTAAAGGAGTTCATAATTGTAATCATCAATATTAAAGCCAGCATCAAGGTGCCCCAGGGAAATGAACCACTGAGTCTCCTTAGAAAAGTAGATTCCAAATAGTAAATTTCCTTGAAATTGCTTATTCTTTCTGAACTATGCGAGGGAAAAAATGGGGCACTTGGATTTCAATATTCCTGATTATTTTGTCCACAGAAGGGAGAGGCCTTATCAAAAGTGTCAGCAGCACCTTTTCCTTATTGGGGGTCACACACCGAAGCCCTGGGTGCCTCTAGTGTATGTGAAAAGTTGGGAAAAACATGATGGGCTTTAAAGGTTGTTCCAACAGCCATTTAATGCACGGCCAGTATTACGGATTGGCTTCCCAACTCTTTAGAGATCTACAACACTACTTCATCATGTTGTGTTAGGATATGTTCGCCGTGTGAGTTTTTGTAGCCGTTAATAGAGCTTCAAGAAGGGACTAGATGGCCTTTTACATCTAAATAACATTGATGGTTATGTTATAATATAGAATCATCTCCCTTACATTATTTCCTCATCCAATTGCTTCCTTTCCTCCTTGGTTGAACTTGATAGATATATCTCTTGTAACCATATTAACTATGTAACTAGAATAAAACAATCATATGGAACAATAGGAGTGAGGGCCTTGCTCGCAAGAGCTTACAGTCTATGAAAGTACAGGGGGATACCTAGGAGGTATTTGAGCTTGTATAATGGTCCGGTTATTCTTTATAAATGGACCAAATAAAAATCTAATAAATAAAAATGCTGCTGCTTGTAGAATGTAGGTAAAAACCCTACTGATCACTAATCTGTACATCTCTACAAATTGTAAACAACTGTAAATGCTTTGTTAAAAACAATAAATATTTTTTAAAAATGCCACTGCTCGAACCAGCCATCAGCCGCCATCTTATATATAAAGTTTAAGGTCAATGGGGCTACAGAGAAACCTGGAGCTTGGTATCTGGTGTTTGCCGGATAACAGATGGGAGGAGGACACAGGATGGGTTAGTCAAGAGAGAGTTTAAGTTTTATGCAGTCAGGGAGTGAGATGGATCTGCCTAAAGAGATGGGTTTTTAAGAGGCTTTTGGAGGTTGGGTATTACTCTAATAGTCCAGTGTAGGGCATTCCAGGGAATTTGGGGCAGACGGGAGGCTTCCATGTAGCATTTGGTCTGAAAGACATCCCTGGCTGCTGCATTAGAAATAGATTGTAGAGGAGAGAGTTTAGTGAGTGGAAGACTAATTAGTAGGGAGTTACTGTAGTGTAGACGAGAGTGAATAAGAGCAACAATTAGCTTTTTAGAGGTTTCAATTGTAAGAAATGCGATGCACGTGCCAAGAGCGAGCAATTGATTAAATATACAGTGCAAAGAAGAGGTCAAAGTCCAGCACAAACCCAAGACAGCGGACATGTCACCTCCTGGTTATGGTGATACCTCAGACATCAATTAGTAGATGGTGGAAAGACAAGAAGTTCCGTCTTAGAAGTTTCAAGAAAAGAGGGGGCATGATGATAGAGACAGCAGAGAGACCGGTGATGGAGAGATCTACCAGGGTAGGTACTGTCTTTGTCAGGCATGTGAGTACCATGACAATACAAAGATCAAGATCCTACCATAGTATTACATAAAAAGCGGATGAACAGATTCAAGTATTACCACATTAGATACAATGCCTTAAGAAGAGATCTAAGTACAAACATTGTACATACCATGCCTGAAGAAGATATCTACTGTAAGTACTACCACGGTACATACCATACCTGAAGAAGACATCTGCTGTAAGTACTACCACGTTACATACCATACCTGAAGAAGACATCTGCTGTAAGTACTACCACGTTACATACCATACCTGAAGATAAGACGTACTGTAAGTACTACCATGGTACATACCATACCTGAAGATAAGACGTACTGTAAGTACTACCATGGTACATACCATACCTGAAGATAAGACATACTGTAAGTACTTCCATGGTACATACCATGCCTGATGAAGAAATGAATGTACTAGAATGGTAATACAATATCTGATGAAGAGATACAAGCGCTATCATTACTAGTACCATGCCATTACCATGCCCAAAAAAGAGAACAAAGTACCTACCATGGCACATACTGTGCCTGTAATATGTAAATTCATTGCAGAGGCTACTATGGCGTGTACTAGCCTGTCCAGGCACTCGGAGCTAAGGCTACTCCACGCCCCAGTAACCTCTGCAGTTAAACACTTTATTTTAGTAATATATAATTAACGAGTTAGGTTCCAGGATTATTAAATTACAGATTAGGGCAGAGACAGGAAGGAGGAATCTACCGTCACATCTACTTCTAATGGTAGATTTCTCATGGTCGGTTCACTTTAAGTACCGCCATGGTCATACAGTGCCTAAAGAAAAGACCGCATTTGTCTAGAAAGATGTCAGTAAAGAATTCACTAAAAAGTATCAGTGACCGAATTCTAGATTTTATATCTAACCACCGGCTAGCAAAGAATCTTTTCCCTTGCATAGTCCATTGTCATAATTTTAAGAACAAGTTCTGCGAAAGAGCAATGGGATTTAGGTGCCAAATAGCTAGAAATAGGTTGTCAAGAACACGAAGCCTATTGCTGTTATCAGAAAGCCTCTCTACAGCGTTGTCTCGATGCCTTCTGAAGTGTCAAGAACATAAACCATTGTGCTACACTAATGCAAACCACATGGAATTGGGGTCATTGTAGTAGAGCATTATGTCTAAATACACTCTACAATCTATAAAGATAAGGCAACACAAAGACGAGGTGCGAAATGAGTAACTGTTCCAGGCTGTCATCATCCTGGTCTCGGAAGGAGTGACTATTATAAGAAAGGGTGCAGAGGAGATAAGTGTTACATTCCTAAATACTGTCATTCACTAAGAGTATATGTGTCAAAGGCTTTTATTATCTCCATGCTTCTCCACTATCTGTCTGTGAAAGTGGCTTCTGTTAATTGGAGGACTTGAGAAGACTTCTCAGCCGTGAGCTTAGTCTATGGAATTAGATGTGTTACAAGGTTGTTTCATCAACAATCGCAAACGAACAAAACGATCCAGCTCTCTGCTTCAACAGTTATTGGTTTTTATTCATATCGCATGTAGAACATCACGTGAGTTACAAGTAAGTGACTCGTTTCTGACAACCTCAGGTGTCTTTCACCAGTTTCATCAACATTGTCTATGGTTACTTCATGACAAGTGGACCATTAGTCGTAAATTCTGGACAAAATGGGGCACATTTACTTACCCGGTCCTGTCGCGATCCCCGAGGTGCATTGTCCGACAAGGATGAAGTCTGGCGCGATTCACTAAGATCGTGCGCCTGATTTCCTGCATGTGTCACTTCCCCGCTGAGATCCGCCGGAGTTCACCATCTTCTTCCCGGTGTATGTGAGTGCATGGCTTGTGACACAATTTGAATTTTAAATCCCACGCTTAGTCCGAATCAGTTGGGTTGTCCGACGGCCATGCCCCCTCGATTTGTGTTGCGTGAAAGTCGGTGCAATTGCGCCAAAATCTGTTCGTGTTCTCTAAAAACCCCTGTTAAATGTGGCGCTAATCAGAAATAGTCAGGAAACCCGACGGAAATGCGGTGTGCGGACCCTTGGTAAATGTGCCCCAATGTGTCAGGGCTATCTTTTTCCATTGGATGGTGAATGAAATGTAGATTTTAAGTTTATTGAATTTCAGGACCAGTGTCTCAAAGTGAAACTCTAACAACATAAGGGGTCATGGTAAAAGAACAAAATAGGTTTTTCAGCATAATGATATTCATAACTTATCCACCATGAGTTAAGTCATTATCTTATTGCCGGAGGTCCAGTCAGCAAAATCCGACACTGAAATCAAAATGCAAAATGTATCTGGAATAGTTCTGGATTTTGTGATCTGCCCTGATAACTGAACCCCAGAATCCATTCAAATGAATAGTAATAGGGAACAAGCTTTCTTATAAATCAAATAGGCTCTTAAAGGGGTTTCTTGGTCAAAATATTGGTGGTCTAACTTACAGGTATGTCATCAATATTAGTGATGGTCCAACACCCTGTGGCCCCATAGATCAGTTCTGAGCAGTCGATAAACAGAGTTTTACAGCTCCATTTTCCATGTAGTGGCTGAACTGAGTCACTGCAGGTTAACTCCCATTAAAAATTCATTTGAACTGAATTGCAGTAACCTGGTCTGACCACTACATTGAGAGTGGAGGTGTCTCCTTCCTGCTTCATTCTCTGTTTATCAACTATTGAAAACAGCTGATCTGTTTTTTTGTACCCACCAATCAGATACCTATTCTATTGATGTGTTTTTCTTGTTTTTGTTACCATTTTTTGCTCCTCACCTTCAAACATCTGTAACTTTTGTATTTTTCCATGTACAGAAATATATGGGAACTATACAGAACAGGGCTTATTTCCTGCGCAACATATTGTACTTCCTAGTGTCATTATCTATATTGGAACCGGGGGGGAAAAATCCAAATGTGGTCAAATTGAAAAAAAAAAACCTCACTTTTGAAACATTTTCTTTTGGGCTCTGTTTTTACGGCTTTCAATGGGCGCTCCAAATGACACCTCTCCTTTATTCTTTGGTTCGGTACGATCATGGGGACAATACATTTATAAAGGTTTTATTGGGTTTTAGTAGATTTTATTAGTGGCGATACCTAACATACTTATGATTTGTCGTATTTAACCCTAGGGGGTCATTTCTGCCATATACTGCAGTACTACGGTCAACCTGCCAGTATGTTTTGGGGTGTGGGAGGAAACCCACGCAAACATTTCAATTGTTTAACACCCATGATCGGTGGCAGCACCGATTGTGAGTGTTACCAGTGGGTGTTTCATGCAATATTCAGTAAACACCCAGCTTGTATGCAGAAGGCTCTTCTGTCTTCATACATCCGGCTCGCAGCCCATGTCGGGAATGGGTTAAAGGGAATCTGTCACGTAGATTTACCTTCCTAAAAAAAACTCCCATGTGACGCTATCCCCTCACATACCACCCATACCTTTGTTTTTATTCTCCAGCTCCTCCTTACGTGCCAAAACTTTACTTTAGGAATATACAAATTAGACAGAAGTGCTTTGGCAGAACATCTCAGGGCACCACATCTTGACGGACAATTCTGTTGGGTCCGCAGCATTTCTGGTCATGGACCTGTTTGGTGTTGGGCCATGCCCCTTTTCTTAGGCCACACCCCTTTTTTAGAGCAAGTCATAGGATAATCAGACACAATTGTCTAAAACCCTTTATAAATGTGGTGTTTTTAGTGCAAACTATGATAGAATTCTGTTGTGGACAGATTAATAAATCTCCCTCAATGTTTGTCGTGGAAGCAGCCAATAAAAACCATAAAAACCAAGGCATGGGGCATGTGTCGGCATAGCCCTACGTTACAAAGCAGTTAGTTCAGGTTGGTAAATTGTGGTGAGAAATATCCTTTAATCTCGCTATAACATTGTAACTGACAGAATGAAAGGAATACTAGGAGTGATGGTTACATTTTCTTTGCTCAGCTTTAGAAATCTGATTCTATGGTGTGAACATCCCACTATACAAAATCCCATTGTCCTACATTCCTTACACTTTAGGAAGATTGAAGATCATTATTACAAAATGAGAATTCATCAAGATAAACCTGTCGCTCTGTCCTCAGCCTGTCATGTGAAATGGCACATCGGGTACTTCAGTCATAGATAAATCTGGAAACACTTGTCATCGGCACAGCTCCGCAGAGACCCTCACTTTGTCCATCACTCATGCTGGTAGTGGCGGACATCTGCTGCAGGAAGGATTCAATGTAGACGCATTGATAACTGTGAAAAACTAATGGAGGTCCAATTTTGCAATGTGCATGGTTGTTTAATATTCTTGTAGGATCATGGTCACCTTTAAGCCATTTCCTACTTATGGTTACTGAGCATTTACAGAGACATAAGTAGAGATGCAGGTATCGATTCAGTATGATTATTTTTTTTTCTGATTCACTTTGGGTAACCGTCCAACTTTGCACAAATTGTCCTGGATTTTGGTTAATAACCCCCTCGAGGTAGATAGAGATAATTAACAAAACAAAATAGTACCTTGTTATAAAACAAAAGGTTCCTGTATAAAAGGACTAGAAAGGATAATATACCAATTTCTAAAACAATTGGAGCAACAGCGGTTCGGGACAATTTGATATGGACCCAAATTGAATCTTTTGGAAAATGCAGCAAAGCTTCCGCAAAACTTGAAATGCTTAGCTCCTCTCTAGCAAGGATGGTGCTCTATGATAAAGTATGGATAACTTGGAGTCATCTACTGTTTGGCTGCAGCTCTGCAAATTCAAGCAGCGCTTCAAAGATAAAGTAGTATTGTAAAGCCATTATCCTAAAACCCATGGAACATACCATACGGAAGCAGAATATTCTCAGTTCATTTGTATGAACTACTACATAGCCATGTATGTAAAGCCTAGAAATCACAAGAACAGTTTGCTTCAGATTATGGATTTGCAAGGCAATGACTCAAAATTAAAAAAAAATAATAAATTGATATCTGAAATGAATAATCCCTGAACTCCATACATGGAAAGGAGAACCAAAAAACATATTTTCTTCAATTTAATGCATAAAAGGACCCACAAATTACATCCTAGGGACCACTGACGTCACTAATTGGACAAAGAGGCTTCCAAGACAGTTCCAACGATACGGAGACCCCATTTTTCTGGTTACTTTTTCCCCCAGAGTAAATCAAAGGTGCAATTAATTATGAATGTGGTCCCCTTTTTTACCATTTTACAAAATTCATATGCATACAGACAACCCCAAATTATGTTAAAAAATGCAACACATCCTACAAAAACCAAGCTTCATTTAAAGATTGGCAGATTGAGTACATGGTGGCAAAAACTGGGGAATTGTAATAGTCCAGGCTAAAAGGATATATGACTAGGGATGAGCGGACCTGGATTCAACTTGAACGCTCATCCCTACGGGTGACACACATGATCAATGCTGGCACGATCACTGGTGTTAACCTTTAAATGCAGTGACAAACGTGACACCATTTTCTAAAGAATCGTCACTCCCCGTGAAATCATCAAGTAGCGTTGATTTGATGATCAATTGGACTGAACCCCAATTTCTTGGTGAGGTAATTTTTGGCATGGACCCGAACATTGTGGTTTGCATCCGCTCATCACTGTTTAAGACCTTTCCTAGCCAAGTACATTTTATTCATTAAACTGTTTATCAGCTGATGAACCCCCACCAACCTGATATAGAAGACCTAATATTGTCATTATTTTTAGCCTCAAAAACCCTAGACATTGGGGGTCATTTACTAAGGGCCCGAATCGCGTTTTCCCGACGTGTTAGCCAATTATTTCCGATTTGCGCCGATTTCTCCTGAATTGCCCCGGGATTTTGGCGCACGCGACATGCACGCTGGCATGCACGCGACGGAAATGGGGGGGCGTGGCCAAACGAAAACCCGACGGATTCGGAAAAACCGCCGCATTTAAAACAAAACATCTGTTGCGGAGCTTGCACTTACCTTCACTCAGCCCGGCTCGGTGAACTCCAGTGCATTCCGATGCTTTTCAGCGCAGCAGCGGCACCTGGTGGATGGCGGAGGAACTACCTTAATAAATCCCGTCCGGACCCGAATCCAGCGCAGAGAACGCGCCGCTGGATCGCGAATGGACCGGGTAAGTAAATCTGCCCCATTAAGTATAAACTAAGTCTATAAACTAAGTATAAACCTATATATAAACTAAGTATATACAGTGGGTACAGAAAGTATCCAGACCCCTTTTAAACTTTTCACTCTTTGTTTCAGTGCAGCCAATTGCTAAGATCAAAAACATTCTGTTTTTGCTCATTAATGTACACTCTGCACCCCATCTTGACGGAAAAAAAACTAGACATTTTAGCTAATTCATTAAACAAGAAAAACTGAAATATCACATGGTCATAAGTATTCATACCATGTGACCCTCATATTTAACTCATATGCTGTCTATTTGTTACTGATCCTCCTTGAGATGGTTCTACTCCTTCATTGGAGTCGAGCTGTGTTTAAATGAGCTCATTGGACTACATTAGGTCATACACAAGTCACACACCTGTATATATACACTCACTGGCCACTTTATTAGGTACACCTGTCCAACTGCTCGTTAACACTTAATCTTGGCACTCTTTGGGCCCCTTGGTACCAATTGAGCATCGTTGCAACACCACAGCCTACCTGAGTATTGTTCGCTGACCATGTCCATCACTTTATGACCACAATGTACCCAACATCTGATGGCTACTTTCAGCAGGGGTTTCTTGAACATGACAATGAGGTCACTGGACTCAAATGGCCTCCATAGTCACCAGATCTCAATCCAATAGAGCATCTTTGGAATGTGGTGGAATGGGAGATTCGCATCATGGATGTGCAGCCGACAAATGCTCATCAGCTGCCAAATACAATCCCAACAGTGAAACATGGTGGTGGCAGCATCATGCTATGGGGGTATTTTTCAGCTGAAGGGACAGAACGAGTGGTTGCAATTGAAGGAAAGATGAATGCGGCCAAGTACAGAGATATCCTGGATGAAAACCTCTTCCAGAGTGCTCTGGACTTCAGACTTCCCCCTTCCAACACGACAATGACCCTAAGTACACAGCTTTTTGAGCAGTGGCTTCAAAACAACTCTGTGACCATTCTTAACTTGCCTGGCCACAGACCTGACCTAAACCTGAGCATCTCTGCAGAGATTAGAAAATGGCTGTCCACCAATGTTCACCATCCAATGGAGAGGATCTGCAAGGAAGAGGCAGAGGATCCCCAAATCCAGGTGTAAGAAACTTGTTGCATCATTCCCAAAAATTGGCTGCAATGAAAGCAAGAGTAAAAAAAATGTAAAGTGGTCTGAAAACTTTCCAAACGCACTGTAGTAGCGATTCTCTTCTTAGTAGTGTTTACTTTCGTGTATGAACAACTCAGGAGGACTACACTCACAACAAATAGGATGAGAATTTTGAAGGACTACATAAAAAAAAACCTTTCGAACATATTCTTAGAGTTAATAGGTATTTATTCTATAGTTTGGACAATTACCGATTCTGGGGCACAGATGTCACTTTAGAGCAGTGGTGGCGAACCTATGGCACGGGTGCCAGAGGCATCACTCTGAGTCCTTTCTGTGGGCACCCGGGCCATCACCCCAGCACAACAGACAGATACTTACTTCGCTACTTCCTGCTGGCCCCACGATTCTCTGTGTGCAGAGGGACACTGGAAAGAAGCTAGAATAATGCAAATTTTCCATCTTTCTACTGTGTTGGTGTCCTCAAGAGGCCAATATAATTGAAAGTTGTTGAAAAACAGGGAGCAATAAGTTACTGCTTTAATTTTTGGTGGCACCTCGCAATAAATACAGGAGGGTTTGGGTTGCAGTTTGGGCACTCGGCCGCTAAAAGGTTCACCAACATTGCTTAAACAGTGTAGCCTTGATCTATTTCAAGCAAGCCGCTAGCTACATAGGACATAAGATATTATACATTTATAGGCATTCATACGCTGCAAAGTATTTGTAAAGAAGCCATATGTTTCTAGTGTCTTTCTTTCACACATGCATTAATGAAAGGAAAAAGAATCACCTTCAAAATGTGGGTCGCTTCTTAACACTGATGGATCAACAAAGTATGCAACAAATACATATGATGAAATTGTGCTCAGCAAGATGGTGCCCAGGAATGCCGATATAAGACAGTTAAAAAATAGCCTAAATTGTTGGGGGAAAAAAAAAAGCAACTTCAAACCCCAAACATTGAACAGACACATATACAACACATTTGCAGTCTTCTGACCCTTTCACTTTTTAAATTGTTGCGGACTTCCCCCCTTCTCCCTACACTCTCTATCAGCACACTGACTTCCGAAATTCTTGACTGGAAGAAGTGTGGTACAACCAAGATTCTTGCTAGAGTTGCCTACCCAACAAGTAATAATGTTGTGGATCAGGAACTTAAAAGGACATCTACCACCATTTTCTCAATGGTAGACTGTTCCATATGCCACTCTCATTACCTTATGCTCACGATGGAGCCCCTTTTGTATCTATTCAAATGAGCCAGAGGCGCTCAGGGTCTCGTCCGACAAGCGGCTCCTGGCTCCTCCAAAGGCTAATTTATGCACGCCCCCCCCCACTCATTCGTATGCACCGCTCCCAGCTACCCGCGAGGTCAGACACCGGCACTCTTCTGTCGCAAGATCTTCTGTCTTGCACAGCTTGCAGGTGTCCTGTGTGGCTGCGCAAGAAATCAAAAGTGCCAGATGACGTTGCCGGCTACCTGACTGCACGGGTAGCAGTAATATAAATGATTTGGGGGGAGGGGGCATGCATAAATTACCCTTCGGAGGAGCCAGACCCTGAGCGCCTCCGGCTCATTTGAATACATATAAAAGTTTATTTTGTCCATACCATGGGAGCCCTGGAGGAAGTGCAAAGAGGCTGGGGGCTGAATACTTATCACCAGGGGATGAATACTTATCACCGGGGGCTGAATACTTATCACCAGGGGATGAATACTTATCACCGGGGGCTGAATATTTATCACCAGGGGATGAATACTTATCACCGGGGGCTGAATACTTATCACCGGGGGCTGAATACTTATCGGATAGAAAAAAAATATAAATTGATTCTGAAATGAAATCCCGACTCCATACATGGAAAGGAGAACAAAAAACATATTTTCTTCAATTTAATGCATAAAAGGACCCCACAACATACATCCTAGGGACCAAGACGTCACTAATTGGACAAAGAGGCTTCCAAGACAGTTCCAACGATACGGAGACCCCCATTTTTCTGGGTACTTTTCCCCCAGAGTAAATCACAAGGTGCAATTAATTATGATGTGGTCCCCTTTTTTACCATTACAAAATCATAGCATACAGACAACCCCAAATTATTGTAAAAAATGCAAACACATCCTACAAAAACCAGTTCATTTAAAGATTGGCAGATTGAGTACATGGTGGCAAAAACTGGGGAATGGTAAGAGTCCAGGCTAAAGGGATATATGACTAGGGATGAGCGGACCGATTCAACTGAACGCTCATCCCTACGGGTGACACACATGATCAATGCTGGCACGATCAATGGTGTTAACCTTTAATGCAGTGACCAACGTGACACCATTTCTAAAGAATCGTCAATCCCCGTGAAATCATCAGTGCGTTGATTTGATGATCAATTGGACTGAACCCCAATTTCTTGGTGAGGGAATTTTTGGCATGGAACGAACATTGTGGTTTGCATCCGCCTCATCAAGTTTAAGACCTTTCCTAGCCAAGTACATTTTATTCATAAACTGTTATCAGCTGATGAACCCCCACCAACCTGATATAGAAGACCCTAATATTGTCATTATTTTTAGCTCAAAAACCCTAGACATTGGGGGGATTCTAATAAGGGCCCGAATCGCGTTTTCCCGAAGTGTTAGCCATTATTTCCGATTTGCGCCGATTTCTCCTGAATTGCCCCGGATTTTGGCGCAACGCGACATGAACGTGGCATGCACGCGACGGAAAGGGGGGGATGGCCAAACGAAAAACCCGAGCGATTCGGAAAAAACCGCCGCATTAAAAACAAAAACATCTGTTGCGGAGCTTGCACTTACCTCACTCAGCCCGGCTCGGTGAACTCCAGTGCATTCCGATGCTTTCAGCGCAGCAGCGGCACCTGGTGGATGGCGGGGAGGAACTACCTTAATAAATCCCGTCCCGGACCGAACCAGCGCCGAGAAACGCGCCGTGGATCGCGAATGGACGGGTGGTAAGTAAATCTGCCCCATTAGTATAAACTAGTCTATAAACTAAGTATAAACCTATATATAAACTAAGTATATACAGTGGGTACAGAAAGTGTATCCAGACCCCTTTTAAACTTTTCACTCTTTGTTCAGGCAGCCAATGCTAAGATCAAAAACTTCTGTTTGCTCCATTAATGTACACTCTGCACCCCATCTTGACGGAAAAAAAACTAGACATTTTAGCTAATCATAAACAAGAAAAACTGAAATATCAATGGTCATAAGTATTCATACCATGTATTCCCTCATATTAACTCAATGCTGTCTATTTGTTACTGATCCTCCTTGAGATGGTTCTACTCCTTCATTGGAGTCGGAGCTGTTTTAAATGAGCTCATTGGACTACATTAGGTCATACACAAGTCACACATGTATAATACACTCTGGCACTTTATTACGACCTGCCAACTGCTCGTTACACTAATTTCAATCAGCCAATCACATGGCGGCAACTCAGTGCATTAGGCAGTAGACATGGTCAAGACAATTCCTGTAGTTCAAACCGGCATCAGTATGGGAGAAGAAAGTGATTTGAGTGCCTTTGAACTGGCATGGTTGTGGTGCCAGAAGGGCTGGTCTGAGTATTTCAGAAACTGCTGATCTACTGGATTTTCACGCACCAACCATCTCTAGGGTTTACAGAGAATGGTCGAAAAAGAAAAAACATCCAGTGAGCGCATTCTGTGGGCGGAAATGCCTTGTTGATGCCAGAGGTCAGAGTGAGAATGGCAGACTGGTTTCGAGTGATAGAAAGGCAACAGTGACTCAAATCGCCACCCGTTACAACCAAGGTAGGCAGAAGAGCATTTGATGAATGCACAGTAATGAAATTTGAGGCAGATGGCTGCAGCAGCAGAAGACCAAACGGGTGCCACTCCTTTCAGCTAAGAAACTGAGGCTACAATTTGCACAAGCTCATCGAAATTGGACAGTAAGAAGATTGGAAAAACGTTGCCTGGTCTGATGAGTCGATTTCTGCTGCGACATTCGGATGGTAGGGTCAGAATTGGCGTCAACAACATGAAAGCATGGATCCATCCTGCTTGTATCAACGGTTCAGGCTGGTGGTGGTGGTGTCATGGGTGGGGAATATTTTCTTGGCACTCTTGGGCCCTTGGTAACCAATTGAGATCGTTGCAACACCCAGCACCTGAGTATATGTTCGCTGACCATGTCCATCACTTAGACCACAATGTACCCAACATCTGATGGACTTTCAGCAGGATAATGCGCCATGTCATAAAGCTGGAACATCTCAGACTGTGTCTTGAACATGACAATGAGGTCATGGACTCAATGGCCTCCATAGTCACCAGATCTCAATCCAATAGAGCATCTTTGGAATGTGGTGGAATGGGAGATTCGCATCATGGATGTGCAGCCGACAAATCTGCGGCAAACTGTGTGATGCCATCATGTAATATGGACCAAAATCTCTGAGGAATGCTTCAGCACCTTGTTGAATATATCCACGAAGAATTGAGGCAGTTGAAGGCAAAGGGGGTCCAACCTGTTACTAGCAGTGTTACTAATAAAGTGGCCGGTGAGTGTAAGACCTCACAGTGCACGTCAGACCACATAAGAATCATGAGGCTTAAAAAACTGGGTCATGGGAACATGGATCTCAGCGACAGAATTGTGGCGAGGCACAGATATGGACAAGGTTACAAAGAATTTCTGCAGCACTCAAGGCTCCTAAGAGAACAGAGGCCTCTATAATCCTTAAATAGAAGAGGTCTGAGACAACCAAAACATGTGGTGGCAGCATCTTGCTATGGGGGTATTTTTCAGCTGCAGGAACAGGATAACTCGTTGCAATTGGAGAAAAGATTAATATGGCCAAGTACAGAGATATGGGCCAAAGGTTCACCTTCCAACAAGAAAATGACCCTGAGCACACAGCTAAAATAACAAAGCAGTGGCTTCAGAACATCTCTGTGACCATTCCTGACTGGCCCAGCCAGAGCCCAGACCTGAACCCAACCTAGTATCTCTGGAGAGACTTGAAAATGGCCTCCACCAACATTCACCATCCAACATGAGGGAACTGGAGAGGATCTGCAAGGAAGAGGCAGAGGATCCCCAAATCCAGGTGTAAGAAACTTGTTGCATCTTACCAAGAAGACTCCTGGCTGCACCAGCTCCAACGCTGCTTCTACTCAACACTGAGCAAAGGGGCTGAAACCTCATCACCGGGGGCTGAATACTTATTACCAGGGGCTGAATACTTATCACCAGGGGCGTTACGAACTGTGATACTTAGTCACCTGGGCGATAACTTATCACCGGGGGTGTTATACCTGGAGTGAATTATCACGGGGGCTGAATACTTATCACCGGGGGCTGAATACTTATCACCTGGAGTTGAATACTTATCACCGGGGGCTGAATACTTATCACCAGGAGCTGAATACTTATCACCAGGAGCTGAATACTTATCACCAGGGGCTGAATACTTATCACCAGGGGCTGTATACTTATCACCTGGAGTTGAATACTTATCACCGGGGGCCGAATACTTATCACCTGGAGTTGAATACTTATCACCTGGAGTTGAATACTTATCACCAGGAGCTGATACTTATCACCAGGGGCTGATACTATCACAGGCGTACTTATCACCTGGATTGATCTACACGGGGGCTGAAGATACTTATCACGGTGCTGAACTACTTATCACGGGGATGAATACTTATCACCGGGCTGAATACTTATCACCAGGGGGTATACTATCACTGGAGTGAATATATCACTGGGGCTGAATACTTATCACCAGGAGGGATGAATACTTATCACCGGGGGCTGAACGATGAAATACTTATCACCAGAGGGGGAATGAATAATTATCACCGGGGGCTGAATACTTATACCAGGGGATGAATACTTATCACCGGGGCTGATATTTATCACAAGGGGGGGATGAATATTTATCACCGGGGGCTGAATACTTATCACCGGGGGCTGAATACTTATCACCGGGGGCTGAATACTTATCACCAGGGGCTGAATACTTATCACTGGGGGCTAAATACTTATGGCCATTCTTATTATATACGTGTATTTACAAAGATTGATAGACATTGTCACTGACTACTACGCGGATCCTCAATGGTCATGGACATGCCTGACTGTACTATCACTGACTACATGTTCATGCGGTCATAGGCTACTACACCTATCTTCTAAATCCTCCTATCCTGCATTTCCACCAAGACAACATGGTGGATTTTGTCAATGACTGGTATGTATTTTATAAATAAATTAACAAGGGTGTGTGTTTTTATTTTACTAAAGTTTTTTTTTTGTTGAATAGAAGAATTTAGCCTTAGTGTTGTTCTGCCAAAAAGAAGGGTAACACTAACACCTTTACCATTACCTTGGTACTGACCACCACCAGGGGTGCTGGGAAAAAATTGGTAGAAACCAGTACCTGACAGTCCATAGACGGTCAGCCCTCTTTGGGGCAGCCGTAGGCTGTAATATTAAATTACATTATAAAGCCCCCAAACAAAGGGCTATCTCACCACAGTATTGACAGGCTGATCGTCGGACAATGCACTTTATGTCAACTCCTCCGGATGGGTAAGTAAATGTGCCCCACTATGTCATGTATGAGTATGAATGGAGTCCCTACGGTGTTCTCTCATGTTTAAATTACATTTAATAAAATAGGTCCCCCTGTAGTCACCAGGGCTAGTTTGTATACATTTTTTTAAATTTTTTTTAATTGTAACTACAGACAGTCCCCGGGTTAAATACGGGATAAGTTCTGTAGGTTTGCTCTTAAGTTGAATTTGTAGGTAAGTCGGAACTGTATATTTTATAATTGTAACTCCAGGTATTTTTTTTTTGGTCTCTGTGACAATTGGATTTTAAAAATGTTGGGCTGTCATAAGAACCAGGATTAACAATAAAGTTTCATTTCAGACACCATTAAAGGGCACCTACCACCACAAATCTACCTATAAAGGTAGGTTGGGTGGTAGGTGGATCAATGGGAAGTGAGGATAGCCCTTTTAAGGGCTAATCCTCACGTCCCTGCACTTTTTTGATAACTTTTATTAGATATTTATTCAAATTTACTTAGCGGGCTCTGGGGCGTGGAGTAGCCGCATAGAGATTACACGAAGCGGCTACTCCACGCCCCGGTAGCCACTTTACCCCTCCTAGTCACCATCTTCGGGCGCAGCTACGCGGGCCCTCACCCTCGTCCGGCGATCTGCCGTCTGCGCATGCGCAGAAGAGCAGGCCCGCGCCTGTTTCGAGCAGTGACGCCGCAGGCAGCGGGTTGCTTTCTGCGCATGCGCAGACGGCAGGATCGCCGGACGAGGGCGCGGAGCTCGCGGCACCGAAGATGGGTGAGTAGAGGGGTAAGTGGCTACCGGGGTGGAGTGCCGCTTCGTGTAATCTCATATGCGGCTACTCCCGCCCAGTAGCCGACTAAGTAAATTTGAATAAATATCTAATAAAAGTTATCAAAAAGTGCAGGGACGTGAGGATTAGCCCTTAAAGGGCTATCCTTCCAAGTCCACACCCATTGATCCACCTACCACCCAATCTACCTTTATAGGTAGATTTGTGGTGGTAGGTTCCCTTTAATAACTATTATAGCTCTTTATTTTAGTCTAAGGCTAAAGTACAGTAAATTACCAATATCCAGAGGTCCGTTTGTAACTAGGGGTCGTCTGTAAGTCGAGTGTTCTTAAGTAGGGGACCGCCAGTATATTTATAAAAATGTAATAGTGTACAATTTGACGGCAGCCTAATAATCGTCTGCTATTTGCTAATTATTTAAAGGTATTTTCTTTGCAGCAGGCACCTTAGTTACATCGGAGATGAGACAGACAGGATTACATCTGTATATACAGCAGATAACATCAGTGACCTCCACTACTCACACTCGCTGATCTTCCGTCTCCTATAGACCTCAGTGAGTTATGTCCAATTACTTGCTGTCTAATACCATTGGGCTGAATTTCACCAATTTTCGCTAAGTGGCAGCTCCTGTCAAAAAATAAAAAGATTTAGTTAAGTTATATCAGGTTATAAAACAGAAGAAATAATGTGATCTGCGTAGCTATTTAGTTATAAGTAGTAAAACAAAAATTGGTGAACACATGTGAAAACAAGCCCTGTTCTTAAAGGGGTTGTCCCACAAAACCTAGTTAGGTCCTATCCACAGGATTGTGCCTAAGTTGCCGATTGGTAGGGGTCTCAGTGATGAGACCAGCACTGATCACTAGAACAAGGGGTCCAATGGGGTCCCAGGTACCTCAGTCGGACCCCTCGTTACTTTCGGAGATTAATAGAGCATACATTATGGAGCTCCATACATTTTATTGGTGCTGATGGAATTTGCCGAGCACCCGCTCAGCGATCTCTGTCAGCTCCATATTTCCAAAATTCCCAGGTGTGCTTAAGGACCCAATTACTGTATTGTGGTCCCTAGTATTTTAGCTGACATTCCCACTGGTCGTAAGTATTGGTATTCAAGGAAAAAACTCCTTCATCCAATCAGCAGGCCATGGTGTCAGGAACCGGTGCTGGGATAGTCAACAAACGGACCAGAAGCCGTAATGTGGGGATTGGAGACCGGAACAAGGTAAGTATGAAATGTGTAGAAATTATGTTGGATTATTTTCAAATTATTTTCATGAAATTTTTGTAATATATGACTGCATACTACTGAAAAATGATATGTGATTTTTTGCTGATTTTATTGCAGCATTTTTGTATTTTTTTTATATCTCCATATCTTATAAAGCTTAAAAAATAGAATACTGTGGAATGTTCCTGGTGTTGTGCTGGTTCATCTCTAGTTGGTATAGAAGCCTGTTACTTCTTTTCAGATATATAACCGCACTCGACCAACCTGATTGAAGACGGCCAACAAGTCTCCTATTCTTCTCAATGAATCGTCAATGATTTTATCACTTCTGCTTTTATAAATCTGTTGAGCGCACAGACTGAAACACTTAAAATGGCCCATCATGAGATTATGATTAGTAGACGCAGGGGTTTTAACATAAATCGGATATAGGTTGTAAAATGATTTAGTCATAAATGTGCCATATAGTCCACAGATGACTCATTAACCTTGGTCTTCTCTATTAAATCCATGAGTTCCCATGACCTAGGTCAAACCTCTGAGTCTTTAAGAGCAGAGTATCATTGGTTCGGGAGGATATATGAAGCCATCTGCATGACTATTAGTCCTGAGTTTAAGTGTTTTTCCAGCAGAGTAATATTTAAGTAATTGATTCCGTCTATTTTAGTATTATACTCTATAGTGTATTACTGGTGTCTGTAGCTTAGGAGTCATATTGAATTCTATTCATCTGGATATAGAAAATACAATATTTAACCCAATGAGTAGTAGTCACGTAGATTTTTTTTTATAACCGTAGTAAAGGTTTTGGTTTTTAATTGCTACATGTTGACCTATGACTATTTTGTAACTGTTTATACATTTCTTATATATTTCATAATTGTTTGATCAACAGATCAATTTCTCTGTCAAGGAAACAGATCTAGAACTATTATTTAGTGGTATGTCCATAAAGAGGGCAACTCTTGCTGTGAAACTTTCTTATAGTCTAAAAATGATCTCTCATTATTCTGGAATTTGGCAAATATGTCCTGAAGCACATTGAAATAATATCCATTTATCCATCCATCTTAGGGCTCACTCACATGGTTGCAATGGGGGCCGTGATCTGGTCGTATAATTTACGACCAGATCATGCCCCCCCCCATAGACTTTTATGGGGTGCATCACTGCACTGTGACCGCTTTGAGTGCTCCGTAGGCTCTTCTGTCTATGGAGGGAGGAGGAGTGACACTGTGGTCACCGGGGATCCGGACTGGCTGGGCACATGGCCATGGGCATGCCCCCTTAAGGTCAGCCAAACCCATCAAATGTGACCTATGTTGACCATATAAGGGTAATTAATGGATCTGGCATGTTGTCTTTTTTCCTCCAAACGTAATGAAGGTACTCATGGCAAAACTATTTTAGTTTTGTCAGACCTCAGTACATGCTCCAAAATTATGGTCTTTATTCCTATTTGCATATGCAAACAATAATCTGAATTTTTTATGTTTCAATGTAGATAATAACCCACTTTTACCAGGTTCAACCAGCATCTTCACAAGCTGTTTTTCTTTCGATCTTTGGTTGATTAGACAATTTCAGACCAAAGCACGTTCATCTCTGGGACACAAAACCTGTCTCCTTCCTGAGGGTATGATGGCTGAACATTCCTATTTTGATTGTACTTGCACATAATTGTACAGATGAACAAGGTAACTTCTGGAAATTGCACCCAAGAATGAACCAGATTTGTGCAAGTCCACAATTCTCTTCCTGATATCTTGGCTGATTTCTTTAGACTTTACCACAGCATTACACAAAGAATCAGTGTAAGGTATAGCAATCTTAGTGTAACTTTTTTTCAGAAAAATAAATAATTTTGGTAATCCTAATTGACCTAAAACGCACATGCATATTTGTCTTTTTATGTAGTGCTTGTAAATTTCTGGTTTCCACTGTATAGACTTAACAGAACTACCCAGAATGCAATTCTCGAGGCCTACATAGACAAAGAAGCATTTTCATTACAGGCAGTCCCCGGGTTACATACAAGATAGGGTCTGTAGGTTTGTTCTTAAGTTGAATTTGTATGTAAGTCGGAACTGTATCTTTTATCATTGAAATCCCAGCCAGAACTTTTTTGGTCTCTGCGACAATTGGATTTTAAAAATGTTGGGTTGTCATAAGAACCAATATTAACAATAAAGCTTCATTACAGACACCTGTGATAACTGTTACAGCTGATCATTGTAGCCTAGGACTAAAGTACAATAAATTACCAATATCCAGAGGTCCGTTTGTAACTATGAGTCGTATGTAAGTCGAGTGTTCTTAAGTAGGGGACCGCCTGTACTTGTAAATTACCTTTCCGTGTTTGTACATATATTTAAATAATCTTTAGGTTTATTACCATTACCGTGATTGTATAATCACTTCCACAGACTCTTCCTTCTGACTCTTCTATTTGCCGGCCCTCCCCAACCGGAAAACTGCTCTAACGTTTCATGAATTGAAGACTTTTTGATTTACATTTTGTGAAGATGCCAGCCCAATATACATTCATAGGAGAAGATGCAATAAAAGAGAATCGGAGTCCAAACTGCTGCCTAAAGGCTGGACTGCATCACGATAAATATAAGCAATAAAAAAGAAACTCAAATGACCCGATCACAAATAAAGTTCGGGCCAGATTCATCTATTTTGTCTCTTCTAGGGGAGACACCTGGCAATGTTTTAGCGGTGTTTACAGAGAGTCTGTACATAGAGTAATCTCGCTAGCAGACATTACAAATGGGATACAAATCAAATAGTGAAAAAGCAAAGATTATGATATATCATCCTGGGCATAGTTTATTATCATTTTTTACTCTTTATGTATTCGTGTTCATAGGCACAAATCATGTTTTATTGCTTTTTGTCCTGTGCTTACGCTCCCTCTCCTAAGTATCTAACCATTTGGTAGTAGATTTTTTTTGCCCTGAGTGATTAGTATCTGTAGCACCTACTTAGATACATTACTAATTTAAACTAATCACTCATTCTTCATTGAACGGAGATGACAAGTATTTGGCAAAACCCGTCTGCATGGAAATATAGACAGGGTAATATTAACTATTATACATGATTTGGGCAGAGAATAAGAAAATGAGCAAAAGCCAACACACTCTACTGATTTGCAAATGTCTCAACTGCCAGCTGGCCCGACGTAAGCCCTGGGTCCCATCACTGAAGAGACCTCTTAGGAACATCATTCTAATTAAATCCAGACGTGGACAGGCTGCTAAGTCCAATAAAGTCTTTAACTGTGTATAGTGAGTAGCATGTCTTTCTCGTAGGTAGATGCAATCCCACCCACCATGAACACCACTGTTGTTAACCATATAGGCAAGATAATGATCTTGTAGGCCCATCTATATGTCCATTTAGCGCATCATAATAATACAGGACATATCTTTTTATAGATTGTTGGATAGGCCATAATTATTATAGTCCCAGTGAACTCCGTTCAGTAAAAAGACATATATATATGTTTTTCTCACTATCTGACATGAAATCACCATAAACCTTTTCTGTTTTAGGCCAATTACCAAAATTATTTATATTTGCCAAATGCCAGAATAATAAGAGAGAGGGGATTTTAAGGCATTTTTATTACTTTTTGCAAAGTCAAAAGTTTACATACTGTATATTCCATTATTATTTGGTTCGAAAGCCAAAACTGTATGACTTGGGTCAAATGTTCTGGATCTTCTTCCATAAGGTTGTCACAATGGTTGGTAGGGATTTGGGCCCATTCCTACTGGCAGAACTGCTGTAATTGAGCCATGTTTGTTTGCTGGAACCTGCCTTTTCGGATTTGCCCATTAATTTTTATAGGGGTTGTCCATTATATTTTATTTATGGCATATCCTCCTCTTGGTAGGCCAATGACATCTGAATGGTGGTGTGCTGACACATGGTCCATTCTCCTATCGACTTTACGGAGCTGGCACAACACAATTCAGTGATCTAAAAGCAGTTGGCTTTGTCTGTGTATTAGCTGTGTGCCTGCGGGTATATACATCCACTACACAGAGCACCAAGCCATTGGTCATAGTAGCAGCTTCAAATGAACTTGTCTTCTGTTGGACCTTAGGGACTAACTATTGTATAAAAATCTGGCTCCCTGCTGCTCTTTAAGTCAAGTCTGACCCTTCTACACACCTTCTTGAAAAGTTTTCTGATGTATTTTTTATTTCCTTTTGTCTTATGTATGATATCTATCATTTCATCCCTCTAGATCTAGTAGACTTTTTTTGGGTGGTCATCTCAAAGAGGTTTCATGAGCTACATGAGATGAGCTCCAGCCTAAATAAGACTTTAATTTCAAATTAATGTTCATTTTTATAACATAAGAAATGTTTTGAAAAAATGTATTCCATCTTTAAAGGAAACCTAACACTTGCAGTGGCAGGTTTCTGATGGAAAGACCGGGCACCAGCTCAGGGTGAGCTGGTGCCGGAGCTTATTTTTGTTAGTGTTTTAAACCGCGGTTTAAAACACTTTTTAAACTTTATAGCCGGCGCAGGGAGGTACGCGCTCGGCGCTTACACATGTAGCGAGGGCCTTCTCATGGAACGGAATATGTAGACGTTCGCGTAAACGGTAAGCGCCGAGCGCGTACTGCCTGCGCGGCTCTATAAAGTTTTAAAAGTGTTTTAACCGCGATATCGCGGTTTAAACACTAACAAAAATAAGCTCCGGCACCAGTGACCCTGAGCTGGTGCCGGTATTATTTCCCAAATTCAGAAACCAGCCACTTCAAGTGGTAGGTTTCCTTTAAGACCATTCCCATTCTCTATCTCTTGTCTATAGTCAACAAGTACAGACTTTCCCTAGGGCAACCAAACAGCATACATCTGACCAGGAACAGATGCAAAGATACAAACCTGGACATTGTCTTGTGTGTTCTGTGGTCTGGCAGAATATTATGTTTTTTGGTTTTTATTAATATGTTGTCATTGTAAATGTATTTATTTTAATGTTTATTTCAGGAATCTTCCTATGGGTTTTCAAAGAGCAGAAAGCCAGATCGGGGAAGTGTTAGCGTGATTTACCATTACAGGTAGTTGTCAGGAAAGTTTATACTTTTACTATCTGCTGTCCAGACTAATAAGTTTACTGATAGACTGTAGGGAAAATCTTTACTTATGGTCAGTAAAAAAAAAAAAAGGAAAGATATGTTGGACAAATTTATCGGCAATGTTCCCAAATTGAAGACTTGGACGATGGAAAAGAATAATAGTATGTATGACTAATGGACACCATAAATAAAGTAAGGAAAGCTAGTGGTGTACAACGAGCAGCACTCTCGGAAACAGCACTTCATCCGGCACATACACTATTAATACCTATTACAACACCATAAGTATTAAAATATTGTATTCTGAACGACGTAAGTGGATTTACTAGAGCCCTTCTGGCTCATTAGCATAATTATACAAATTGATTTACGTAGGAAGGAGGCCATGGGTAACAAATATAAGAAGATGACCACTGTCACGGTGCCCAGATCTATTACTAATGTCCCTGGTTTATCATGATGGATTTTGAGGTCATGATGTCAGATTTCCTTTAAGGTTATGAGAGATGTGCATAAAGTAAATGCCAATAGCTAAAGACTAAATACTAAAGATCAAGGATGATGAAATGCTTTGAGTCCATCATCACCCATTTCAGTCCATCAGCAAGCAGAAAAAGTTTTATGAAAGTGCAGTAACTTTTGAAAGCTGCAATCCAACCACAAAAATAAATTACTTACCTAATTGCTGTGTACCTAATGAAAGCTCTTAATTATTAGAGACACATATTTCCTTGCAGCACAGCCTTCTGTTTGCTCTAATATGACATAATTTTGTAATTTTCTTGTTTATTCTGTATTGTCGGTTGTCAATCCCATGATGCCTCAGTTCTCATCAGACAATGTCAATGGGAATATTCTTTGCTCTATGAAGAAAAAATAGAAAAATCCTTTGGCACCAGCTAGTAAAAATTCTAATGTTTATTCCAAAATACAGTTTAAAAAAGAAAACATAAAAAAGGGGGACATTGCTAAAACATGTTTGTAGAAATGGACTGAGTTTCGGACCTATATTGCGTGGTCCTTATTCATACCTCTACTGAACGTGGTTACAACGCCGACATATAAAGCAGAAAAGACACTCAAAACCCTTGCCTCTAAGTCATGTGACAAGTAAACTGGATGTGATTGGAGTATCAAATATGTCAATCAATGTGACGTGAGGCTGGGCTAAAGAGTGGGATAACATGAAAGATTCAATATACAAAGGTTAAATCATTACTTGTCCCCAATTTGAGTATCCACTTAGCTTCTTTCATGTATAATTTTTTTATTACGATTTCCTCCTCTTTATTTGGGATAATGCGACCTATTCCTATGACTCACATTTGAGTAACACTGCCTGCATGTTGATCGCAAAAAGTGTGGTTGCAACAACAGCTTTGCTGTCTTTGATGTATCCAGGTAGACGGGTGACCAGGAGTCTCTTGAATAGAGAATTGTTGCCAGATACTATGGGATGATAACTCAAAGGAAAGCACATTTATGCATTTTAGGTAACGCGGATTGGATGGAAGTAAAAATTCCATAGTGTGAACGTCAAAAATTTCCAGGTGTGCTTCTACCTTCAGTAAGTCCGTAAAAGAATTGGTAATGGATGCTGTAGGGTCCGTGGAAAGTTTGCGATATGTGATCTCATCATTTAACATATGCATTATTGAAGTCCGGTATAATTCTTTGTCCAGAATAGCGATTGTGCCCCACTTGTCAGAGGGGCGTATGGTGATATACGGATTATCTATAAGTTCTTTTAATACACGTTCCTCTCTCTTTGTGAGATTCTTCTGGGAACTTGCAGTAGTTTATGAGTGCAGTAATGTAAGGGCTCTTTCTACTGCTTCTTGGAAGAGGTCCTTTTCGGAAACTCTAGCATTGACGGGGTAAAACCCGGATTACTTCGTTGTAATGTAGAAGATGTATCCGTTTTATTATTGAGGTCATTGTTCACATACATGGAGTCCTGATTCTTTGCTCTATATTCTTCTAAAAATATGGAGACTGTAAGTATACAGTCAAGAGCCAGTACTATTATCTTCTGCATTATTATTGTGTGACAGGAGCCTGGCTAATCATCATGAGTCACAGTGCTAGGAGTTTGTGCTCCCCTCTGTGTGTGGGGGGGGGGGGGGGGGGGGGGCGGGGTGGTACTGTCCATCAGGGCCCCCATCAGGGGGGGTTTAGTGTGACTGTGTTCAGGGGGCCCTAAGTCACAGAAAACCCTCTTACTTTGAACTTTGAACTTACTTTGTACACAGGGGTGGATTATCATTCTGTGGGGGGCCCACAAAAATTGCCCGAACTTTCTAGTGGCAATCCTGCCATTCATTCAACTACATTATCTGATCGCCTGGTATCTGAGCTGTTGACCCTGTTTCAGGGAGCTAGGTGGCCATGTCATCACATGACTAAACTAAAGAAGGTTGTTCAGCTTAAACTCATCCACTCCTATAACATTGTCGACATCTTTACTCAATAAAAACACAAGAAAGGTGAGGTGGAGTGTCCGCACCGAGAAGACTACTGCTTTCCAGAAAGGTCTTTGCTTCTTGTCTCAAATCTGTCAAAAACACCTGGATGGAGCAGCGTTGCTGTGTGACATAACCGTTCTGGAATTCATAATACTCATTGTGGAGTGTCGTATAAGGGATCACACTCTGACAGCAGCCTCTTTCTGGGACCACAAGGAAAATACCTGCAAAATTTATGATTAGCTAATTTCTCCAAGATTGTTTGGATTCTACAAAAGCAGCTTATCCTATGAGATTTACACCAGACTTCATACGAAATCTCAGATGAGGCTGACTGCAGCAAGAGTGAAATTGCACTAAAAGGAGGTGCTGATTATGAATAGCACCCAACTCAGGGTAACATCATAAGAGGTTATAACCTTCTTAAAGAGAACCTGTCACCACATTTTCACATATACATCTAGTGACAGGTTCCCAAAGAGTCCTATTAACTAAATGACGCCCTTCTTTTAGTTAAAAAGTGTTTCCATCCCCATAAATCATCTTTATATTATACTAACTGTAGCTCCCGGCGTTGCTCGGGATAGTAAATAAAAGCCCATCTATCTATCACAATCTATTACAAATGTCTCAAAAATGTCACACAGATGTCTCAAGGCACTTCTTTCCATTTTCCTTAAGGTTTTGTCTGGAGGTTTCAGCACCAAAAAAATTTCGACAATTTGAAATGATAAATGTAATTTGCAACATTTTGCACATCTGGAATAGAAGATAAACGTATCTCAGTGACGAAAAAAAAGAAATGTCCGGCGGACAATTCAAAATGTCCCCAAAAAGGCGCAAACATTGCAATATCTTGTCTCAAAAAAAGACTGAAAAACAGGAAGAAAAATAAAGATAAATGACCCCCTAAATCTGGGGTAAATGTAAGTTATGATTTATGCCACTTTCTGGTGTAACTTGTAGTAAATCTGTTGGACACACCCTCCCACCTAAACCTTGTACATAACTCATCGACTTTTTGTAAAAGTGACATGAGGGCTGCAGAGGCGCAAACTTCAACTCCCTCCCCCTTCTCTATTGTCTGAGATCATCAATATTGTTCCCCTGTGTGAAGGGATCTGTAGTTTATTAACATCCATTGTTCTGCAATCTGCCAGTTTTGCCTGCATCGTCTACTTTTGGCCAAGCCATATCTGCGCGAGACAACTTAATTTCATAAAAAATGATTGTAGCTCTTTGTTTTGTAATCTGGTTTCGTACAACAACCTGACTGCAGATTTGTTTAAACAGCGAGGACTTTTGACTTGCAATGAAATTCATTAAGCATGACTGTATTGCGAGTGTCATGCAGGCAGCGGCTTGACACTGTGCAGGCAATTTTCGGGTTTTTTATTTACAGTAACCACAAAGTATGTTCCCTTGGATCACTCATGAGTTTTTACCACATTTAAATAATATTTTGCTTTAGTGATTATGGGTTATACAAGCATTACAAAACATTTGTGTAAATTATATCACATTTTCCATTTGTATTTACATTATTTTTCCTTTTTTTACACTTATTTTCCTGCCACATACAGCAGTGAAGAAACAATGTCTGGTACTTATCATCAGCGCTCTAGCAAAACAATGTTTGAGCACTTCATTCTTTCTTAGATCAGTATTTTTTTAATGAACTTATAGTAGAAATCTGCTGCCAGGATAACTTGTACCTGTAGATTTCTCATAGTAGGATGGAAGATGAAGATCCTCGCATAAGGAGGTTAGAGTAATGGGGGGATCTAACATGCCAGCCTTGACATATAAACAACCCCATTACTGATATTTTTGTCAATTTTCCATCCACTTTAGCCGTGACAGGGCAGAGAAAGGGTCAGATGGGGTTGTGAATGCCACGGGACTTCACCAGGTTTAGCCTTAGTTTTAGGTCTGGCAGTAGGGAACACCTTCAGATACACTAAGGCCTCTAACACAGGATTGATTGTGATGTGTCCAACTTGCATCACACTCGTATCATTTGCCGGCTGGAACGACCGCTTCTAATACTAACAACCAGAATTGCAGTACACCAGTTCCGGCCACATGAGTTCCACAAGTTGTCCAGTGCTCCGGGCTGCTAAGTATGCATGCCCCTGCACCTCCCTCTCCCATACTGGAATTGGGATGTCACATAAGGGTCATGAATTCATCTCCCTCTCCTATCCCAGCATGGGAGAGGGAGGTGTGGGGACGTGCATAATTAGCAGCCCGGAGAGCCGGACATTTCTAGGCTTTTTTTTAGTTTTTTAAATGGTTGATTTCCTTTAAGCCCTATAAATTGCAGGATAGACCATTACAATTTTATTCCTGTATAGAAGTGAAGACATCAATATCTGAATCCAGAAAAATGCCTTTTACTTATTTCCATATTTCTTAACGAGGTACTTATTCATTGAACTCACATAATAATTTAGCTGACCATTTTATATTCAGGTCACTACAGATATTTCCAAACTAATTCAAATTTTTTTCTTTCCCCAAAGATAAATACATTTGGCACCGAAAAAAAAAATGTTACAAATGAATTTCTTTATAATACAGAATATAGAATTTGTTCCCCCAAGTGTATGATGTGTTGATGTACCGTTATTTGATGTGTTAATGCCTGTCAGTTTTGTAATAAGAATTGATGGAGAAAAGAAAGAGCCCCTGTCTCTTCTCATTCACTCCTCTATTGACTGTCAGATGTTTACTGGACTGATTGGCCTCAAAAACACCTACTACAAACCCTTTACAAAAAATGGGAAAACTGCATTATTTTCTACCACAGATTGTCACAGATTTTCCATGTGAATTTTATAGTTTTATCACAATTTACTTCACATGTAAAAACTGTGAGACCATTAACCATCTTGAAAAACCATGGTAGATTTAGGCACCCAGCCTTCTTGTGTGCAATAAAAAAAAACAGAGATCTTTGCTTTTCTGTTATATTTGCCACTTTTTTGGGTGCCTTGGTAGGTTTGCTCAAAAATGTGCAACTTTTTCACCTGCCCAGCAGGGTTCACCAAAACCGAGTTTTTAAATGTGTTACATCTGATTTAGCTTTGGATTCCAGGTATTGTCATGTAAAAAAGTCATACATTTTCAGCAACCGCTGCAAAAAGATCACTCCCTGGCGTAGGAAAAAGATTAGAAGGGGCTGTGCAATAATTAACAAAAAGTTGCTTAAAAAATGATAAACATCTTATACGCACTTCCTCCACATAGCGTATAAGTTGCAAGGAACTGAGGCAAAACCTCCTAAGAACAGCGCCGAATCACAATCATGATTCCATGGGGAAGCAAGGACTGCTTTCTTAAAATGTTCATACGCGTCACTCCAGCACCGAGTATATAGAAGTTGGCGCAGGGGTAGGGTAAAAATTCTTTTTCTACATCAAAAATTCTTTATTGAAAACACGATTGGCAATCCACAATTATTTCATTTTTAGCGTTTCAGTCACAAGACCTTCATCAGAAACCACATTGCTGGTGGGTAAGAAGAAAGATAGAAGCAAATATCTGGCCCATGGTGGGGTTATGAAGCGTCTAGAGAAACGTGGTACAAAGACCACTCTGCTCTGCTACCTGAGCTTTCTTTGTATCACATTTCTCTAGATGCTACATGACCACACCACGGGACGGATATTTGCTTTTTCTTCTATCTTTTTTCTTAACCACCAGCACTCCGGATTCTGATGAAGATCTTGTGACCGAAACGGTAAAAAAGAAATCATTGTAGATTGCTAATCAGTGTTTTCAATAACAGATTTGTAATTTTACCTTCATTGAGTGTCGAATCAGCGCTATTAATGCAGGAACTGCTTGCATCATGTATTACTTTGATGCAAGCAGGCTTCACAACAAAAGAAATTTTACTATTTTTAGCATAAGGTTGCATTCACACTGACATATGCTGGGTGAGCATAAGGCAGTGTACAGGAGAGGAGGAGGAGGCGCTGCTCACCCTTCTTCTCTCAATGTGAAATAGCACAGTCCGGCCGCACGAAAGGGGAAAGATACTGCACGCTCTTTTCCCAGTGTGCGGAATGGTAGGGTGCCACACATGTACCGCCACCAGGTCACCATAGCCATCATGCACATTTGCAGCCAGATATACCTCCCTACAACAGCTGTGTGAATGGGGCCTTACACTGCAGATAGCACAGCCCTTAGGCACCACCTGAGGAGCGCCATTTGAAAATCAGCACTAGGGTCTGCTGAAGTATAAACTAGAGAACAATGGCGGACATATGAGGATAAGGGGAAAGGATTTCCATACATATAGGGGGGGGGGGTGCTAATTCAGACATGTCCATTTTACTTCTGCAAAAAAAAGGCTATTATCTATTAATATATATATAGATATTGGGGCACATTTACTTACCCGGTCCCCGCGGGTTCCCCGATCCGTACTGTCCAACGAGGGTGAACTCTGCCGCGATTCATGAAGATCGTGTGTCCAATATCCTGCATGTGTCGCTTCCCCAATCTGATCTGCCAGATTTCACTTTCTTCTTCCCGCTGTATGTAAGTGCTTGGCTTGTGACACAAATGTAAATGTTAAATCCCGCGCATAGTCCGAATCCATCGGATTGTCCGGCGGCCCGCTCCCCGATTTGTGTCACGTGAAAGCCGGCTCGATTGCGACACTATACGATTGCATGTGACACAATTCCCGGCGTGATCCCTGAAAAGTCGGGAAACACGTCGAAAATGCCGCCGCGGGACCCTTAGTAAATAAGCCCCATTATCTATGATAATATCTATTATCAGTCCCTGTTGTATCCTGTTTTTTATGAACTTCATCCACATTGCATCCATTTATTTTACAAGGACAGTTGCATAGTTAAAACAATGGAAATCTAGTCACTTGTGGGGCTTAGGACTTATTTAAACATCCCTTTTTTTCCGAGCATGTTATCCGTGATTCTTATTGATGCCTCACTGAACGATTCTTTTCTCCATGTTTCTTCTTGTCTGCTTTTTTTCAAGTGATCCATTGTTCAATGAACATTTCAGAACCTGACTTTTACAGTTTTCAGATCACAGAAGGTAATAGAAGTCTATGGGTCCTCCCATAAAAAGGAAGCAGTTTTTTCACTGATGATGCTGGGGAATCAGGTGTTTTACCTTCTAACCAATGTAAACCATCATTTTTTTTGGCGGATTTGAATAAAAAATGATGCAAAAGGACATAAAAGAAAATGAGTGTGGGCAAAATATGGAAAATAATGGAAACAAAACATACCGTATATACTCGAGTATAAACCGGCCTGAGTATAAGCCGAGACCCCTAATTTTACCATCAAAAACTGGGAAAACCTATTGACTCGAGTATAAGCCGAGGGTGGGAAATGCATTGGTCACAGACTCCTCCAGTATATAGCCTGCAAGCCCCCAGTAGTATACAGCCTTCCCCCAGTAGTATACAGCCTGCCCCCAGTAGTATACAGCCTTCCTCCAGTAGTATACAGCCTGCCCCCAGTAGTATACAGCGCTGCCCCCAGTAGTATACAGCGCTGCCCCCAGTAGTATACAGCGCTGCCCCCAGTAGTATACAGCCAGTCCCCAGTAGTATACAGCCAGTCCCCAGTAGTATACAGACTGCCCCCAGTAGTATACGCACAGCAGCACTGCCCCCAGTAGTATACACACCCCCAGCCTGCCCCCATAATATACAATAGCACACCGCGCCTGCCCCACAGTAGTATACAAGCAGCAATCAGCTGCCCCATTAGTATACACGCCCCCCCAGTAGTATACACAGCCTCCCAGTAGTATACAGCAGCCAGTCCCCCAGTAGTATATCACATCCTGCCCTCTAGTATACGCAACGGCCCTCAGTAGCAATATTATAACAGCACTGCCCCCAGTAGTATACAGCACAGCCCAGCCTGCCCCCAGTAGTATACAGCACTGCCCAGCCTGCCCCCAGTAGTACTAACAGCGCTGGCCGGCCCAGTAGTATAACACAGCCTGCCCCAGTAGTATACCAGTCCCCAGTAGTTATCAGCCTAGTCCCCGTAGTATACAGCACTGCCTCAGTAGTATACAGCACTGCCCCCAGTAGTATACAGCACTGCCCCCAGTAGTATACAGCACAGCCCAGCCTGCCCCCAGTAGTATACAGCACTGCCCAGCCTGCCCCCAGTAGTATACAGCTTGCCCACAGTAATATACAGCCTGCCCAGCATTATCCCGATGTCCGCGTGGGTCCTCTTCTGGCTTCCACGCCCCTGTCTTCTGCCTTCTCTAACTTCGCGCTGGGCGCCGCCATTGTTCTCCCCCGGACAGCGCCTAGTATGACGCGCCGCTGCTAACATCATACTAGGCGCCGCCTGGGAGAAAAACATGGCGGCGCCCAGCACGAAGTTAGAGAAGACAGAAGACGGCGCGGAAGCCAGAAGACGAGCCTCGCTGACATCGGGGGAGGAGCACTGCAGGTCGGGGCCACCGGAGGGTATATAAGTTTATTATTTTTTAAATATTTTTTAAGTATATGTATGTGTGTATTGACTCGTGTATAAGCCGAGGGGATGTTTTTCAGCACATTTTTTGTGCTGAAAAACTCGGCTTATACACGAGTATATACGGTATCTATTTTCAAAGGACTTATCTGTGCGAATGAGCCCTTCCAACATTTCCTTGTACAGAAGCTATTAGTATCTTCATCCATAGGAGCCATAAGAGTTTCAGTATATTGGCATCAGGATCATTTCTGCGTTAATTCTCCTCACTGGAAAGAAAACCAAGTAAATAACCGTCATTGAGAGACAAATATTTGTGATCTGATGGTGAACTCTGTGGTTCTTTTGATTCCATAGGGTTTAAGTAGCTGAAATCAGCACCAGGATCCAGGACCTGGAGTGTATTATCTAATCATGCCTGGTATTTAAGGTGAGTCTGTGTGCCTCTGACTAGAGATCTAGGTCATCTGATATCGGGACTTTCCATGAAGCATTTTATGAATGAGAGCAGCACAAATAATTTATTCCACATGATGGACCAGTAACAACATGTAGATCTAGACAAATGCACTGGTAAATCAACCCTAAAATTGTCATATGAATGTAATATATAGATTTTCTTGGTACATGGGATTTATAATAAAAGTTGACTTTTCACGGTAAATTGCCAAATAATAAGTCACAACATTTTACAAAAAATATTATATTTAAAGCCTCAAAATATGGTCTGATCCTATCGGATGGGTTTTTATGAATCATCACTTTTATTTTCCATAATATTTGTTCACAGGATGGGACTACAATTTCCATAAAGCCTTGCACACCAGGTTGTGTATAATGAGCAACTCCTCCATCTCGCTCTCATCTCTTGAAGTGCAGCCCAGTCAATAGAAAAACTCCAGCACGGCAAGAGAATATTTCACACTTTTTTCCCCCTCATTTGACACAAGATCACTACAGCACTCCACTCTTGTCCCCGGTTCTTCCTTTTATATGTTCCTGCAGTACCAGCAGGAGCTGTTCATCCCCCCCTCTTCCTCCCTGTGTACAGGTCAAGCACACACTGCCACAGATGTAGACTATTTCAGCTTCTTCTTATACCTACTTGTCTGCACATTGATCATGAAAGAAGATCATGTCATCTTCTCACTCTCTACCTGCCCTATTGTATGATTTTATTTATTTATCCTAATGCATGGAGGAACTGACTGATTCATCTGCCCTCTACCCCCCCCCCCTCCTAGCTTCTGTACATCCTAGGGGAAGTATCATCAGGTCAGAATTAGGGTTATCAACATGACAGCACAAAAATTGCCAATATCAGGATCAGGGGAGCTTAAGCAACCAGATAAGCACATGTCTACAGTATCTACACAGAGAAGACACATTGCTAACTTATGCACATACCCCACTTTAGATTTTTACCCAGAAAATCCCCTTAAAGGGATATTTATTATAACAGGCTTAGATGTGTTGACATAATGGGGCACAAATTCACAAAGATCGTGCACCCGACTTCCTGCCTGTGTCGCTTCACGACTCAGGTCCACCAGAGTTCAACTTCTTCTTCCCAGTGCATGTAAGTGGTTGACGGTTTGTCCGAATCGTCTGGTGACCCGCCCCCCAATATGTGTCGAATGAAAGCTGGCATGATTGTGCCAAAATCCGATCGCGTGCGACACAATGTCCTTCTAAATCCCTGTCGCGGTGGTGCGATCCCCGAAAAACCCGGAAAACCCAACGGAAATGCGGCCGAAGGACCCTTAGTAAATAAGCCCCAATATAATTCATATTTGGGGCAAAAATCCATTCTTGAAAACAAGATTTTACCAGCCACGGGACAGCCACTATATATTTAATTCAAACTTATCAATGGAAGATTAATGCCTATATAGTATTGTAGAAATTCATTCTGTCCTCCATTTATGCTCTAGTTGCTCGCCTGTACATCTACACTTGTAGATTTTGGGTAGTCATGAGCAGACCCAAACAACAATGGACTCCAGCCAGAAGTTTGGGTTTGACGTTCAGGATCACCAGGAAAAGCTGGTTGAGGGGCTGCCAAGAAGGAAGCTGATCCAAGGGAAAATACCACCTGCGGTTTTGCCAATATTTAGGGATGTGTTGAGGTACCCAAACTAAACTTTTGTTCCAGGTTCAGCTGAACTCCCAGCTCCCGACTGGGTCTGCTCATCTCTAATTTTTGGTCAAATCATACCTCAGATGTATTCTAATGGTTGCCTTAATATGTACAGGCAGTTAAGAAGCAGTGTGAGTGATGTGACTAGTGATAAGCAGATAGGTCCGAAACGCCAAATTCGGGTCCGTAACAAATTTGACATGTTTGGCACCCATTGAGCTGTAGAACGAACAGGTGCTACTGATTGGGATCCAGGTCCGTGTTCAGGGATATTGTGGCCGAGATGCTTGACTGACTGATGAGCAGCCAATCAGCAACCACAGACCTGTCCTCTGTAGGCAGATTGACTGGGCTGGGAATGTCACCCTGCTTCATACTAGCAGGCTCACACGTCCAGACACCATTACAAAGAAGACATAGTAGGGAGAGATAACTTCTTCTTGTAGGGTCAGTCAGAGACAGGGACTGCTCAAAAATCGGGGAGTGCTATGTATATCTTAAAGGCACCATTAATGAATTCTTTGTAGTGCTACATATATACTGTATCTCAAAGGCGCTGCCAGTGAATACTTTGCAGTTCTATCTGTATCTTAACGGTGCTGTCACTATATAGTTTGGTGCTGCAGGTCTAAAATGAGGATAGAAGGAATTAATGGACAGCAACGTGGCTGTGGTTCTGCTGCTGTTGTTGGTGGTGATGGAGCTTGTACTGCAGGGAGAAAAAGTGTTCCCTCTCTGCCTGCTCCAAGTTCCTCTGGTGCAAGAAGGTACAAAGGGTGTACAGCCTGGTAGGCCCCAATAGGGCACACAAAGTTACGACATTGGTCAATTACATGGCCGACGGTGCCTTAAGTTATCTTTGCCATGCTCATCCTCAGTTGGAAGTTGCAAACACCAGATAACAAGCTCCAGGCTTCTCTGCAGTCACTATCACTTTGGAGTCTGTATATAAGATGGCGGCTGATAACTGGTTTAGGCAGTCATTTTTTTAATTAAATTATTTTACACTGTTCCCTTTATAAAGAATGGCTTTTTGTATACAAGCTCTTATACCTCTTGTGTCACCCCCTCATCCTCATAGACTGTAAGCTCTTGTGTCACCCCCCCCCTCATCCTCATAGACTAAGCTCTTGTGTCACCCCCTCATCCTCATAGACTGTAAGCTCTTGTGTCATCCCCTCATCCTCATAGACTAAGCTTTTGTGTCACCCCTCATCCTCATAGACTGTAAGCCCTTGTGTCACCACCTCATCCTCATAGACTGTAGGCTCTTGTGTCACCCCTCATCCTCATAGACTGTAAGCTCTTGTGTCACCCCTCATCCTCATAGACTGTAAGCTCTCGTGTCACCCCCTCATCCTCATAGACTGTAAGCTCTTGTGTCACCCCCTCATCCTCATAGACTGTAAGCTCTTGTGTCACCACCTCATCCTCATAGACTGTAGGCTCTTGTGTCACCCCTCATCCTCATAGACTGTAAGCTCTTGTGTCACCCCCTCATCCTCATAGACTGTAAGCTCTTGTGTCACCCCCTCATCCTCAAAGACTGTAAGCTCTGTAAGTCTGTGTCACGAACCCGACTCACCTGAGTTCACACACTGGGATAACTACTCTATGGAGTCCCCCAAATTAGCCCTAAGCTCCGCCCACTCACACAAAATGGCGTCCTTACACTAATTCTTACTCCCCTAGCACATGGCAAACCCACTCAGCTCAATTCTCATGTCAGGGAAACCAAACGCATCCGGATCCCAGACACTACACACGCACAGCCCAGGGGGCGCACAACCACACTATGTACCCCCCTACCACTTACGTGCCTATGGAACGCTACTACACAGGGCCACTCAGCACCCCGAAAGTCACCCGTTCCATACAACGGCTGCCACCACTCATAATTATGGCTTATGAGAAGCCCACACCAGGACCACACACATACACCCAGATACACACTCTTCTAGATGCAGTACAGTTCACCTGGACACACACTGCCTATAGCTACTGCTAATACAAAGATATTCACTCGGTAACACGGCTTAGCGGTAATTCCCCTCTCCAGAGGTGTGGGAACGTATAGAGCACAAGGAAAAACTTATTAAAGGACTATTTAATATGCAAAATAGGCACAATGCTTAATGGTTACAAAAAGGGTAAAATAAGAGACATACATAACAGCAAACAGTAAAATAAAAAGGGATAAAATAAAAGAAAAGACAGACCTCTTACTAATTAGATTGGCATAAAGATCCGCGGTGGGGAAAACCGATGAAAATTTTGGAAGTCCTGCCAGCTGAATGCATTCCCCGTGGACAACAAGGATTCAATGCTGGCATGTTACTTTTAACTACATAATCGATCCGCCCCCTCGGTCATGTGAGAGGGGTGTGGCTACACCTTTCCCAAGAGTCCCCTGATAAGAAGACATGCCCACCACATTTACCAGCATGAATTAACAAATCTAACAATACCAAACACCATTATTAAATGTTGGCCCAATTGTCTAATAGGCGTTTTCTTGGCTTCCTTCCTCTCAAATCCTTTGGGCTTGACACCCCAGGACTATAAGGGGATACTGGTCCAGATCCGTTGACCAGAAATAAAAATATTTGCTTTATGACTAAGTTTTCTTTGAAGTATAATTTTTCATGTTCTTAAGGAGTCATTTTAAGACACATGAAAAACCATGAGGCCCTTGGGGACACCAAGTCTACCATTTCACAGGAAACCAATAAACACCTCTAAGGGACAGAGGAAACCAGTTACCAATTCTTTTGATAAGGGGGGAAAGAGAACAAAGGGGATCACAGAGGGGGGTGGGATCCGTTGCCCTATGGTACATGTCCTTAATTACGTTATCTTATAGGGAAAAGGTGACTCTCCTATCATAAGAAGGGAACTCATAACCCATAATTTATGACAGTCTGTATAAAGCCTGAGCCTGTACCCTGAACCCCAAGCTGATCAGGAACTCAGAACCTTTACCTAACCCTGGAACCATGTACCCTGCCTGAACTGTGTATCCTGCCTGATCAAGAACCCAAACCTTGTATCCTGCCAGGTTTGGAATCCTGATTCCCAATTTGATCCAAACCATCGAACCTGTACCTGAGCCTGTGCCCGGTAACACGTTTTGGACGCTGTATCTCCGTCCTGAGCATGTACTCTGCACCCCATTTGGAAGCTTGTACCCCTATCTCAAGCCTGTTTCCCAATACTCTTGTGTCTGCATATTTATCTGCCTTGACACACTCAACTAGATAATACTAAAACAATCCTTTTTTGTGCAAGCATCGTGCTGTGTGGGTTTAAAATGTACTTTCTTTTTGTAGTGCAATTTTTTGTAAATGTAAAAATTTCAGATGGCAATGAAGAACGCATATAAAACCATGTGTGACCCAATGGATAGCAAAAAATAAACCTAGATTTAAATAAACAAGCCGATCCAATTTGTTCTCTCAATTTCTCTCTATATCTATTCTCAGAAAACTCACATATTGTGGAACATTTCCAAAACCATGAAATTATAATAGGCCTACTCTCTTTTTTTTTTGCAACGAGGGGCTACTAAAGTGATGTGGAAGTGTCTCTGGTATAGACCATGCCTGCAGCTTAATCCTGTGGTTCCCTAGTGTTTGTTATCGCTGCAAAGAAATTTCCACTAACCGGGACCATCTGCTAAATTCCTTAATTTTAATCCTCGGGATGGGTAGTTTGTCATACTGGCAAAATGTCCATCTTGAAAGAGCCGCCAAATGGGGTTTATATAGAAGAAGACATGATAGACTGATAAGGATGAACTATTATGGCTTGACGTTATATGTCGCATTACAATTTAACCCAATTTTCCCTGTATATATCCCGCATGGACTGGAGGGGGACATCCCAGCCTGTTACCAAACTTTATTGACTAATGCAAAACATAATGCCCCGCAAATATATAAAGTAAATAATTACAGCTGTAAATCTCGCTGCAGTTTTTGCAAAAATTGTTTCCATTCATAAGTAAGCCCTTAAATTTTTCATTTTTATTGAAAAGCAAAATCATGTGGGACTCATTTAGCCTCCTCAAGCAGCACTGCTCTTAATAAGTCAATTTATCAAACCATTTCATATGGAAAATCTCAGACATGCCACATTTGGCAGAGTGTAATTATCACACTGTGAAAGGCAGATAATGTCTGACATATGTAAATGATGAGAGGCATCGCTGGAAATCTGCTCGCCGCTCTCTATCCATACACAATTTACGCTGCAATATCGGGATCTGAGTCCCTGCTACGGAATCAGTTCCTAAATGGAGGAATAAAATGGGTTTGAGGACAAAAAATTCCATCTAAATGTTTTTATATCTTTCAAGATTTTATAAATGTGTCTCCTGGGCTACAAGCAGAATAGAAGTCCATGTTCACCAATTTTTTCTAGTTTCGTGAAATGACTTACATCTCTGAGTAAGGAACATACAAATAAACCTCCAGTGCTTCCTAAACTAGTTCCTACACTTCACTGAAGATGTACAATGATATTCAAACAACACTGGCTACAGATGGGAGTCTATTCCTGGTTTGATATAGAGACCTGGCTTATTTAAATTGTAATTTTAAATTTAACAACAAATATTTTTCTGGAAATACCTACCCACATATAGCCCATAGCCTACACTCACCGGCCACTTTATTAGGTACACCTGTCCAACTGCTCGTTAACACTTAATTTCTAATCAGCCAATCACATGGCGGCAACTCAGTGCATTTAGGCATGTAGACATGGTCAAGACAATCTCCTGCCGTTCAAACCGAGCATCAGTATGGGGAAGAAAGGTGATTTGAGTGCCTTTGAACGTGGCATGGTTGTTTGGTGCCAGAAGGGCTGGTCTGAGTATTTCAGAAACTGCTGATCTACTGGGATTTTCACGCACAACCATCTCTAGGGTTTACAGAGAATGGTCCGAAAGAGAAAAAACATCCAGTGGGCAGCACTTCTGTGGGCGGAAATGCCTTGTTGATGCCAGAGGTCTGAGGAGAATGGGCAGACTGGTTCGAGTTGATAGAAAGGCAACAGTGACTCAAATCGCCACCCGTTACAACCAAGGTAGGCAGAAGAGCATCTCTGAACGCACGGTACGTCGAACTTTGAGGCAGATGGGCTACAGCAGCAGAAGACCACAGCGGTACCCACTCCTTTCAGCTAAGAACAGGAAACTGAGGCTACAATTTGCACAAGCTTATCGAAATTGGACAGTAGAAGATTGGAAAAACATTGTCTGGTCTGATGAGTCTCGATTTCTGCTGCGACATTCGGTTGGTAGGGTCAGAATTTGGCGTCAACAACATGAAAGCAATGGATCATCCTGCTTGTATCACGGTTTCAGGCTGTGGTGGTGTGTCATGTGGGGAATATTTTCTTGGCACTCTTTGGACCCCTTAGTACCAATTGAGCATCGTTGCAACGCCACAGCCTACTGAGTATTGTTGCTGACCATGTCCATCCCTTTTGACCACATGTACCCTGTACCATCTGATGGCTACTTTCAGCAGGATATGCCCATGTCATAAAGCTGGAATCATCTCAGACTGGTTTCTTGAACATGACAATGAGGTCACTGTACTCAAATGGCCTCCACAGTCACCAGATCTCAATCCAATAGAGCATCTTTGGGATGTGGTGGAACGGGAGATTCGCATCATGGATGTGCAGCCGACAAATCTGCGCAGCTGTGTGATGCCATCATGTTCAATTGGACCAAAATCTCTGAGGAATGCTTCCAGCACCTTGTTGAATCTATGCCACAAAGAATTGAGGCAGTTCTGAAGGCAAAAGGGGGTCCAACCCGTTACTAGCATGGTGTACCTAATAAAGTGGCCGGTGAGTGTATTTTCCAGCAGATATCACATGAAAACCCCAGTACAATGAAGGTAGACCAAAATTCCTATTGGGAAATAAGACAGATTTTAACACAGCATTTAAAGGGGACCTGTCAGTTAAACTAACACACATTAACTAAACAAATATTTGAAACTTCTGTTATACAGCAGTACAACTATCCCTATATTGTTCCCCCAGGCCTGTAAAGTTTTACAGTGCATTCGCACTATTGACTCACCATGCATCTACTTACAACTCAGCCTTGCCTCCAGTTTCCTGATTGACGATGTGGAGATGTGCTTTTTCTTCAGCCGAGTCACTATATGACTTAGCTCAGCTATCTCATTCCCCCTCTCTCATGAATGAGAGAGATGCTGGATGTATGTGACTCACTGAAGAGAAATCAGCTCCCTCACCCCCCCCTCCATCAGGAATTCTCTACAGCAACTCACACACTGTTATTGCTCCTGGATATGTATAAATATGGAGTTAGAAGCCTCCACCATAGGTTTTCTATGGGTCATTTTCACCTGATTTAGATTTTCTGCTCTAATGACAAAGCGGAACAGAATATAAAATGTATATTCATTCATTACATTTATAGCAACATTTCCAGAAATACACGGAATGAAGAGGGCAAGTAGGACTATAAAAATCATGGGAATAGAGTGGGAATCTGGAAGGCAAATTGGGGGCCATATGGATGGAGTTGTCCATATGAGACAACTCTTTTAAAGGAGATCTACCACCAGTATCAAGGGTTAACCAAGCACATTGACAGACTGGTGTTGCCCTCTGGCAGGATCCACTTTAGTTTAAGCTTGTTATGCCCTTGTTTTTAACAATAAAAACATTTAAATATTATGCAAATGAGCCTGAGGCGTGCCAGGCTCCATTAAAATTTATAGAGCCTGGAGCCCCTCAGACTCATTTGCATAGTTTTAAAATCCTTTATTTGTAAAAACCAGGGCATAAGAAGCTAGAATAATAATAATAATTCTTTATTTATATAGTGCACACAGATTACGCAGCGCTGCACAGACTTTGCCAAATCAGTCCCTGTCCCCAATGGGGCTCACAATCTAATCAACCTACCAGAATGTTTTCAAGTGTGGGAGGAAACCAGAGGACCCAGAGTAAACCCACGCAAACACATGGAGAGAACATACAAACTCTTTGCAGATGTTGACCTGGACTCAGGACCCCAGCGCTGCAAGGCTGTGATGCAAGAAGAGCTGGTCCTGCCCGAAAGGACATGTAAAGGTATGTTAGTTTGCTTAGTTTACAATCCTTCATCCTGGTTGTCGATATCCTTTGAGACATAAATGTAGTATTCCTTGATTCTCTCAGCCCCTGAATGGGTCGATAATAAAGGCAGGTAGGAAAGATTTACCGAGACCCAAATAGAAACAGGCAGATTACTGTCCTTTGAATATTGAGATCTTTACACTGGTTGCCATAGGTTACAATTCACATTTTTCTATAAATCTCCCCTAATGTGACAATGTCATACAAGGAACATACATTTTCTTCAACTCATAGCAAAAAATCATATTATATTTGCTTGCATTAGTCTAAAGCAAAATCCACTGATCAAAGCTAGTAAACGTGACATACATTGAAAACATATGGCTTAGCTGAATAAAGCAATAATCCTGTATTTCTGACCAAAGCCAAGCAAACGCTCTGCCCTTTACACAATAACTTGGATGATGTTCCATTAGTGTCTGTAATGCTAATATTTCATCTTACCTTGGAAAGCTCCGTTGCATTCCTCCCAGCACTAAGACATACAAATATTAAAAAAATAATGTGCCGCATTAGCTACTCTTTTATATCATTTATTATGAGCTCAAGGTGGGATTGAAGATGCCAGATTTCAGGGCAGAAGCAATGGGGGCAAATGATACCCAATTTCAGATAAGCAAGGATAGAGTGATCCTGTCATACAGAGGGCTATGCTAAGCTTTGACCAGGAAGAGGAAGTCACATGCTGAGTTTTCAACAGGAAGAGGAAGTTACATGCTCAACCATCATTAGGAAGAGGAAGTTACATGCTGAACCTTCAACAGGAAGAGGAAGTCACATGATGAACTTTCAACAGGAAGAGGAAGTTACATGCTCAACCATCATTAGGAAGAGGAAGTTACATGCTGAACCTTCAACAGGAAGAGGAAGTCACATGATGAACTTTCAACAGGAAGAGGAAGTTACATGCTGAACCTTCAACAGGAAGAGGAAGTCACATGCTGAACCTTCAACAGGAAAAGGAAGTCTTGTGTAAATGGCCCTTGATTGGCTGCTAACATGTGATGTGCATAAGGTGGACACCTATTGGTATTAAGGGCACTGTGGCCACTGGAATAGACATTATGCTGTGGCTGTGGCCATTTTCTTGGCCATTCTTCATAACTTAGGGGTCAGCATTATGATTTTGGTTCAGTATAAAGTACATAAAGTAGACAATGTGATTTGCAGTATAGACACAGAAGCATTATCATTAGTGTTATAAGGCACAGAGGCTTTAAACTTTAAGACTAGCACAATGGCGCACCAGCAGACATTAAGGGATGCTATGGCGAAGTTTGGACACATTTTATTTTTCTATGCCCTAACTTTCACCATTGCTTACTTTTTCTGGTAAAGGGGGTCCATCTTAGGTTTTACTACCCTGTAGTATAGATTGGAGGGGTTTTCCTATGAATGAAAGTTTCTGTGGGATAGGGTTTAACTTTCTGATCAATGTGGGTATCAGTGACCCCCACAGACCGCAAAACGAGGGGTCCATCAGACGCCTCGCCGCTCCGTCAGAGTAATAGGGCAGGACGGGCCGTCTGCTGCATTAATCTGACGGAGCGATGAGGGGGTTGACTGAGCTGCTGAGCTGAAGCCTGGTGCCCCTTTTTAATATGTAGCATTTGAGGTCTACCTATAAAAATTTGATGTTGCTAGCTGCTAGCAGTTTCATACTGTACATAAATGAGAGAATTTTAAACTAATGAATTGGATTCAATCATGGTTTTTCCACCCAATACACCATAAGGTTCCCTCTCTATAATAGCAAATGCTAGTTTATTGCTAGCACTTGCCTGCAGGGGTGCGGGGCATTCATGTTTCCGTACCGGCGCACTAGCCAGTGACTTTTCATACTGCATCTTTTAAAAGCCGTATATCCAAAATTATTTATATGTTATATGTAAAAAGTGCTAAAGATAACAGTTTCATGACAAATAAATGCATTTTCCAACATTGCAAACCTACTAGCAAAAGCATAAGACCAATCAGGACAGAAATCGGCAGTTGCTCCCGTTCTGCCACAATTTCCAAGATTATCATAAATCCCTTATGGCAATGTTCTTGAAAGTAGATGATATGACTTTTAGAATTGTGACCTTGAGACCACTAAGGATCGTGCTGAATATGATGGACAGACCACCCGCTGGCCGCCTGTGATATAACGACTTCTCCATCCCGTTCTCCCAGAGGACCATCATGCACTTGTTTCTGAGCTTCTCTCCAGCTTTCATTCCACAATAGGATTCCAGGAAGGAGCGTAACTTGTGCATCGTTCTATGTAATATATAAGGTGATAGAGCCAAAACATTGGCTGGAAATTCATCCAGGAATTGCAGGGGAGATTAAGGCAATGATTCCAATCTTCAACTAAGCAGAGAAATCCAAATTTAGATGTCAAATACTTACTGACAAATGAAATTAAGAGCAGCAAGCTTGGGGTTATAAGGAAGCCTTGTTGCTAGGTACCAGTTTTTATTGCATAAATAAAGATCACAAATCAGGAATTCTGGCAATGTCTGTAGAAGTCATCAGAGGGATAATTGGTTGGAGGAATATATAGTATTGCTATACGCCTTACTATGCCATAGCTTTCCTATGTCAGCCACAAATTGAGTGCATCGCTGCCAAGGCTACTGTCAGATTATAAGATATCTTCACGGATATTAGCATTACATCTGGTATATCATTAATAAAGGGCTCTCGATGAATAAAACACATGTTTCCTTCTGCAGCTCGTGCTTTGGCCTTAAATTATCTTTAACCAAAATGTACAATTTACAACACATAGAAGGCATTCCGAGCTCACAATGGTATTTATAGTAAGACAGATGACCTGCAAGTACAAGGAGCTGAAGCACAAAGTGCAATAATACACACAGTGCAACCAATGAAGACATACAACAAAAGCCCAAAACAGTAGCATATAAAAAAAGTGCCACCAGTAATGTAAATACATGGTCATTATACCAATATTGAGCATGTCTTTACATTACTGATGGCATTATTTTATATTAAAGCCGCAGGGGAAACGACACTTGAAGTAAACCTGCAGGGGAAATGACGTGGTTGGCCAGGTCCACCATGAGAAGGAGTTGTCATTTCTTGTATTAGATATTAGTAGTCTATTCAGAAGCTAAATGAAAGTATAACTAAACCCTATACCATGATAATCTAAGCACATTGTCAGCTCACCGCAACAGGTGGATGGGAGGACGTGCACGAGCATAGCATAGAGCAGTTATGGCGAACCTTTTTGAGACTGAGTGCCAGGACTACAACCAAAATCCACGCATTTATCACAAAGTGTCAATATAAGCAGTAATTTATTTATTTATTTGTTGAACTGTTCTTCTAACCTACCTGCCTCCGAAGGACACTGATACAATTGAAAGCAGGAGGGCAAATCCGGATTATCACTTTAGCTTCTCTCCAGGGTCCCGCTGTACAAGAAGAGTTGTGGGGCCAGCAGGAGGACCACCAAAAATATTCCGGTCCTCTCCACACCTTCAGCTTTTCCTTCAGTCCCAAGCTGCCAAGAGATTCTAGGTGCAAGGGATCTAAAGTTATAGCTCCTATTTTCCAGGATACTTCCCTAGCGATTAAAGGGTTAAAATAGCATGGAGATTAGTAAATCTTGACTTATGTAAAACTGAAGTTAGATTCTTTGAGCCCTGGTGAACTCTGTGCTGAGCTTGAGTGCCCACAGAGAGCACTCTGAGTGCCATCTCTGGCACCAGTGCCATAGGTTCGCCACCACTGGCATAGAGGAATCAGGAAGTGCCTGCCCAGCTAATGCCCGCCCACAGGGCTCAATCTTAAAGGGAACCTACCACTACGAATCTACCTATAAACGCTAGATCGGGTGGTAGGCAGATCAATAGGACGTGAGGCTAGCCCTTTTAGGGGCTAATCCTCACGTCCCCTCACTTTTTTGATAACTTTTGCTAGCCAGATATGTAAATTTTGTTATGCGGCTACTGGGGCATGAAGTAGCCGCACCTGAGGTTACACGTCGTGGCTACTCCACACCTCAGTAGCCTCTTTGTTCCACCTACCCAAACTCTTCAGCGCACAGCTCCTCATAGCTGCACGCCCTCGTCCGACGAACCTGCCATCTGCACATGTGCACAACAACAGGCCCACGTCTGTGCAGCTCCAGCTTCGGAGCAGTGACCACGCATGCGCAGATGGCAGGTTCGATGGACGAGAGTAGTTTGGGTAGGTGGAACAAAGAGGCTACAGGGGCATGAAGTAGCCGCCCCATGTAACCTCAGCTGCGGCAACTCCACGCCCCAGTAGCCACATAACAAAATTTACATATCTGGCTAATAAAAGTTATCAAAAAAGTGTGGGACGTGAGGATTAGCACTTAAAAGGGCTATCCTCACCTCCTATTGATCCACCTACCACCTGATCTACCTTTATAGGTAGATTCGTGGTAGTAGGTTCCCTTAAAATTGAGGGGTTGATGCAGTGATAGGAGTAAAAGCAGCAATAAAGCTGAGTAAAATTACAAAGAAAGTGGTTAAAAGTTATCTTTATCGTGTTAGCATGACATGGGAATTATGATTGGAGGACTTTTTTCATAGGCAAATCCCTTACTATATATTTAAAAGTGAGTCAGCATAATAAAACAAGCCCCTTCCATGATGCTGCATAGAAACTTCCCATCTTGCTATCTAGACTGACCCAATAGAAAAGCCATAAATATCCCATAGAAGCAGCTCCTGCTTCTAAGACCCGTAGCCATCTCAAAAATGATTTGAATGGATTGGAGAATGCCTGTAGAGGGCGGGCTAGAGAAACCCCAAGTTACCCCGTGTGGAAAGGAGACACAAGCGGGAGCCCAACCTCGTGTGATATAGTAGACCACTTTCTATCTTTACTCTGTGCAGTTACGACGTGAGGGTTGGGTTTGTAGCAGTAGAGTGCAGGCTGTATATGTAAGATGTGAAAAATCCAGTTAACATTGATTCTTTCTATACATATCCTTTAAGTAGAATCAGGTGACTCAGGAAGTAAGAGTTCTCCTTATATAGACCTTACCAATTAAGGCTGCCTTGCAGGCGTATGGAGACTTACTGCCATTGACACTCCATTGGGGGATTCTGAGAAATATGCAAATATATTTTCTATGATTGGAAAAGTAAAACAATGGCTCTATAAGCTACCCTGTAAGGTAGCCCCCTTACCATCTTGCATGACTTTAAAGAAGCCTAGTTACATAAGGTGTTATTAAAGCCAAAACAGAAGGAACATATTCCCAACTGTAGACAGCGATGTGTCAATGTCTTTGCATCTCGTCAGTACAGTGCAACAAACTGGATTAGCTGAGGTTTTTCACTTGGGAAGTAAGATCTCTCCTTATGAAGACTTTGCCAATTAAGGTCGCCTTGCAGCCATGTGGAAACCTGAGCAGAAAATGTAAGTCTGTTGTCCCACAGTAGTAGCAGAAGTAGTGTCTAGTTTGTATATCTTACTTAGATTTATGATTATATAAATTACATCATTACACCGAAAAATAATTCTCCACACTGTGTAAGAAGTCATCGGGAAGAAGAACTACACAAGCTTGAATAATGTTCCATGTTCATTGTTATCATAAGATACCTTCATCAGCTGCCTCCGAGACTTGTAATGGTTACCTGGACTATTACATATCAATCAAGCCAGTAGAGCAGAGGACTTCCCACTGTTACTTTTCTCTGCCCCTTTGGCTCCTTACGGCTTATTTCAACATTTAAAATTTAAAATTCTTCTTTTTTTAAATTCTGAATCTCCAAGAGTATAGTAAGACATATAAGATTGCTTAAAGTTTGTTTCCCAAATCCTCCTTGAATGGTAGAACTGACTTTAAATGGATTTATCTTTAAAATGTATATAACTGAGTGACTTCACTTTCGAGTTACTCATCATAAATTCTAGCTAAGGATATAGCTAAGGTAATAACTAGACAAGGTCAACTCCAGGTTTCAGTAGGCCCCTGGGCGACAGCGCCTCATTGGGCCCCTTTGCAGTGAACTCACATGGCAGCATTAAAAATTCAGAAACTAAAACAGTCTTCTGTTCTCTAACATATTCCCATGTTTATCATACCAACAGCCCCCTCATGTTTTTTTATACACAACCCCCTGCTGGTTATTTATATAAGCTCCCCTCACACCCCATGGATTCATTAGATAGAGCCCCCATGGATTCCTTACGTACAGCCATATGTGGGCCCCCCCAGCAGCTCTTGGCCCCGGAACTCGCCTAGGTCTGCCCAGTGCTGGCACCAGCCCTGTAACTAGATGAGGAAATATGGCTGCTCTTACAGTAAAAGGTTAAAGTCCCATCCAACATTCCACACAAGGATATGACACTTTTATATAGACCTTTGCTATGGCTGCAAAAAACTGAAATATTCATACTTTCAGTTGAGAATGTGACAAAAAAATGTATGAATGCTAGAGGCGGATGGTTTCCAGAGTTGAGTTCGGTGTTGGCAGCTATGAAAGAACAGCTGTAAAATCCATACATTTTTCGAGCTCCGACCATCATGAAATTTTGTTAACGTTTTGCAAAACTTTACTTCATATGTTTAGAGCAAATATTTGCTCTCCAGACATTTCAGATGTTATTCTATGTCACAGCAGGATGTAACACATCATAATTTTGGATTACACAGTAAGAACGCCGGTTGTGTTGTGGAACAGCAGTTGTGGATTGCTGGACCTACACACTGTTGATACGATTAACACTTGATTGTTGATTTTTCCATTAGTGAGAACTCCATCCAGAATGACTTCCATTCATTTGATATTGATGTAAACAATCGACTGGGTCCTGAATCCTTAAATGACCGTCTCGTTTAATTTAACAAACTTGAGGAAGTCCATGAACATCTACAGAAATAATGGTAAACCTATAATTAGCCATTATTATAGCCTCGCAGCGTGGTTTCGTGATGACTGAATATATTAGAGTCTCCAGCCAAAAACTTCTATAGTGTTAATTAACGGATGCATCTGACTACTACTGCGATAGTATAGACAGGTTCTCATTAACCTTCTATGGAATGGGTCAAACATAAGTTTGAAATCAACACCAGACTAATGGATCCACCCATCTTATTTGCAGTTTAAGACAAAATATTAACAAAGAATTTAAATGAAAAAAGTTTGTCTCCACTAGAGGACGCTCACTGCATACTGATATCTTTTTGAGTTTATTGGAAGCTGTATAAATCCATTTGCATTGAAGTAGATGTGTCAGCTCTCTCTCGAGATGTCTGTTCTAGTAAAATATAGCACTTTTTGTTATATGCCGTGAGTTGTCGAGCTACTTTGCCACCAAACTAGCTTGGCTTTGGGCTACTCTTAATGGCGTTCTTGAAGTGACCCAGTTGGTTTTCACTCTCTAACCCCTGAACAGGGTTCTGGACTTTGCTGTGACAAAGCCTTTTAAAGTAGCAGAACCAACCATTTCAAGAGACACCAGTGAGAAGCACCAGAGGATTAGACAGAGGATGATCAGGAGCAAGTCAAGGTCTGGGCAGGTACAGTTCTAGTCCAATGAAAGTATTAGCCAAAATAATCAAGGGCTTCGTAGATTCAGGGTCAAGTCTAGTGGTAGTAGAGCTGGAAAGCCCAAGTCAGGTATTGAGACTAAATTTCTTATTCTTTTTGTTATAACCTATCTTTCCGGCCTAACTGCTTTAATTGATGCAGGTCCCTATCTCTACTTCACAGCACAAGCAAAACCAAATATCATTTAAAAGGGTCTTCCCATCTAGACTATTCCACACCTACACAAGACCAACTTCTTGGATCCAGATCTATCTCGTGAACTTGGGTTAGGGGACCACCTACCCAAAGCAAGGCTGAAGGTAACTATGTCACGCATGTGTGGCTACTCACCTTTAAACTCTATGGCCGAAAGTCTCTGTTATTTTCGGTGGACCTATAGAGTTGCTCTCCTATGGAGTAGTTTTGCATGCTCAGCATTCAGCCCAAGAAAGGGGTCCATGGAACCCCATTCCCAGAGAAATCCCCAAATTTTTTATGTATTTATTAGTAATATTTAATCTGTTAGGTGTGAATTCAGGACCCAAGAGGGGCAGTAGCAGACCTTAGATAAAATATCTCATTTGGTACATGAAGGAATTTGTAAAAAAGATTATAATTATGGACACCTCTCTTCTGGGCACCAGTGCCTTTACTTCATTTCGCCTTCTATGAGTTATGTACCGTTCTAATCACCCAGATAATTAAAATTATGAGCCAGAACACCATGCCCCCAGAACAGATAATGCCTTGGAAGGGACTAAAAGGACATTCAACAAAGTCTAAACTGAAACAGACGGGTTGTGACTTTCATTTCTGGTTTAATTAAAAAAAAGTTTGTGGAAAGTTTAAGAAAAGCTCTAAAGTTCTTGGAAAATGAGTTCAGAAGGGAAGTTCATTACCATTGGGGGCTAATAAATGACAAATGTTATCAATGTATCTCCAGTCCAAAATGTATTGGCCCTCTATTTCATATATGTATCCAATCTTATAATTCATAACTCAGATTGCTCTTATGAGCCCCGTAGGTCACAATATCTCAGAATCATCGGGGGTGTTAACTAACTGACTTCTACATTTTGAGTTTTATAAAAATCTGTTGCCAGTACATTATTGAAATACTTATTAAAATTTGTTCCAAAAAATATTTTAATGTCTTGGCTATTTCTAAATCAACATATTTTCTGTCTGTTACAATAGGTTTTTCTGAAATATTGGGTTATTTTATACCAATGATAATAGGCACCTTACAATTTGTTATAGTTAGGGGAGACAGTCCTATGGTGATTAAAGGAGTTGTACAACATTAGAAAAAGGATTTCAAAAGGATTAATACTGCCATGGACCCTGAGCTGTATGAATATTATAGCCCCTATAACTCCGGAATTGACTTTCTACATATGGTACTAGTATCAACTTCTTGGGGAATGGTGGATGCTTCCTCCTGCCTGCTTTCAATCTGTGGTTTCAGGACCATTGGAGGACATTCAAAGGTCTAGAAATGGCTTTTGTGTACATGGGTGGCATTTCATGGGTGAATGTCCTTTTCAATATAACATTTGGCGGGTGGCCTAGGCTTGGGCCCCCGGGGTGCCGTTCAAACAACTTATTTTATAATCCCCTACTGCCTGGGAAAGGTTTCATTCAGTTCTTTGGTTCTAATCATTTGGGCATATATTTCTTCTTGGATTTGATTCCTTATTAACTTTGACCCTGAAATGAGTCTTGGTTCTGGAGGCTTTTGCCATTCACGTGTATTATTTTTTATGTATTTTTGTATTCAAAATGCTCCAGTCAAGTCCTCTGACCTCTCTTTGTGTGGCCTGACTATATTCCCAACTATTCTGCTACTATATTAGTGCTATGACTATGTGAGGGATCTGGATAGCTCCTTATAGCAAGGTACATAGCGTCTTACTGGGTTAAGGGTGAAGACCTGTAATTCCCCTTGGTTATTCGGCACTTATTAATAAAGTAAAGATGTGATTGGTTCATAACATAAGCAAATTAACAAAATACATGTTTTTTGAATCAATACTTGGGGGACCACTCTTTGCCTTCATAAAAGCATCAACTCTTTGAGGCATGGTTGCATCGTACGTCGTGAGTTAGTATAAGTTCAAGTGGCAGGGACAACGGGATAGGGCAGTGGCTTGGATGCTCGGACATACTGATTTACACATTTTAGGCATTCAGGAAGGCATCCTACTTAACTCATCATAAGGTGAGTTGCATATGCAGTACATGGGGTTACTTTGGGATACTTTGTCCTGTTGTTTAATGGTTCTACTTGAAAGCATTCATACTTTGCAGTATTTTATTCCACAGCTGTCTAACACTTTTGCACGTCGCTATAAGCTAAAAAACTTACGTAATTCACATGCGTAACATATTTAACTGCATGGATTTTTAGGAGTGATGTCGTTCTAACTTTTTGCCATGCTGTTATTTTCTTATTATATAGCTGGAGCAGGGAAGTAGCAGGGGTACTACAGGGGTAGCAGCCATAACAGCTGCTATCGGGCCTGCAGTGTAAGGGGGCCCGAGGATTCTACCTGACACATAACATTATTTATATGTTATGCTGCAGATTGCATATTATATGTATATAACAGTACACATCTTCTACAGTACACAACTTAGCCGGCAGCCCTGATAAGAAATGTCGGGGGAGGGGGAAAAGAAAGCAGACCAGCAGCACTAGGAATATCTCATCTCTGCTTCCAGCCATCCATTTCTCTAATGTTGTCAGCAACTACTGGGCCAGATCTGTGGCCTCTGACAAGCCCCTGGGACGTGAGTATACAAATATGTATATTTTTTAGGAGGGAATGGGGGCCCCATTCAGAGGTCTGCTATGGGGCCCTGTCTCTCCTAGTTCTGCCCCTTAGCTGGAGTCAGGATTCAATCATTGACCTCAGTGCTTTTCTCTCACTAGGTTAAGAAATAATACAGATTGGAAAAAAAAACATTTGGATGGTTGTTGGTATATCTGGAAGTGGAAAAACAGCAAATCTTCGTCTGCCCTCCAGCAACTAGAACGAATTCCAGGAAGGTCAGCAAGACGACGTGAGCATGTGTTCCATTTGGAAATGAATGCCGTTTTCTCTGTGTGTTTTCTGTTTGTTGCTATTGAAATACAGACAACGGGATGAGTTTATATCTACTTGAAAAATTAGCAATGTTTAGACGTTCCGTGGAAGAAGTGACAATACTCATGTAAGAGTAATTCCTTATTACATCTACAGTCCAGTCTGTTGGCTTCAGACATACAGAAAGGATCCCAGAAGACTCGATGCCAAAAGTTTCTAAACTTCTGAAATATACAAAACAAACTCAATGAAAGAACTCTGTCACTCCTTGAGTCAAACACAACACGAAATAATCCCAAATTCCATTTTCTATTCCCATTTTCTTACATAAACGACATTAGAAAATGATACAGATAGAGTATAATGGAGGATGGTGATTGTTTTTAATAACTATTGTGTGAGTGTGCCACAATCCAAAAAAACATTTTGGTAAACTGACTGGCCTTGTCTTTAGTTGGCTTACGTAAATGTGCTTGAGCGCTGTAGGAGGGAATTTAAAGTTTCTACATGTCAGAAAGGGATGCGAATAATGACTCAGTGTTTGTAAAGTGCCAGACAATATGTCAGAGCTACATAAATAAAGGGTAATAATAATTGTAATGTTATCCCTAATGAAAGCCAAGAAACCTCCTACGTGGAAGAAATCAAGAAGTGTGAATTAACATTGCTTTGTAATGAAGAGTTACTCTTTTATTAACTGCCCAGTTACAGTGGTATTATGTCTAGCGCCCAGATGTCTAAAATACTTACTGCACACTTGGGTATTTAGAGCGAAGCATAGACGGAATTTAAAACCACCTATGGTACGCTGTTTATATTAATTTTGTCTTCTGATGAGGAAGAGGGTCCATGAGATTCCCTTGATGTGACTTCTACCCTAAAACCTGCTATACCTTCTATGACCTTGTTTGTGATAAGACTTCCATACACTTCTAGAATAACCGCACACTATTGTTTGCAGCCTGTGGAAATGGGCCCATATGTTGGAAGTCTTATCCCGATGGGAAATATAATGTGTGGACGTCCTGCCAGCCACGATAACTGAAAAAATTCTGGCACGGCTGTGTGGCCAGAAGACGGGACATCTTTGCATTGGGTTTTTATGTAATGTATGGATTCCCTTCCTCAGCCCTGTGTACAGCCCATGGGATTGGGCCAACGAATGGGCAAATTTCCAAGGGCTACACACGTTCAAGTGCATGAGCCCTAAGACAGTAACAGTAATAAAATAAATATAATGTTGGCAATCTTATTTGAGAATCTCTTATTAATATATCTTTTTATTACTCCAGTATTTTATAGTATGTGCTCCCTACAGCTGCCATACCGACATCATGTTTTCCAGACTTTAATTATGGCAGCTCTCTCTCCTCTGTACCAGCAGGAAGTTCCAGGATGATTTCAAGCATTTAAAATTAAATCATAACCAGTTGCAAATAAAGTTGCATATTTGATGGATGGGGGTTCCAATGATTAAACATTGATGGTCTAGCCCAGTGATGTCGAACCTATGGCACGGGTGCCAGACGTGGTACTCGGAGGCCTTTCTGCAAGGCACTCAGGCCATTGCCCCAGGACAGAGTTCACCAAACACTGAATCTTCCTGCAGTCCCAGGCAACTTAAGAGATGCTGCTGTCTGTGCTATTTTAAAGTGACACTTCAATGGCTGTTTTTAATTGCGGGAACTGTGAGAAGGTTTTTACAGAACTGCATTATCTTTGGAGGTCATCCTGCTGGACCCTGAGAGACCCTGGAGAGAAGCTACAATGATAGTCTGAATGTTCCCTTCTTTCAACTGTATTGGTGGCTTCAGGGGGCCAATACAATTGAAAGATGTGGAGGAACAGGTAGCAATAAGTTACTGCTTAAAATTCCATGTTGGCACTTCACAATAAATAAGTGGATTTTGGTTGTAGTTTGGGTACTTGGTCTCTAAAAGGTTCACCAGCAAAACACCATTAAAGAGGACCTTTCACCACCTTCAGAACGCCAACTCTTTACATTCTCTAATAGGCATTGTTTCACTGATTCTGAAGAAGTTGGAATTTTCTCTGTAGCCCTCATTGGCCCTGAGGGCTTCATTGTCCCTGAGGGCTTCATCAAAATATTTTCATCTCTGTACTGTCAGATGGGCAGGGTTGGGCACCTGCTCTAGCACAGGACCATCCATCTGTGAGTAGAGAGTAGTTTTACAACCCAGTATGTTAATTATATTCTTAATTATATTCTCTACTGTCAGGTAGGTGGTCCTGGGCTGCAGCAGCCGTTCTGGTCCTACCCATTGATTGCTTGGGAACTGTCGGAATAGAGAAAAAATTCCATTTTAACTAGGATGGAACAGCACCTATTAAAGTAGTTAAATAGTTGGAGTTGATGTAAATGGTAAAAGGTCCTTTTAAATAAGCACTCCAACACAAATTTGTATTCGTTAGTAACTTTGCCAATGGAAATAGATGTTTTTTTTAATTCAATCCATCGGTTAATTGATCATGTGTCACTTGATCACTTGATCCACGTCTTATGCCATATAACACTGTTGCTATCTAATGCCAAGACACATCTCTCAGCTGTGTCTCTCAAAGTGTCCCACAAATCTATGACAACTGTATTGTGATTAGATGCTAGAGAATTGTATGGTTCCCACATAAATGAATGAAAAGAGAATACCCCTTTAATATACCATGGACCCTTTTTCTGCTGAGTGTTACAGATTTGTGTACTTCAGCACTTTGGTTGGAAACCTGATGGTGCCAGCTAAGTGTGTGCACTGTTCTCTCCTGGGTTCAGGGTCAGTGAAATGGTTAAAACATATCTTGCATTTCTGTGGTAACACAGCTCGTTGTGTTCTGATTCCATTTTGGGGTTTTATAAACATTCTCTAAAATTCAACAGGAATGATTCAAATGAGACAGGGAACCAGACCCGGCACACCACGGCCAGACAACTTACCGCAGAGAGATGAATGTACAAGATAAGGATAGCTAATACATGCATTTTTCTTATACCTCCCTTTAAGCCTTATCCTCCGCGCTTCCAAAACAGAACAGTTCTCTCTGCCAAGCTGCCGCAAGTCTATTAATATTAATAGATGGAACAATGCACCCATCCTCTCACCCTCACTTTCTATAGCATGTACCAGCCAGCGTTATACAAGGGTCGAGAAACATTAATCTTCCATAGTTGCATCTCCTGTAGAAGAGTATATAAAAAGTTCATATACTACACAGTGAAAATCCCCTAGGGGGTTAGCGTGGCTCCTGGTTCCCACTGCAATTCAATACTTCCAGTTTTTGGCAGTGAACCTGGCCAGAAGTTTTTGGGGCGGATCACAGGACCCACTTCAGTCAATCAGTGTCCTCCTCAGACCTGGGAACAACAAAGGAACTGATGTTCAGTGTTGGTCTGGGGTGCGCAGTTCTAGGATCCCACCTCTATAATCCATTTCAGGGGTCTACCTTTGAACCACTATATGAAAATATTACGAGACACCCACAAATTGATTTGACCCTATGCCTCTAAGAGAAAGGAATGCAGGCCCATACCTTAGCAGGACTCTGCCATTCATTCACAGGGGCAGAGAGCACACCTAGCTTAGGGGCCAACCGGTAGATCCACCTGTCCACCTGTGGGCCAGTCCAAGCCTGGCGATTTTCCATGGTTGAAGGTCACCACTCATTTATACACTGACACCCCGTATTTCTAAGCAGGAACAGTGCTGAAAAACTGTAATGTGTTTTTCCCACCACTGCCTAACCCAAGGGATCCTCCAGATTTATGGAAAACCTTTTAAATGAAGGGAAAGGCCTTCACATATTCCCTATGAAGAATACATTTCTTGTAAATGCAAGCAATTAAGTTTCTAGTTTGAGCCTTATTGCACCAACAAAATCACTTTTTTATGGAACTTTTTTCAGGGTTTGCCTTCCTCTATGGGAAAATTGTACTATTTTTGTAACTCAAAATGAAAAAGTAGACATTCGCTTTAATAGTGTTTTATGAATCCACAGGATGGGGGAAATATTGATGATTAAGGCAGGTCCAAAGGTACTCAGCACACCCAAGGACTGTAAGTACTGCCCTATAGTTAATAGCACATTTCGGATTGGCTGTCTACAGCGTCCCCTAGAAGTCAAGGAAGCACCGCATGAGTTAGCCCTAAAGAACACTGACTTCTATGGGACTTCCGGTAGACCTTACAAAATGGCTGATCCCAGAAGACCTTTCAACTTAAGGGCATCTCTGTGAGACTTGTGGGACCTTGTTCCACCAATCACTGGGATTCCCAGTAGTGGGATCCCCAATATCAGACTTTTATTCCCTATCCTGTGTAGGAAGTAGGACATTTAGCTGAAGAAAATGACTAAAGAAGTTTAATAGAGACAATTGTAAGTTTATGTACTGGAACCAAAGAAACAAAAAGTAAAATTGGGGGTACCGTATTGCTGGACAGTAAACTTAGCTTTAGCCACTGGTGCCAGGTAGTTTCTAGCCACAAACTAGAGCACTGCAGAACAATCATAGAAATAAAGGAATAGGTGGATTAGAGTACAAGGACACACTCTAAACTAAATTATGCTTAATGTGACATTAATCCAGGAATTTATTCTGAATGCCAAATTGGGGTCAGGAAGGGATTTTTTTTCCCTATTATGGGCCAATGGTATTTTCTGTATTGGGTTTTGTCTTACTCTAGACTATAGTATTTTTAGTTTGAAGCTTTAATCAACTTTATCTAATATGATAATAATCCTGTGGATAGGGGGATGAACATTTTTAATGGTAAAGCTCAGGATATTTAATTTAAATATAAAAAAATAGTTGGTCTTTGTCAATGAGATTTACGGTAATTTAAGGAAATAAGTGGAAATTGTTTGAATTCTAAATAAGGAAAAATTAAAAAAAAGTCAAAGTCATGTCTAGTCTCTGCTCCTTGTAAACTGAATTCTACTTTCACAAATTGCTGAGGAATGCGTGCCACTGTATAAAGTTATATACAGAATTCCATCAAGTGCTTTATCGTACCTCTTTCTACTTTTTACTGTTGGCCCAAATAGCGGCTTTTGGAAACATGAGACTGGAAATGAAATGGAATTTCAGACCAGAACAACACAGAGAAACTTGCACATAACAGCAGCCTCTGCATATTATTACGATGCAGAACATTTTCTTTTATTGGGGGCTTATCACATATATGCAGAAATAATCAGAATGATAAAAATATAGTCTAGGTGATATAGATTTCTTTTACACCTCATGCACATAAAAAAGTGGTGTGGAAGGAGCATATACATGGTATGGTATAAGAGCAGAATGTTGTTTTTATTATATAAATTGATAATTACATTTTACCTGGTGCTTTAGTTAAAAATTACGTTCAAAGTAATTCTACCATCAAAATCCATCATGATAAACCAGTGACACTAAGGCTACATGCAGACGAACTGCATACTTTGCCGCGATGGAGAGGAGGAGGTGTGACCCCTCCCCTTTCCATAGCTATGCAAGGCGCATGTCCTCTTTTCCCTGTGTATGGAGTGGTATGTTGCCCATTTCCGTCTATGGTGGACGTATGTATGGCCTCAAGCATGCCGACGGTTGTGTGAATACAGATTTACTCTAAGATCCAGTCACCGTGACTGTGGTAATCTTCTACTATTTGTAATCCATGGCCTCCTTCTAACATCAACTTTTAAAATTATGCTAATGAGCCCAAAAGCTTTTGGGGGCATTACCACAACTCCTTTGTGCTGCAACTTCACAGGCTGTTACATTGGGCACTTTGAGATTTCACCAGGTATAGGGAAAGGGATGTGCTGGGGGAGCATGGGGGAGGGCAAGCCAGTAAAGCCAGAGCACGACAGGGCTCCACTAATGGCCCCAAGAGCCCTTCTGGCTCATAAGCATAATTTTAAAAGTTGATATTAGAAGGAAGGAGGCTATGGATATTAAATACAAGAAGTTTACCACAGTCACAGTGCTGGGATCTATAACGTGTCCCTGGTTTATTATGATTTTGATGGAAGATTTCCTTCTTGGATCCTATGGATCTTTCATGTATCCTGTCTCATCTAGATGCCCAGCAGTTGTCATTATATCACCCATGAGGTGACTGCTTATCTTCCCTCAAATACAAAAAAGCAGAAAGCATCTTCTTATTCCATCTGTTTTATATTTGCTATTTGTTTTTACATATACTGAAATATTGCAGCTTTCACCCTGACCAAAAAGGCTCCCGATCTTTGGCGCGGGTCCCGGTGTCTCCTTTTCTGTCTTCTTTCTTCTGTAGCCAGCATATCGCATGGATAGGCGCGCACTATGATGCAGCTGTGTCACAGCGGTGTCAGCAGCGACACTGTCGCATCATAATTACTCTTAAGGCAGCCGAGTGTTCAATAGTATAAACTTTTATAGGCAGCGTTGTAAGTTGTGCATTCAGCACAGCTGTGGTATATGGGGTAATATGAGGGTGGTTCAATAAGTACCCATGAAGACAGAATTTAAAAAAAAAAAAAAATTTTTTCAACCTAGTCCCCTTTTAGAAAAATACACTTCTCCCAACGTTTTTTAACCCCTCCAAAAAATAGGATTTGTCGAACTCTCCATAATATGCCTCAGTCTTGACAATGACTTCTTCGTTTGAGCTAAATTTTTTTCCCTCAAGCCATTTCTTCATGTTAGGGAACAAGAAAAAGTCACAGGGAGCCAGATCAGGTGAATACGGGGGGTGCAGCAGCAATTCATAACGCAATTCATGTAGTTTGGCGGCGACAACTCCGGATGAATGTGCTAGTGCGTTATTGTGGTGAAACAGCACCTTGTTTTTCGCCAAATTTCAATTTTTTGTCAAAGCGTTCCAATAACTCACTGTAGTATTGTCCAGTGATTGTTTTTCCTTTTTCTACAAAATCCATGAGGATGATTCTGTTCACATCCCAAAAAATCGTCATGACCTTTCTGGCCAATGGGACCGCCGTCACCTTCTTTGGAGCAGATTCACCAGGAGAAATCCATTGTCTTGATTGTTGCTTAGTTTCTGGTGTGTAATGATGAATCCAGGTTTCATCATTACAACTGGACGCAAAAACTGGACAACTGGACGCAAAAACTCCTTCGGATCTTACTTAAGTTGCTCCAAACACTGCTTCGAAGTTAACAGCCGCATCCGCTTGTTGTCCACTGTGAGCAATTGCGGCACCCATCGGGCAGCCAATTTTTTCATCGCCAACTTATGATGTAAAATATAAATTGACGTTCCGGTGGACACACCTACAGCCTCTGCTACTTCGCGCACTTTCGTTCGTCGATCAGCGAGTATCATTTTGTGTACTTTTTTAATTATTTCCACGGTAACCACGTCTGCCTGGTTGCTCCTCATCAAAAAAAGAAACTTGCCCACGTTTAAATTAGTTGAACCAATATCTAATTGTGATCATAGATGGCGAAGTGTCCCCATAAACAGCATCCAACTTTGCTTTTATCTCCTCACAGTTTTTCCCATCCGAAAACAAAAAGCGAATTACAGAACGATACCCCTCTTTTTCCATCTTAGCGAAAATCACAAAATACGTCTTACTCAAATGGCTGCCAAATCCAAACTAACCTATCAATCAGTCTGCAATTTGTTTTGCCGTCGTTTGATAGATGGCAGCACACGATGATAACACCAACTTCCCCCAGGAGCTCTCTGTCGTCAAACATGGGTACTGCATATTTACTATGGGTCACACTGATCACTTTAGTTTGATTGTTTACCTTTTTTGGGGATTACACGGCTTGTACAGGTATTTAGCAAGTCTCTGCTCTGGGACTTTGGCGCACACGATCATTTTTTGGCGCAGCTGCGCTGGCTTCCATGCGACAGAAATTGGGGGGTGCCGTCAGATGATCGGACTGTTTCGCACTGAGCGCGGGATTTAACTTTGTCGCAAGCCCAAGCACTTATATCCACCACTAAAAAGATGGTGAACTTTGTCGCACCTGAGTGGGGAAGCAACAAATGCAGGATATCGGGCGCACAATCTTGGTGAATCGCGGCACAGTGCATTGGAGTGGGACAATGCACTTTCCGTGAACTCCAGGGACAGAGTAAGTAAATGTGCCCCATTGTGTGCTAGTACTCTACCCAGGGCAGAATAAAAAGAAGTGAAAGATCCCTTTAACTTTTATCATGCTGAATATTCATCTTTTAAGCTGCGCAACATGCTCTAAAAGAGAAAAAATATCCAAAGCTGGAAAATCCATTTCTCTATGAATATTTTATCAAAAAAATTTTAAGGCATGATATTATTTCCAGACTTTGGTAATGACAATTCATTGTAGGTTATAGGAGATTCCAAGCTGAGTTTCCAAACTTTTAGGCGTGCTGCCATGACAATATTTTCGCCGTTCCTCAACAAGTAAAAGGTTGATCATTTATGAAACAATGTAAGCACATAGTCATCACACAGAATAAACCGGATTTTCCATATCATCCTTTCCAAACAGAAGCCAATGTAGTTCCCATTAAGAATGTTCACTCACTTTATCCCTAATTTATCTTTTTCACCTAATTTATAAAAGTTCCATGCAGAAGTGGAATTCTTATTACCCCAGCGAGACCATCTTAATTCTTAAGTTTCTAAAAAACTACCTAAACTTTTCCAGAACTCATTTAATGAAGACAAATTCTGCTTTGTTAGACTTGACATGTACAACAACGTTGCCCCCGATCACCATTGCGCAGGCCCAACAACAGACATCGTCCCTTTAGTAAATCTGGAAATATCAAATATTATGCCAGTATTATTTATAGGCCAAAATCAGGCAAAATGGAAAACTATGGATGGAGTTTATTAACCCCTTGAGGACACAACGTTTTTTCGTAGATTTTTTGCTCCTCACCTTCAAAAATATATAACTTTTTCATTTTTTCATTAGGGCTTATTCTCTGCATAACAAATGTTACTTCTCAGTGACGTTATTTATTATTCCATGTTGTGTACAGGGAAACTGGAAAAAAATTCCAAATGTGGTAAAATTGGTGTAAAAAACACATTTTCATCACTTTCTTGTTTGCTCAGATTTTACGACTTTCACTGTGCGTTCCAAATTATACTTCTACATTATTCTTTGGTTCACGGTGATACCAAATTTATATAGATTGTATTGTGTTTTAAAACATTTTCAAAAATTACAACAATATATACGAAAAAAATTTCTTTTCACCATCTTCTGACGCTAATAACTTTTTCATTCTTCATGGAGCTGTGTGAGGTGTCATTTTTTGCGGGATGAACTGGCGTTTTCATTGCTACCATTTTGAGGACTATGCAACCTTCTGATCACTTATTATAAAATTCTAAATGTTACATAAAATGGTGTAAAAGTCGCATTTCAGACATTTGGGTGCTATAGGGTTCACCGCCAGCAATAACCATTTTATATTTTGATAGAGCAGACATTTTGACATACAGCGATACCGAACATGCTTGTGACTTTTACTCTTTATCTTTTTTTTTTTTTATCAGTTCTAAGGAAAGGGGGTGATTTGAAATTTTTATATTTTTTTATAATTTTTTTAAACGTTTTATTTACATTTTTCTAACTTCTTTTTAGACCCTCTGGGGTACTTTAACCCTAGATGGTCTGTTTGGTCTTACCATATACTACAATACTACTGTATTGCAGTATATGGTGTTTTTACATGAGCCACTGGCACATTGTAACGTATCTGCAGAAACCAGATTGCCTCGGGTATGACGAAGACCGGTGGTCGTCATGGCAACCAATTGCCACTTCCCGATTTGTCAGCAAACTCAACGAAGACATCTTTCAGGGGTTATCAACCGCAATCGATGCTAGCACTAGCAAAATGCAGCAATCCCCATGTCTGTATGAAGAGAGCTCACCCCGTGAGCCCACTTCATACATTGTTAACAGCTCTTGAAGGAGATTCATTATGATTTCTCCACCAGTTTTCTAGAGGATAAAGCACTTGAATCTCCCACTCCTGCCCCGACACTTTGGGCGTGTTGGGGAGGAGAGCGGGCGGGGAGCGGGGCATGAACACCTGATCCACCAGATTTACTATAGTCTCTGATGAAAAAACTCTACCAGTTCATACATGGTCTACAGGCCCATACTGCCGGGGCGTGTATCTGTATTTACTAAGAGGCCAGGTGCAGGACCACCAGCAAGGGGAAAATGCCAGTCTTAATGATTTACCCCTATTGTGTAACAATCTCCATACCAGTGCACAACACACTGGATCTACTAAGGGGTTCCAGCCTCTCAGTAATTCCGATGCAGCACTCCGGCCTGGTTTAGATTTTTTTCCCACTCATCTTTAGATTGTTGCTTTAGGTCATTGAGTTTATGGGTATTGGTATATGCTCCTCTCTCTTAAGGTCCTGTACATCATTTCAGTTGGGTTGAGGGTTGGGCTGTGACTTAACCAGGGCAACACATTGGTTTTTTTGCAGCTAATCTGTTTTTCTGGCGTGATTGAGATCATTATACTGGAAATTACAGGGTTTTTTTATTTAGATGTTAGATAGATGGACTCTCAAGTTCTATGGAGATTGCAACACATCTCCATCTAATGATCGATTACAAGAGAATACTACATTCAGGTAACCTAAACGTCTTATTTAAATAAATATTTTCATAGTTCCATGTTCAGGTTTGTGGTGACACAGGGGGGTCAGTGACTGACATTGCTACCTTGTCATGATGTGGTCCTGATTCTCCTTGGATTCCACCTTTTACGACCCATTTAGAGATCTTGACTTTACGGCATGGAAACCACCATGGAAATCACTACGTCTTGAAATAGTTCTGTGCTGTTGACGGGTAAACCAAGAAGAACATGGAATGCTGGTGGGTGTCTTAATAAATGGATAGAGAGATGATACGGAGATAGAGATCTGCGGACCCGAACTTTGAGTTACGGTATGGGTGTGTCCCACCTATCCTTGACATATTGACAGATTGGACATGCAACCAATCCGGCAAATTGACACCCCTACTTACCTACTAGCCATGGCTGTGATTGGCTAGTGGGGAGACGGAACAGGTGACACAGTTCGAGGGTCCGGTCTCCAAGCATAAGTCGTTTTGGAAAAGACAAGTCCAGGTATCCAGAATCTTAAATATGAAGCAAGTGCATCTGCAGAGGAACTAGCCGGACAAAGATCCCTTTTGCCAAATCATCATCCTGAGGAAGAAGTTGCTTTAAATGATCACTAGGCTGGGAGATTGGCCAGAAGAAGACTGCAAGGTGTTCAGATCCTTAAAAGACCAGTGGATGGATTCTGGCTTTACTGTTCCTCTGTTTTCATGTTAGTTCTCAGTTATTAGGGTAACCATGACCATAACAGATGGCACCACTGATTAACTTACATGGAACCTACATTTCTTTAGACTCGCGATTTTTCTCTTTGGCACCCGTTATGTTGAGATTGTTCTGTTTTCTAAACAGCCAGCAGATTGATGGTGAGGGCTGTTTGGCAGTAGATCTTCACCGGAAACAGAAATGGAATTACACAACTGGAAACCAATGTCTAAATATTATATTAGCATATATTATGGTTACAATTAAAGTTTGTTTTTGTCTTTCTTAAGTATCTTTTCCTGCAGGTTATGGAAGACTGGACTTACAGCTGGACTGCTGAGGCATGAAGGATTGGACTTTATCCTAATGACTGGTCTCGAATTGATTCATTGTTGATTTCATTGTAAACTTTTCGCCTTTCTTGATGTGAGAATTTTATGGTGCAGCGGTAACAGGATTCAGTTTAACACATGAACAATGGAAATGATAGATAACAATAACGATAACAGAAGTGTAATACACTTTGTAGGAAATGTATTAGTCTTTTCCTATTAGAGGGTCCTGCCTGAAGTTAAAGGGAAAGTATCACCTATATAGAGGTCATTGTACAAGCTTATTGTGAGTAGCGATGTAATTATGGGTCAGTGTTATCTATATAGAGGTCGTTGCACCGGGAGGGGGGAGGAGATAAGCTGTGACATCATCTTTTGTCAGTAGTGATGTAATGATGGGTCAGTGTTATCTATATAGAGGTCATTGTACAGGGAGGGGGAGGGAAGGAGATAACTGTGACATCATCTATTGTCGGTAGTGATGTAATGAGGGCTTGTCGGTTTTTACTAGATAGAGGTCATTGTAACGCGGAGGAGGAGGAGATAAGCTATGACATCATCTATTTGTCATGTAGTGGTAATGATGGGTCATGTTATCTATTATAGGTCATGTGTAGGGAGGGGGAGGATGATAAGCTGTGACGCATCTCTATTCACTAGTCGATGTTGTATGGGTGCAGGGTTACTATATATATAGGTCATTGTACAGGGAGGAGGAGAAAAGCTGTGCATATCTTTGCATAGTGATGTATGATGTGTCAGTGTTATCCTATATAGAGGTCATTGTCAGGGAGAGGGAGGAGATAACTGTGACTCCTCTGTTGTCAGTAGTTGATGTAATGATGGGTTAGTGTTATCTACATAGAGGTCATTGTACGGGAGGGGAGGAGATAAGCTGTGACATCATCTTGTTATTAGTGATGTAATGATGGGTAGTGTTATCTATACAGAGGGTCATTGTACAGGAGGGGGAGAGTAAGCTCATGTGACTCATCTAATTGTCGGTAGGGTGATTAATGATGGGTCGTGTATCATCTATAAGAGGTGATGTACAGGAGAGGAGGAGGAGATAAGCTGTGACATCACTTTTGTCATTAGTGATGAATATGGTCATGTTATCGTATCAGTAGAGTATTGTACAGGGAGGGGGAGAAAGAGTCGCTGTACATCATCTATGTCAGTAGTGATGTAAATATGGTCAGTGTTATCTTATCAGTGCGGCTGTACCGGGAGGGGAGAGATAAGCTGTGACACTCATCCTTTTGTCATTAGTGATGTATGATGGGTCAGTGTTATCTTATGAGTCATTTGTACGAGGAGGGGGGAGGAGATAAGCTGTGACAATCCACATATTGTCGGTAGTGGTGTATGATGGGTCAGTGTTATTATATAGAGGTCATTGTACAGGATGAGAAGAGATAAGCTATGACATCAGTCTTTGTCAGTATGATGTAATGAGGGTCTTGTTAGTCTATATAGGAGGTACATTGTAGCAGGGAGGGGGAGGAGATACGGTGAACATTAGTCTATTGCAGTAGGATGTAATGATGGTTCATGTGTTATCTTAATAGGTATTGTACAGGGAGGAGGAGGAGCTAAATTGTGACCTCATCTTTTGGTCGTAGTGATGTAAATTATGGGGTCGTGTTATCTGTATAAGGACATTGTATTCAGGGAGGAGGAGATCGCGGTATCAATCCATGTATTGTCAGTAAGTGATGTTATAATGATGGTCAGTGTTTATTTATATCAGAGGCATTGTCTGGAGGGGAGGAGATAATCTGGTGACATCATCTATTGTCAGTAGTGTGTAATGATGGTCAAGTGTTATCTGTATAGAGGTCATTGTCGAGGGAAGGATGAGATAATGCTGTGACATAATCTATTGTCAGTGTGATGTAATCATGGGTCAGTGGTTATCTATATAAAGGCAATTGTCAGGGGGGGGAGGAGAAGCGCTGTGACATCATCTGTTTTGTCAGTAGTGATGTAATGGATGGGTCAGTGTTATCTATATAGAGGTCATTGTACAGGGAGGGGGAGGAGATAAGCTGTGATATCATCTATTGTCAGTAGGATTGTAATGATGGTCAGTGTTTTATCTAAGAGAGGTCATTGTACAGGGAGGGGAGGAGATAAGCTATGCTACATCTATTGTTTTAGTGATTAATGATGGGGTCAGTGTTTATCTATATAGAGTCATTGTACAGGGGGAGGAGATAAGCTGTACATCATCCTATTGTCACTAGTGATGTAATGATGGGGTCAGTGTATCTATATATAGGGGTCTTGTACAGGGAGAGGATGTAGAAAAGCTGGACAATCTATTGTCAGTAGTGATGTAATTAATGGGTCAGTGTTTCTATATTGAGGTCATTGTACAGGGAGGGGGGAGGGGAATAAGCTGTGACATCATCTATTGTCCGTAGTGATGTAAGATGGGTCAGTGTTATCTACATTGGAGGTCATGTACAGGGAGGGGAGGGATAGCCGTGACATCAATCTATTGTATATGATGGTAATGATGGGTCATGTTATCTATACAGAGGCGATTGTACAGGATAGGGAGAGGAATAAGAGCTGTGACCGTCATCTTTGTGTCAGTATTGATGTAATGATGGGTCATGTATATCTATATAGAGTGATTGTACAGGGAGTTAGATAAGCTGTGACATCATCTTTTTGTCAGTAGGGAATGTAATGATGAGGTCAGTGTTATCTATATAGAGGGTATTGTACAGGGAGGTGTGAGAACGAAACTGTGACAAAATCATCTATTGTCGAAGTGATGTAATTAATGGGATCAGTGTTATCTATTAGGTAGGAAAGGGAGAGAAGTGGAAGTACGGGAGGGTATGCTTGGGTGGGAGACGGAGGTATGGGCTGAGAAGATGGGCATGGTATGTGTGCTAGGAGGTCAATTGTACCGAAAGGAGAGGAGGAGATAATGCTCTGACATCATCTATTGATCATAGTGATGTATGATGGGTCTGGTTTATCTATATAGAGGTCATTGTACAGGGAGGGGAGGAATAATAGCTAGTGACATCATCTTTTGTCAGTAGTGATGTAATGATGGTCAGTGTTATCTATATGAGGTCATTGTACAGGGAAGGGGAGGAGAGTAAAAGCTGTGACATCATCTATTGTCAGTAGTGATGTAATAGGGTCATGTTATCTATTATAGGTCATTGTACAAGAGGAGAGGAGGATAAGATGTGACATCATCTTTTGTCGGTGTGATGTAATGATGGGTCAGTGTTATCCTAATATAGAGGTACATTGTACAGGGAGGGAGGAGAGATAACTGTGATATCATCTATTGTCATAGTGATGTAATGATGGGTCAGTGTTTCTAATAGAGGTCCATTGTACAAGGGAGGGGTAGGAGATAGCTGTGACATAATCTATTGTTCATTAGTGAGTAATGATGGTTCAGTGTTTATCTATATATAGAGGTCTTGTACGAGGGAGGGAGGATAAAGCTTGTGACATCTATTGTCAGTATTGATGTAATGAGGTGTCAGTGTTATCTATATATAAGGCATTGTACAGGGAGGGGGAGGATACTGTGACATCCATCTATTGTCAGTAGTGATGTAATGATGGGTCAGTGGTTATCTATATAGAGGTCATATGTACAGGAAAGGGGAGGAGAATAAGCTGTGACATCATCTAGTGAGAGAGTAATAATGTCTGTAAGGGGTATGGTAATGGTTTCACTTGGATGTTATTGATGGGTCAGTGTATCTATACTAGAGGATTGTACAGGAAGGGAGAGAATAAGCTGTGACATCTATTGTCAGTAGTGATGAATTATGGGTCATGTTATCTATATAGAGGTCATTGTACGGAGGAGGAGAGAAAAGCTGTGACAATCTCTATTGTCGTAGTTATGTAATGATGGTGTCATGTTATCTATATAGAGGTCATTGTACAGGAGGGAGGATAAGCTGTGACTCATCTATTGTCATAGTGTTTAATGATGGGTCAGTGTATCTCTATAGAGGTCATTGTACAGGGAGGGGGAGGAGAAAAGCTGTGACATCATCTATTGTAGTAGTGATGTAATGATGGGTCAGTGTTATCTATATAGGTCATTGTACAGGGAGGGGAGGAGAATAAGCTTTTACATCATCTATGTCAGTAATTGATGTAATGATGGTGTCAGTGTTATCTATATAGAGGTCATTGTACAGGGGAAGGAGATAAGCTGTGGAATCATCTATTGTCAGTATTGATGTAATGATGGCCAGTGTTATCTATATAGAGGTCATTGTACGGAGGGGGAGGAATAAGCTGTTACAATCATCTATTGTCAGTATTGACTGTCAACTTGATGTCTCAGTGTTATCTATATAGAGGTAATTGTACAGGAGGGGGAGGAATAGTGTTGTGACATCATCTATTGTCAGTAGTATAAACGTTGTGTAAACAGAATGTTATATTCTGTTTTTATCCTATTAGGATGTAATTGAGTAACGCTTCTGTACACAGTAAAGAAGAATAAATACCTTGATATGTATGTCATGATAGTAGATAGTGAGTACTAATTACGATACCGAAGTGAAACCTTCAGTACAACTTGTCCACTTTGGTATTATTATGTTTCATGGTGTATGCTATTTCCTTGTCTGCCACATTGTGATGGCTACATGAGAAATGGCCTTCACCTCCGTGGTGCAGCGATGCAGGAGGCAGAGCAGATATTAATATTTGTCAGGAAGTTTTATAGGTTGCAGAGCGGGTAAAGGCCAGGGTGACAGCTAGGCTGCAGGAGACTAATGGGGTGAACATATATTTTTACAATCCTCAGCTGATCATCCCATGACTTTCTGTTCGTAAGTACTGATTACTGTAGGTGTGACTTCATTAAGTCACTATACTGGACCATGTAATACTGCTTGTTATCCCCTATTTTATTCTGCTTTATACACCAAAGGTAAGTCCTTGAGCTCAGAACTGAAAAAACAGACATGAAAACTATTAAAACATGTTTTTTTTTGTACTGGAGGTTTTTCATTTTTGTAAATCATGAATACATTATCAAAACTCTAATATAATTTCCCCATGATCACATCAACCCAAGAATGCAATAGAACATGTCATTTGAGCGCAAACGGTGAAGCTGTAAAAACCGCAACTGGTGTTTTTTCTATCACATTTTCACTGCATTTTTGAATTTTTTTCTTTTTTCTTCCTTCCCCGCTCCAGCATGGCTGGAAATATTAAAGATCCGACATTATTGAAGTGTAATTTGTTTCGCAAGAAACTAAGTCCCTGGTCACACAGAGCTCTTACCTGGAAAATAAAAAGTTTTATATGAGTTTGAGTGTGGGGATGTAAAAAATGTAACAGCAAATTAAAAGGGCCTTGTTGTTAAGGGGTTAGGACGTGGTAGCAGTGAGACCTGTCATCATGAACAGTAGTCAAGTGCAGTGCAGGGAACCATGAATATGCAGTAGCTCGCTTACTGTGATTGACTCACCTCAGGTGTTGACACCTCTATACACACTATTTTTTTTTACATTGCAGCATGGAAAGGAACCATTTGAGGGAGAAAGACAATGGGGCTTATTTATAGTGTCTGAGGACGACTTTCCGTTGATTATCCACATTTTCGGGATTTGCGGCCACGTGACACGGTATTGACTTAACTGGGGATTGTGTCGCACAGCGATGGAGTGTGTGGCGGATGCGGCCGGCTTCATGCGACTGGGAATCGGGGGGCGGGGCCGTCAGACTATTCGAGACTGATTCGGACTGACTGGTATTGTGAACTTTCAATTGTGTCGCAAGATCAGCACTTACATGCGCAGTAATAGAAGGTGACCTCTCCGTCGGACCTGAGCAGGGAAGCGACACAGGCAGGTCTTAGTGAATCGCGGCACAGGGTCATTCCGGTCCGGGGGGACAATGCCTTTCAGTATTGATTTTCGCATGACGGTTAAGTATAAATGGTGCCCCAATGCATTGCAAGGATATGTTTTATGACATATTGTATTTTGGGGGGACATTAATTTGAAAGGGCAGGTTGCGTTGAAGTAAATTCCTCTTTATTTTTCCCATTTCTTATAATCCACTAAAATAACACATCAACAAGTTTCTCCCCAAACGGAAATTTATTATTTGAAAATTCTCCCGAAAAGAGGTACCATAAAATTGCAATTTTAATTCTATACAGGTTTAGGAGACTTCCAGTCCAACATGTGTTTTTTACAGTTATTAACCTCCGAAACATGAACCCTTTCTTTCCTCTGACAAATGTAGAGACTGACATAGTTATCTTTGACATATGAAACCTATGAATCACTAGATACCCAGAGTATTAGATGCAGAGGAGCCACCTGCTCGGGTGAGGAGGGGTTTTTTCACAGTGAGTTCGGTGCCCAGTTACCATTTTATCTTGCGAATTCTCCTCCTTACAAAGGAGCATACATACTCGGCACAAATCATCATGGCGAACAGGCGAAATCCGATGATTTTCACTTCTACTAATATCACTTATCCATCACTTATTTCAACACTCGAAATCAACATAAACACACTACTCCTTCCCAGACCAAACTTAACATAAACCACCGCTAGTCCACACCGACATAAAGGCCACAAAGGAAGAGGTCTCTACGAGCATGGGGAATCAGCTGAAAAATGTTACCAATGGACTGTATGCCATAGAGCAAAAGGAGCTGAGTATATGAACAGTAGGGGGCACATTTACTTACCCTCGGTCCGTCCGTCGCGATTTCCGCAGTTGTTTCCCTCCTACGTTATTCCGGGCTGCGCGGGATTCACTAAGTGTCGTGCGCCCGATATCCAGTCAGGTGTCGCTGCTCCGCCGAGGTGCGGCCGGGAGTTCCCTTCTTCTTCCCGGCATGTAAGTTCTGATCTTGCGACAAGCAAATTCTTTTAGTAAATTCCCGTGGTTTGTCCGAGGGCCACACCGCCCCGATTGCCGGTGTGATTGCGCCCCAGTCCAATCGCGTGCGGCCAAAATCCCGGGCATTCGGCAGCACAATGAACTCCGCATACCTCGCGCAGCAGCGACACCTACGGGATCGGGCGAATGACGCTTAGTGAATCCCGGCACAACTTACAACGCACGTCGGACAATGGCCCCCGGGATCACGACTGGAACCTGTTAAGTAAATGAGCCCCAATGGGAGTGCATGGATTTGAACTGTGCAGAATGTTGGTTTCTATCAACACCAGTGAAGAGTTAAGGAGTCCCTGGTTATTTTCCTTGAGGTGTTTTGCCTGGATATTAACATATTTTCTAGTTTTAGGCCCCTTCCACCTAGTCGGTGTGATGGGCGATGAACTCGCATCACTCGCAGACGCAGCTGCCGGGAACGCACGGACCCCTAAGCCCTGCACCGCGGGAGTGAACTTCATGCTGATCTTCACTCCCGCGGTGCAGGCGTTCGGTGCCGTGCGTTCCCGGCAGCTTGCGTTGCGAGTGTGATGCAGTTCATCGCATCACACTCGCTATGTGGAAGGGGTCCCCCAAGGGACCTTAGGTGTCATCTCCCATCCCCAGTTAGATCCTTGGTTCTACTCAACAGTAGAGGCTTTAAGATGGAAGTGAGCAATCCGGCAGGAAGATGAGATTGAGTATTGGGGCGTAGAGTAGCCGCAGCTGAGGCTACACGGCATGGCTACACCCCTTCCTAGTAGTCTCCTGCGCTCCGCCTACGCATGCACAGTAGCTCAGGCTTCGGAGCCGAGGACGCACAATCGCCAACCTGCGCTCTGTAAATGCGCAGAACCCGGCGCAGTAGCATCTTGCATTCCGCCTACCATCCAAACTTCAGCAACATTCTCACTACACCTCTCCTCCGGCTTTTCTTCCCTCCTTCCACAAAGCCTCTTATAAATTTTGCATATTAGGGAGGGGGCATAAAATTTATAAAAAATTTGGACAACTAAAGGATTAGCCCTAAAAATGGATTTATTACTATAGATTAGAGGAACTTGCCACCGTATCTACCTTAATAGGTTGTGTACTGTGCATAGCTCCATGATAAATTACTTTGCCCTAACAATCATTTCATATGGAGGAGCATTCAGGGGACCCCCAAATCTCTACAGACTATTGAAGAATGAGTCATCTGCCCCAAGCTCCTACGGTCTTTGTGACGGCTGAATAGCTTAAAGGGAACCTGTCACCAGGGACCTCATTTTCACTAAAGACAGGTTGCAGAAGCCCTTCACACCAACAAGTGCAAATCTTCCTCTCTGCTTCTCCTAAGCATTTGCTACAATATAGATTTTTGTTCTAACTTACCTACCCTCTCCCTGACAAAATCCTGGGTAGGTCACAGGGGCTGGACACTTTGGTTTTGGATGCATTTCAAAAAACAACAATGTGGCTTGTCTTGTTTACTCACTCGCTCAGAGCTTGGCCCCACCTTTTTCTCATGTCTAATCTCCACCGTCCTGCTTTCTGCTCAGAGGTCCAGCCATGGTTTTGTTACAATCAGTGGGGGAGGGACAGCTGTCAAGGAGCACAAACATGGAGAAAGCCTGCCGCTCCAACAGTCACATGTTGAAAGCTGCAACAAAGTCAGCCCCTGGGACTACCCCATGATTTTGTCAGGATCAAGATAGTTATAACACAACTTATATTGTAATGCAATGCTTAGAAAGGCATAAAGGTATATGTGCACTGCAGGTGTATGGGCTTTTACAATCTGTCTTTAGTGAAAAATGAGGTCCCTGGTGACAGGTTCCCTTTAACTCTTAATACTGTTAACAACAGCTGAAACAAGATGGCTGCCTCTGTATCTGGTTACACTAATCTGAGAAGGTCAGCTTCAGTTAGGGCTGTAATTTTGCTAATATGACATCGTTTTATCTCTGCATAGCCAAGTTCTCTGTATCTACATCACATCTACTGTTTATCGACACGCTGTTCTTAAACTAGTCATTATTTGCCGATCTGGCCAAGATGGAAATCTTTCCAAATCCTTTAAGAAACCATGGATATCAGCAGGCCGATCCATGAACTCTGGATACTACATGAGCTGTCTTGTCACACAATTATATCTCTTCCCTAAAGTGGGAAATTACTCCTCAACATGATCTAACACTTAACCAGACGGAACAAATCTCCAGACCTGACAATTGACCTAAAGTTCTCCTCACAATGTGAGTAAGGATATGTGATGGACCTCTCGGTTAATGTGTATGTGCTAATGTCCTATATATAAACTGCATGACTTCAGTACTCTGGACATGCTGGTAAGCTCACACTGTCCTTTTGATGGTTTCCAATGTGTCTACAAATTTGGCTCAGATGGACGGGAACAATGTACTGTACTTAATCAAGTTTTTCATTAGCAAAATCCTTATTTCGGTGTACAGTAAAGAGAATATATTTGGCATTGGTGGTCCCCTATAATTACATAGGCTCAGTAGCAGGATTTAGCCATAACCACCTATTTGTGTATGAAACTGATTCATGATTAGCAATGAAATGCTGATAATTGGGACGCACATCGTTGAAGCACTGATCAGGGCTTCACTAGGACCTTATTGCATACAAGTTATTATTTGTGCTTTAAGTATAAATTGGTAGCAGTCAGTACTCCAGGGAGGTTTCTCTAGTATCTCCATATAAATCGTTGTTTTTCCTCACCTTAACCCTCGGATCATCGGCACCTGCCTATTCCACCAAGCGAGTGATCTATTTATGCCACCCTGGCCTCATTGCGCAAGCATAGGTACGGCTTCACTTCCCACATCATGCGATGAGGCACCGGCGCGGGATCTTTTGATATGAGTCGGATGGATGTGCCTCATTGGACTCACATCTAGGTAATAATAATAATAATAATGCTTTATTTATATACGCACACAGAGTACGCAGGCGCTGCACAGCCCCATTTCAATTGTCCTGTCCCCATGGGTCTCACAATCTAAACAACCTAACAGTCAATTTTTGTAGTGTGGAGGGAACCGGAAGTACCCGTATGAAACCCACACAAACACGGAGAACATACAACTCTTTCAGATTTTGACGCTGGGTGGGATTCAACCCAGGACCCCAGTGCTGCAAAGGCAGAAGCGCTACTTCACCGTCAGGCCACCGTGCGCCCTATAAGTATTAAAGGTCTTTTTTTTCAGTATTTTATCATGTTAAGACTTTAAAAAAAGGTTCTATTTGGGTTAGGGTCCCAAATCGACAAGACAGGTCTTTCTTTAAAGGGGTTTTTCCCTGGCCACAAGGTCATCGCGGAGAGGTCGCTAGAATAAAAAGTAGTGACAGGGTGCATGCCGCACCTATTATTAAGAATGGATCCCCCTGATTTCACAGAGGGACCCGGAGTGGACCCATTCAGACCACTGTTGTTATCCTACCCTGTGGAAAACTTTTTTGCCATATTTCTTTGACGCCCATAGAAAAGCATACATATCCCATTTCGATTTGGCTTTCCAGGGCACCTTTTCAGGCGACAATTTTCACTAAATGCACACAACCGTGCACTCCGTGCCATGCCATGCAATCACCAATCATGCCGCCATTGTAATCACCCTTCCCCTCTCCTTTCCGGCTCACGGCACATGGTCACGCTGCATAACATATTTTATTCCTCGTTTGTTGTGCGTCCCTCCCATCCTTATTGGGTTGGCTATCTATGATAAAAAACCTGCCACTGACAGGACAATCTTGTCAACACCGACGGCTCAATCTGCCAGGTATTGTGTGCTGGAGCACCTACTGCTATCGGATCGGCAGAGCGCAAACTGAAATCTGTGCTCCGGTGAAACAGGCCAGAGTATACCTCAAGCAGCATCCATACCTGGGATATAAAGTGGCCTAGGACAGAGTATACCCCCAGCCGCGTCCATACCTGGGATATAAAGTGGCCTAGGACAGAGTATACCCCCAGCCGCGTCCATACCTGGGATATAAAGTGGCCTAGGACAGAGTATACCCCCAGCCGCTGTTTTTTCCCCCCCATACCTGGGATATAAGTGCCTAGGAACAGGTATACCCCGAGCCCGCGTCCATACCTGGTGATTAAAGTGGCCTAAGACGAGTATAACCACCCTAACCCCCAGCCACCGTGTACCTCCATCATAGCATTGCGATATAACACAATATTACTTATTTTTCTTACCATTTTATCTGGGATTCATGCGTCATTTAAAAGTTAATGAGAAGCACCTAAATGTTTCCAACCATACACACTGTCAGGCTTTATTCCACATTGAGGTCTTCTGATCCAGTTTTGTAGCAGGTGGCTATCCTAATGGTGTTGGGCACATATAATGGAGATGCTGCTCCCTTATTTTTTCTCGATTTCTTGGTTTGGCATCCAAAAATAATGGGGGTCATTTACTAAGGCTGACTCGGCGGTTACCAGTCAGGTTTCCCGAATATTTATACCGTTTTTGCGCTGAATTGCCCCGTGTCTTTGGTCGCACGCGATCGGATTGTGGCGCATCGGCGTCCGGCATGCACACACATACGGAAATTGGGGGCGGCCAACCAGAAAACCCGAAGATTTGGAAAAACAGCTGTATGTTTTTTGTAAAAAAAAAAAGTGTCGCTGACACGCCGTTCCCTGTCAATCCGGCATAGCTTCTTGACTCCAGTGAACTCCGCGGCCTTCAATCGCAGCAGCGACACCTGGTGCATCAAAGCACTCCTTAGTGAATCCCGCGGGACCCTTATCGCGTCGGAGACCCGCCTCTGAATCGTCGAATGGACAGGGTAAAGTAATTCTGCCCCACTGTCTGTCAATCCTCCCATCCCCCATTATTGCTGGTATTCACATTTCCACATTAGACATTTCTCTCATTTTGTCCCCTAGAAACAATAGGTGTCCTTGGGATACAACTGGTGTAACTTGTGTTTCACAATGTGTGTACATAACAACAGTTGAAAACGGTGTAACTGGTCCTTTGTCGATCCCGATTTGGACGGTGGCGACGAAGATGCAGTCCAGTGCGATTCCGTAGCTTGTGCGCCCCACGCGTTCCTATATCCGTTGCTTCCCCAGATCAGCCATATTTCACCTTCTTCTTCCCGTTGTATGTAAGTGCGTGTCTGCGACAAATCGAAATGTTAAATCCTGTGCCTATTCCGAATCCGAAAGCCACAACCCCTGTTTAAATTGGCGCAAAACGGAAAATCGTCGTGAAACCCGATGAAAATGCGTCTGCGACGCCTAGTAATGGGATTAAATGAAAAGTGTGTAAATAAGGGCTATTATTGCGTTCACGATAGCGCTTGGGCCATCCTTGGCCAGACTATACCCGACAGAGGGGTATATTCAGGCTTGGGGGGTATAGTCTGGGTTACCATATGATACCTGGGTAATAATCTGGATGGGGTTTATTCTCTCTTCGTACAACCGGTAACAAATTTTTCTTTTGGGGGGCAGCTCATCGGCCCGACCGAGTGGAGAGGGAAGAATAATCCGTACAGATTTATTCCATAAAAGAATATTTTTGAGAATTTAATTGCCTGTACAAGGCTCATAGACCTTTGGTAACATGCTTAACTACTTCTTCTTACTTCGCTACCTCTGTTTCTACTGTATCTACAGGTCGCGAACTAGGGGTGTTATAAAGTTTCTAGGCTGACATTATATACTCATCGAAATACTAAATGAATAACTGTAAAGTGATACATGGAATGGTAAAACAGGCCAACATACAGTGTAACCAATGAAACAAAAAGCAAAATGTTTTCTGATAATAACGTATGGGAATATTGTAGGTCATAGTAACTATAAAGCTTCAGTTCAGTGTGTGTTATCCAGTGAATGCCTCAGTAATACTTTGATCATGTACTTATACGGACCATTAGGCTAATCTTAGCAGACTATAAATACATCCTTCCACTGACGCAACTATGGAGATCAAAGTCAGCAATATTGTGGTTGTTATTAAACCTTGTCTACACTTGTGAGCTCAGAAGCCGCTCATGATTTTGGATGGAGTATTATTATAATGAATAATTACATTCCAGATAATGCCACAAACGCTCTTGATTTTGCCAATAACAGTGAAATAAGGGGGTGCGCCTGCCCATTATACTTTAACACTGTAGATTTTGGCTGACTAAGGGGGATAGAAGCCTACCGCCCGCTTGTAAGAATGATGTATTTGGCCTGCATATCAAATGAATCCTTGAAATGTTGACGGGTTGACTCTCACAACAGAACAATAATTTTCTTCGTTTACAAACTTAGCACAGATCACATAGCAAATTGTGCAGGACTGGACAAAAAAACCGACTTCCCGTGGTGTCCTGTATAAAGTTGGTCCCCCCCACTGTTCGAGGTTTGGATCGAGACTACTGCATACATACTTTACTAGAAACACGTTTTCTTGGAAAATGTAAGGTGATCTGCTTTCAGTTTTGTGTTTAGACCTTTTAATAACCTTCAAATGCCCTGTCCAAGTGCCTTGTAACTTGTGTATCAAGAGTTGCCCCTTGCCGCTCTCACAGAACCGTTTCACAACTTGGTGGGTATTTGGTGAGTGACCATGGGCCACCACCGGCGGCTGCCCATATTATATTCGCGTACTAAAAATGTACCTATCATTTATATAAAAAAGTAAAAATTTTAGATATGATTCCATTATTTACAATCCTTTTTGTAGAAGGACCCCCCTAAAATTAGCTACCAACCTCCTTTTTTCGGACGAAGGCCGCCCTTATTATAAGGAATGAATGCCCAGCAGTTGGGCAGACCTGTGCACAAGTTCCAAGGCAGCTGTTTGTCTGTAAGTACGTTCATATATAAGGCGCACTGGAACTATAAGGTGCACCTTTGATTTCTGAGAAAATCAAAGAATTTTTTTGTGCGCCTTTAGTTCAAAAAATCCAGTAAAAAAAAAGTACGTAAATAAGAGAACCAAGGGAGAAATTATCAAGAGCAAGACATCGAAGCCCAGACCTTAATCTTGACTTAGCACTTTTAGTATATTGTGCGCCCAGAAATTCTACGCCGCCTTGGTGGTAGAAATGTTCTATCGACACCTGCGCCCCTCCACATCCCACTTGGGTGTGGAGGTGGCATACGATGGTAAGGAGTGGCAATATTCATGGCCATGCACTAGTCAATGCTACTTTCGTGAGAAACACCACCCATCCCTTTGGGCCTAAACTTGCTGATGATGGGGGGTCTCATTGCTTAAAACAAAACCCCACAATCAAATAGAACGGGGGGGTCCAATGTACATCTGTCCGGACACTTCTTCTCTGAGCTGAGCTGAGCAACGTTTGGCCGATAAATTCCCTATGGATGAGCTGAACGTGCACCTTATTTTGCCATGGGTGATAAAGATCACCTTTATACTTAACACAAAATACATTATGCTGCTGGTTTATTTAAATTTTTTTTCTACAAACAATCCGCTGTTAACCTTTCGCTTATTTGCTTGCACAGCACAAGTTCAGAGCTCAGCAACAATATTCATTCTCTTTCCCCTTCCATTATTCTGTACTGACTGCTCCCATCCTACATTTGGAAAACATCCATGATAGCTTCCTAGCTACAACCCTGGCATGGAAAATCAAACCCTACTCTGACTAGCAGCTGCCGTCAATCACCGTGCTAAGGTTAGGCTATAAAAAACCACATGGGAAGATTATCCGTTTTAGCCAGTCTGGGCACACTGCCCGTCAGAGCATTTTTATCAGGAGGTATGAAGAGGTAGAAGGGTGAAAGCTGAAATTTCTTCAGCGGCCATCGGCCCAGTTACAGAACACATTTTCGTTTCGTTGTATTAAGATGGTTGACCGCATTTTAATTGATTTCTATTGAAATTTATGTTGTCATTACATAAGGCATATATGGAATCGTATTTATACCTGGGTGGTATTTACTTATATATTATCGATAGCTGCAACTCATGTATAATTAGACGCTTACAAATCACGTGTCCAGGGTTTGGAAAATCTAGTTATTATTGTATATCACATTTACAACTATGAAATGGGTTTACAGTTTTAGGGGCACAGTTACTAATAACAGTGCAGTGTGTACTATGTGCAGTTTGGCCTGTGTAGTGGGCAGGGGGCGGCAAATTCAGGATTTCTCTTTCTGGTGCAACATTCTGCATGATCTTGTGCGCGCCTGCAAAGCTCCAACAAGTGCAACCAACTTTAGTTTGGTGGACCTTTAACATGGCACAATACTGTGAGTTTGCAATGTTATCTGGCACAGTCCGACCAAACACTGAAACCCCCCCCCCCCCCCTGATTTGTGTTACATGAATAATAGTGCGGTGGCTGCCACAAAAAGATTGTGTGCGACACACTGTGGCGCTGACACTTCTTAAATACTGGTGCATGGTCACTTTGCACTAAAAAGAACCTGCAAAGTCAGACAGAAAACTGGCACAAGGCCCTTAGTAAAATGTGCACCATATAATTATGTGGGTTTTAAACCTTTGAAAGGCGAAAACTGTTTTTTTCCACTTTGTTTCTTAAACTAAACCTACCGATCATAATCTATCTGCCTATTAATGATCGACTGTGATGGTAGGTTCCTTGTGACCTTCTAAATCCTAATCACTCTTTACCCAATCCTATGATAGCTTCTAAGCTAAACTACACCGTATCTAGCTAATATGCAAATTATCCGCGGAGGCTACTCGGGCGTGCAGTAGCCTCTCCGGGGAAATGGAACAAAGGCTTCTCCACGCCCCAGTAGCCTCTGCTGATAATTTGCATATTAGCTGGATAAAGTGTATAGCTTAGAAGCTATCATAGGATCAGGTAAAGAGTGATTAGGGTTCAGAAGGTTACAAGGTACCTACTGTCACATATATCTTATAGGCAGATTTCTGATTGTAGTTTTCCTTTCCCTGACCCACAAGCTTGTGGCAGGGAATCAATAGGAAAAGTGGAGAATGTATTCCTTCCCGACTGACTTGGCTCTATAATCTCTCTCTGAATACTATTAGTATCTCCTCTGGGGGGTCCATTTCTTCATCTTTGTTTGTTTTGGCTTTGTTTTTTTTTTTCCATCTACTTTCTTCTACTTCTCTTGGTAATTTATCATGCTCACTTTTTTCTTTGTGGTAAATATTTTTTTTGCTTCAAGATCTCTTTTTGCCACATTAGTTACAAATGTCTTCAAAATGCACAAATGTCTCAGGCCACTTCTTTCCATCGCCTTATTATTTTTTCCTTAAGTATTGTTTTGTCCTGGAGCTTTTCTTGTTGCCAAAAATGTCGCAGATTTTAACAATTTGAAAAGATAAATGTCATGTGTCATTCAGAACTTCCTGGAATAGAAGATAAATGTGTCTTACTGATGAAAACAAACATCAGCCGGACTTAGTGCACATTTCAAAAAGTCGTCAGAAAATTGCAATGCGCTAAAAAGTCTCATAAAAGACGAAAAATGTAAGACAAAATAAGATAAAATATCCCCTTGAATCACAGCATTGAACTCCCTCAGCTCAAAAAAAACGCAGTATTTTTAAAAAATGTGTTGCTCTGCACGCATTCCTGCACTAGGAATAGGAAGTGAACTCCAAAGGACTCAGCCAGCATTGACACCTTGTGGACACAGGCGCACTACCTTAGGTGACTCCCGCAGAACCCGAATCCTCTCTGAGAAGGCGCCGCTGTTGCGACTGGACCGGGTGTAAGTAAAATGCCTGCCCCAGTTTCTTATCTCTCAGCTCTTCCTGCTCTATTGACATGCTGTCAGCCAGGGATACTATGTACAATCTGCTCATTTCCCTCCTTATTCTATTACAGGCTGTCTGCAGATTGGTACATAGTGTCTTAAATCTGCTCGCTCTTCCTCTCTATAACATGCTGCCTGCAGATGTATCCTATTGCAATCTGCTCATCTCCTCCTGATCTATAACATGCTGTCTGCAGATTGTACATAGTGGGGGTCGTTTACTAAGGGCCCAATACGCATTTTCCCGACGTGTAGCCCGAATATTTCCGATTTGCGACGATTTTCCCTGAATTGCCCCGGGATTTTGGCACACCCGATCGGTTTGTGGCACATCGGCGCTGGCATGCACGCGACGGAAATCGGGGGGCAAGGCCGAACGATAACCCAACAGATTCTGAAAAATCGTCGCATTTAAAAAAAAAATTGGTTACACGGGCCATACTCCATCAGACCACGATGAAGGACGATGAACTCCGGGCCCTCGACGGACTTTGCGCAGCAGCGACACCTGGTGGACATCGGTGCACACGACCTTCATGAATCGCCGAAGACCACGAGCTCGTCGGATAAGCCTCCGCTGGAACGCGAATGGACCGGTATAACTGTGCCCCGTGTCATCTGCTCAGCTCTTTCTGCTCTATAACATTCTGTCTGCAGATAGGACACTATGTACATCTTTCTTTCAGCTCCTTCTGCTCTTTAACAATACTGCCCGAGTCATAGGACAAAACTATCTAACATCTGCTCAGCTCCTCCTGCTTTATAACATGTAGCATGCATATAGGAGATATGACTCTTCATTTCTCGCCCCTTCTGCTTCTGGTAACATACTGACTGGCATATTACCTATTTTAACATATGTGTTCCTGCTTCACCTCTGTTACATTGGCCTGCAATAGGGTAACTACCTACGAACAATCTGCTCCAGAACCGATCCTGATCTATAACATTTCTAACTTTTGATATCTAACACTGTCTATAAAATTTGTTAATCTACTCTGATTTTCGCTGATCTAAAACTTTTAATTTAGTACATCTACCATTTGTTGTTGTGCACTGTGAACCAAACATACCTTGAGAATGCTGTAGCGATAAGACGCTGGTTTGTAAAACATTCTTGTTTAATTTTAATTCCCGATCCGATGGTTTTCTTCACAAACAATTATTAATTCCATGGACCTTGGACGGTTGGTGCATCTGGCTGCCATTTATAAACCCATTACCGGACTCCGGGTCCTGAAAGTGTCCAGAGACAGGACTAATCAACCAGGCTGGATGACTCTTACACAGCGCTCTGGTACGTTCCAGATTGATTGATTACTTCTGCCTGTCAGCTACAACACAATGAATACACTAGCGTTCTCTGAGTTGCAAACCCATAATTGGGGTGACATTTTGGTCTTACTTTTGGGCATTTTGGTGGCATAACTGGCTTATCCATCCTTGGGGCAAGAGGCCAAGCTGAAAGCAAGCCACAGCGCAAGAGCCTCATTATCATAATTAATCAGTTTTTTACAGCAACCCTCGGGCAGGGATTAACCCAGATATGTTTCTGCAATCATTGTCGCAAACAGAGCATATCACGGTATGGTTGGGGTTTCCATAATGCATAACAAACAAATGGTAGATTTCCTTAATGCATTTTCAGATATCATGTTCTTTTTAAACCCTTTACACAATGATAAGCTCTGTTATCCTCCCACTACACCATTCATTGTCCATAATCCTCACATAATTCTATTCTATACCCAAAAGAATGTCACTGATAAGTTTGTTTTTTGATGCCTAAAAGTTTACAGTCCATTAAAAAGCATCGACGGTCCATAGAGCCACTGCTTCCTTTCTCTTTCCTATGTGTCCAACAAAGATATCGGTTTTCGCGAAAAACAAAAGCAACATACTTGTTCTTAACACAGAATGTCCTCATTAGTTTAGAAATCTACGTACAATGGATATGTGCATTCTGACACTGGGCTACAAGTCTAAGAACCCGGCTCTAGACAGCCTTTTCCAGACCCAGTCAGGCCCTGTAACGCACCATTTCATTAGACTGGAGTTCTCCATCCTCCTGAGAGGAAACGTCAATGGCTTCTATGTTGTAAAACAATCTGTGCCCAGAATTTCCTCCCCTGTGATTGTTCACATGATCACTGGCAACTTACTCGATGGACAACCGAAACCGAAACAAATTATAGCAACTGTAAAACACTTTCTTACAACATTCCATTGCAAATCACACCAAGGTGATCTTATTTTGGCGCTTAGCTTTTAACAGATAGTAATAGGTACATGTATTTACTTTACTTTATTGCAGACCGACATCTGAAGCATGACATAAAGTTAATTGTCCGCCTAACGATATTTGTGCAGAAGAACATTTTGGTAATATTTTTCTTTGCTCTTGTGTTAGATGATAAAATAAAAACTTACGTCAAGGAGGCTCACCGGCCGTACACCTCATCTCTCTATAAGTCTCTCTCGATAAAACCCACCATGATGCATGGAGGAGTGTCGGGCTCCAGATCTCTCTATAAAACCCACCACGTGGATGGAGGAGTGTCGGGCTCCAATATCTCTCAGATAACACCCACCAAATGATGGAGGAGTGGTTAGTGAGAATCCGTATCTCTCGATAACAGAAACCACAATGGATGGATAGTGCGGGCTCCAGTATCTACTCTGATAAAACCCACCAACGGATGGATGGAGGAGTGGTCTGGCTCCAGTATCATCTATTGTCAGTAGTGATGTAATGATGGGTCAGTGTTATCTATATAGAGGTCATTGTACAGGGAGGAGGAGGAGATAAGCTATGACATCATCTATTGTCAGTAATGATGTAATGATGGGTCAGTGTTATCTATATAAAGGTCATTGTACAGGAGGGGGAGAGATAGCTTGTGACCTCATCTATTGTCGGTAGGTGATGTTAATGATGGGTCGTGTAATCTATCTAATGAGAGGTGATGGTACAGGAGGAGGAGGAGATAAGCTGTGACATCATCTTTTGTCAGTAGTGATGTAATGATGGGTCATTGTGTTATCGATATAGAGGTATTGTCAGGGAGGGGGAGAGAATAGACGTCTTGACATCATCTATTGTCAGTAGTGATGTATATGGTCAGTGTTATCTATATGAGGTGCGGCTGTACCGGGAGGGGAGGAGATAAGCTGTGACATCATCTTTTGTCATAGTGATGTAATGATGGGTCAGTGTTATCTATATAGAGGTCATTTGTACGGGAGGGGGGAGGAGATAAGCTGTGACATCATCTATTGTCGGTAGTGGTGTAATGATGGGTCGTGTTATCTATATAGAGGTCATTGTACAGGAGGAGAAGAGATAAGCTATTGACATCACTTTGTCAGTAGTGATGTAATGATGGGTCTGTTATCTATATAGAGGTCATTGTACAGGGAGGGGGAGGAGATAAGCCTGTGACATTATCTATTGTCAGTAGGATGTAATGATGTGGTCAGTGTTATCTATATAGGTTATTGTACAGGGAGGAGGAGGAGATAAATGTGACATCATCTTTTGGTCGTAGTGATGTAATATGGGTCGTGTTATCTGTATATAGGACATTGTATGTACAGGAGGAGGAGATCAGCTGTATCATCATGTATTGTCAGTAGTGATGTAATGATGGGTCAGTGTATTTATATAGAGGTCATTGTACTGGGAGGGGGAGAGATAACTGTGACATCATCTATTGTCAGTAGTGATGTAATGATGGGTCAGTGTTATCTGTATAGAGGTCATTGTAGGGAGAGGAGAGATAAGCTGTGACATAATCTATTGTCAGTAGTGATGTAATGATGGTCAGTTATCTATATAAAGGACATTGTACAGGGAGGGGAGGAGATAAGCTGTGACATCATCTGTTTGTCAGTATGATGTAATGATGGGTCAGTGTTATCTATATAGAGGTCATTGTACAGGGAGGGGGAGGAGATAAGCTGTGATATCATCTATTGTCAGTATTGGATGTAATGAGGTCAGTGTTATCTATATAGAGGTCCATTGTACAGGGAGGGGAGGAGATAAGCTTGCTACATCTTTGTTATTAGTGATGTAATGATGGGTCAGTGTTATCTATATAGAGTCATTGTACAGGAGGAGGAGATAACTGTACATCATCTATTGTCACTAGTGATGTAATGATGGGTCAGTGTTATCTATATATAGGGGTCATTGTACAGGGAGAGGATGAGAAAGCTGAGACAATCTATTTGTCAGTATGATGTAATTAATGGGTCAGTGTTATCTATATGAGGTCATTGTACAGGGAGGGGGGAGGGGATAAGCTGTGACATCATCTATTGTCCAGTAGTGATGTAAGATGGGGGGTCAGTGTTATCTACATTGAGGTCATTGTACAGGAGGGGAGAGGATAAGCGTGACATCATCTATTGTCAGTAGTGATGTAATGATGGGTCAGTGTTATCTATACAGAGGTCGATTGTACAGGAAGGGAGGAGAATAAGATGTGACCATCATCTTTTGTCAGTATTGATGTAATGATGGGTCATGTTATCTATATAGAGTGTATGTTACAGGGAGTAGATAAGCGTGACATCATCTTTTTGTCAGTAGTGATGTAATGATGAGTCAGTGTTTATCTATATAGAGGTATTGTACAGGGAGGTGATGAGATAGCTGTGACAAATCTATTGTCGGAGTGATGTAATGATGGGTCAGTGTTATACTATTGAGGTATTGACAAGGAAAGGTAGTGGGGAGGGATAGCTGGGTGGATCACGAGTTGGGTCAGATGATGAATCGTGGCAGAGTATTATCTAGCTGAGGTCCTTGTACCAACAGGGAGGAAGGGAGATGAATACTTGACATCATCTATTGTGCATGAGTTGATGTAGATGGGTCAGTGTTATCTATATAGAGGTCATTGTACAGGAGGAGAAGGAGATAAGCTATGACATCATCTTTTGTCAGTAGTGATGTAATGATGGGTCAGTGTTATCTATATAGAGGTCATTGTACAGGGAGGGGGAGGAGATAAGCTGTGACATTATCTATTGTCAGTAGTGATGTAATGATGGGTCAGTGTTATCTATATATAGGTCATTGTACAGGGAGGAGGAGGAGATAAGATGTGACATCATCTTTTGTCGGTAGTGATGTAATGATGGGTCAGTGTTATCTGTATAGAGGACATTGTACAGGAGGAGGAGATAAGCTGTATCATCATGTATTGTCAGTAGTGATGTAATGATGGGTCAGTGTTATTTATATAGAGGTCATTGTACTGGGAGGGGGAGGAGATAATCTGTGACATCATCTATTGTCAGTAGTGATGTAATGATGGGTCAGTGTTATCTGTATAGAGGTCATTGTAGAGGGAGAAGGAGGAGATAAGCTGTGACATAATCTATTGTCAGTAGTGATGTAATGATGGGTCAGTGTTATCTATATAAAGGACATTGTACAGGGAGGGGGAGGAGATAAGCTGTGACATCATCTGTTGTCAGTAGTGATGTAATGATGGGTCAGTGTTATCTATATAGAGGTCATTGTACAGGGAGGGGGAGGAGATAAGCTGTGATATCATCTATTGTCAGTAGTGATGTAATGATGGGTCAGTGTTATCTATATAGAGGTCATTGTACAGGGAGGGGAGGAGATAAGCTGTGCCATAATCTATTGTTATTAGTGATGTAATGATGGGTCAGTGTTATCTATATAGAGGTCATTGTACAGGGGGAGGAGATAAGCTGTGACATCATCTATTGTCACTAGTGATGTAATGATGGGTCAGTGTTATCTATATATAGGTCATTGTACAGGGAGGAGGATGAGAAAAGCTGAGACATCTATTGTCAGTAGTGATGTAATAATGGGTCAGTGTTATCTATATGGAGGGGGAGGAGATAAGCTGTGATAAATCATCTATTGTCATATTGGATAATGATGGGTCAGTGTTATCTATATAGAGGTCATTGTACAGGGAGGGGGAGGAGATAAGCTGTGACATCATCTATTGTCAGTATTGATGTAATGATGTGTCAGTGTTATCTATATAGAGGTAATTGTACAGGGAGGGGGAGGACATACGTTGTGACATCATCTATTGTCAGTAGTATAACGTATGTGTAAACAGAAGTGTTATATTCTGTTATTATCCTATTTAGGATGTAAATGAGGTAACTGCTGTAAACAGTAAAGAGAAAATAAATACCTTGATGTTAATGTCATGATAGTAGATAGTGAGTAACTAATTACGGATACAGAAGTGGAAACCTCAAGTAAAACTTGTCCACTTTGTATTACGGTTGTCATGGTGTATGCTGAATTTCCTTGTGCTGCCACATTGTATGTCTATGAGAAATGGCCTTCACCTCCGTGGTGCAGCGATAGCAGTGAGGCAGAGCAGATTAATTTGTCAGGAAGTTTTAGGTGGCAGAGCGGGTAAGAGGCCAAGGGTGACAGATAGCTGACAGGAGACTAATGGGGTTGAACATATATTTTTACATCCTGTCAGCTGGATGTCATCCCATGACTTCTGTCTGTAAGTAGATATACTGTAGGTGTGACCTTCATTAGTCACTACTGGACATGTAATATCTGCTGTTATCCCTATTTTAATTCTGCTTTATACACCAAAGGTAAGTCTTGAGCTCAGAACTTGAAAAAAAGACATGAAAAACTATTAAAACATGTTTTTTTTGTACTGGAGGTTTTCATTTTTGTAAATGCATGAAAACATTATAAAACCTATATAAATTTCCCCATGATCACATCGACCCAAAGAATGAAATAGACATGTCATTTGAGGCGCACGGTGAAAGCTGTAAAATCCGCAAATGTGTTTTTTCACCATTTTCACTGCATTTTGAATTTTTTCCCACTTCCCAGTGCATGGCATGGAATATTAAATACCGACATTATGAAGTGTAATTTGTTACGCAAGAAACAAGTCCTCACACAGCTCTGTACATGGAAAAATAAAAAGTTATTGATTTTGAAGGTGGGGAGTAAAAAATGGTAACGCAAAAATTAAAAAGGGCCTTGTTGTTAAGGGGTTAAAGGACTGTGGTAGCAGTGAGACCTGTCAATCAGGAACAGGGAGGCAGGGCAGTGCAGGGAACAATGAATATGCAGGACTCGCTTACTGTGATTGGACTCACCTCAGGTGAGTTGCACATAAATATACACACTAATTTTTTTTACATTGCAGCCATGGAAAGGAACCATTTAGGGAAGAAAGACAATGGGGCTTATTTACTAAGGGTCTGAGGACGAACTTTCGTTGGATTTCCCAACATTTTCGGGATTTGCGCCACTGTGACAGGTATTTAACTGGGGATTGTGTCGCACGCGATTGGATTGTGGAGCGGATGCGCCGGCTTTCATGCGACGGGAATCGGGGGGCGGGCCGTCAGACTATTCGACTGATTCGGACTGAACGTGGGATTTGACTTTCAAATTGTGTCGCAAGATCAAGCACTTACATGCGCCAGGAAGAAGAAGGTGAACTCCGTCGGACCTGAGCAGGGAAGCGACACATGCAGGATCTTAGTGAATCGCGGCACAGGGCATTCCGGTCGGACAATGCACTTTCAGGGATTGCGCAGGACAGGTAAGTAAATGTGCCCCAATGCATTGCAATGATAGGTTTTATGACATATTTATTTTGGGGGGACATTAATGTGAAGGGCAGGTTGCGTTGAAGTAAATTCTCTTTATTCCCATTTCAGTATAAATCCTAAAATAACACATCAACAAGTTTCTCCAGCAAAGAATTTATTATTTGAAAATTCTCCCGAAAAAGGTGACCTATAAATATTGCAGTTTTAAATTCTATACAGTAGGTAGACTTCCAAGTCCAACATGTGTGTGTTTTACAGTTATTAACCTCCGAAACATGAACCCTTCTTTCTCTGACAAATGTAGACGGACATAGGTATCTTTGACATATGAAACCTATGAAATCATAGATACCCAGAGTAATTAGATGCAGATGGAGCAGACCTCGGTGAGGAGGGGTTTTTTCACAGTGAGTCGGTGACCAGTTAACCATTTTATCTTGCGTAGATTCTCCTCCCGTTACAAGGTAAGCATACCGCACAAAATCATCAGTGGCTAAAGCAGGCGAATCCTATGAGTTCACTTCTACTAATATCACTTATACATCACTTATTTACACTAAGACATCAACATAAATCAGCACTTCCTTCCCAGACAAAACTTAACATAAACCACAGCTAAGTACACACAGACATAAAGGCCACAAAGGAATAGGTCTCTACGAGCATGGGGAATGCAGCTGAAATGTACACAATGGTACTGTATGCCATAGAGCAAAAGGAGCTGAGTATATGAAACATAGGGGCACATTTACTTACCCGGTCCAGTCGCGATTCCGCAGTGTGTTCTCCTACGTGGATTCGGGTCTGCCGGGATTCACTAAGGTCGTGCGCCCGATATCCAGCAGGTGTCGCTGCTGCGCCGAGGTGCGCCGGAGTTCACCTTCTTCTTCCCGGTGCATGTAAGTGCTGATCTTGCGACACAAATTCTTTTGTAAATTCCGTGGTTTGTCCGAAGGCCACACCCCCCGATTGCCGGTGTGATTGCGCCACAGTCCAATCTCGTGCGCCAAAATCCCAGGGCAATTCGGCACAAATGAACTCCGGCAGACCTCGCGCAGCAGCGACACCTACTGGATAGCGGGCGCATGACCTTAGTGAATCCCGGCACAACGGACAACGCACGTCGGACAATGCACCCCGGGATCACGACTGGACCTGGTAAGTAAATGAGCCCCAATGGGAGTGCATGGAATTAGTGAACTGTGCATGAATGTTGGTTCTATCAACAGCCAGTGAAGAGTTAAGGAGTCCTGGTTATTTTCCTTGAGGTGTTTTGCCTGGATATTAACATATTTTCTAGTTTTAGGCCCCTTCCACACTGGAGAGAACATACAAACTCTTTGCAGATGTTGACCTGGGTGGGATTCAAACCCAGGACCCCAGTGCTGCAAGGCAGAAGCGCTACTCACTCAGCCACCGTGCCGCCCTAGTATGTATTAAAGGTCATTTTTTTTCATTATTTTACATGTGAAGACTTTAAAAAGGTCGATTTATTTTTTTTCATTATTTTACATGTGAAGACTTTAAAAAGGTCGATTTGGGTTAGGGTCCCAAATCGACAAGACAGGTCTTCTTTAAAGGGGTTTTCCTGGCAACAAGGTCATCGGCAGAGGTCACTAGAATAAAAAAGAGTGACAGGGTGCATGCCGCACCCATTAGTAAGAAAGGGATCCCCCTGATTTCACAGAGGGACCCAGGAGTGGGACCCATTCAGACCACTGTGTTATCCCTACCCTGTGGAAAACTTTTTTGCATATCTCTTACCCAGAATCCATAGAAAAGCATACATAGCCATTTAGAATTTTGCCTTTCCAGGGCACCTTTTCAGGCGTACAATTTCACTAAATGCACACAACCGTGCACCGTGCCATGCCATGCAACCAGATCATGGCCGCCATTGTAATCACCCTTCCCCTCTCCTGCCGGCTCACGGCACATGGTCACGCTGCCATAACATATATTTACCTTTGTTGTGCTTCCCTCCCATCTTATTGGGTTGGCTATCTATGATAAAAAACCCCTGCCACTGTACAGGATCAAGCTGTCACACCGACGGCTCAATCCTGCCAATGGTATTGTGTGCTGGAGCACCTACTGCTATCGGGATCGGCAGAGCGCAAACTGAAAATCTGTGCTCCGGTGAAACAGGCCAGAGTATACCGTGATGTAATGATGGGTCAGTGTTATCTATATAGAGGTCATTGTACAGGGAGGGGTAGGAGATAAGCTGTGACATCATCTATTGTCGGTAGTGATGTAATGATGGGTCAGTGTTATCTATATAGAGGTCATTGTGTGTACCTGGAGGGGGAGGAGATAAGCTGTGACCATCATCTATTGTCATAGTGATGTATGTGATGGGTCAGTGTTATCTATATAAAGGTCATTGTACAGGGAGGAGGAGAAAAGCTGTGACATATCTATTGTCAGTAGTGATGTAATGATGTGTCAGTGTTATCTATATAGAGGTCATTGTACAGGGAGGAGGGAGGAGATAAGCTGTGACATCCTCTGTTGTCAGTAGTGATGTAATGATGGGTAAGTGTTATCTACATAGAGGTCATTGTACAGGGAGGGGAGGAGATAAGCTGTGACATCATCTATTGTTATTAGTGATGTAATGATGGGTCATTGTTATCTATATAGAGGGTCACTTGTACAGGAGGGGAGAGAAAGCTGTGACATCATCTATTGTCGGTAGTGTGATGTAATGATGGGTCAGTGTTATCTATATAGAGGTGATTGTACAGGGAGGAGGAGGAGATAGCTGTGACATCACTTTTGTCATTAGTGATGTAATGATGGGTCAGTGTTATCTATATAGAGGTATTGTACAGGGAGGGGGAGAAGATGCTGTGACATCATCTATTGTGTATAGTGATGTAATATGGGTCAAGTGTTATCTATATAGGCGCTGTACCGGGAGGGGGAGGAGATAAGCTGTGACATCATCTTTTGTCAGTAGTGATGTAATGATGGGTCAGTGTTATCTATATAGAGGTCATTGTACAGGAGGGGGGAGGAGATAAGCTGTGACATCATCTATTGTCGGTAGTGTGTAATGATGGGTCAGTGTTATCTATATAGAGGTCATTGACAGGAGGAAGGAGATAAGCTATGACATCATCTTTTGTCAGTAGTGATGTAATGATGGGTCGTGTTATCTATATAGAGGTCATTGTACAGGGAGGGGGAGGAGATAAGCTGTGACATTATCTATTGTCAGTAGTGATGTAAATGATGGTGTCATGTTATCTATATATAGGTCATTGTACAGGGAGGAGGAGGAGATAAATTGTGACATCATCTTTTTGTCGGTATGATGTAATTAGATGGGTCAGTGTTATCTGTATAGAGGACATTGTACAGGGAGGAGGAGATAACTGTATCATCATTATTGTCAGTAGTGATGTAATGATGGGTCAGTGTTATTTATATAGAGGTCATTGTACTGGGAGGGGAGGAGATAATCTGTGACATCATCTATTGTCAGTAGTGATGTAATGATGGTCAGTGTTATCTGTATAGAGGCATTGTCGAGGAAGAGAGATAAGCTGTGACATAATCTATTGTCAGTAGTGATGTAATGATGGGTCAGTGGTATCTATATAAGACATTGTACAGGGAGGGGAGGAGATAAGCTGTGACATCATCTGTTTGTCAGTGTGATGTAATGATGGGTCATGTTATCTATATAGAGGTCATTGTACGGGAGGGGAGGAGATAAGCTGTGATACATCTATTGTTCAGTAGTGATGTAATGATGGGTCAGTGTTATCTATATAGAGGTCATTGTACAGGAGGGGAGGAGATAAGCTGTGCTACATCTATTGTGTATTAGTGATGTAATGATGGTCAGTGTTTATCTATATAGAGGTCATTGTACAGGGGGAGGAGATAACGTGTACATCATCTATTGTCACTAGTGATGTAAATGATGGGTCAGTGTTATCTATATATAGGGGTCATTGTACAGGGAGGAGGAGAGAAAAGCTGAGACATCTATTTCAGTTGATGTAATAATGGGTCAGGTTTATCTATATTGAGGTCATTGTACAGGAGGGGGAGGGGATAAGCTGTGACATCATCTATTGTCCGTAGTGAGTAATGATGGGGCATGTGTTTATCTACATTGAGGTCATTGTACAGGGAGGGGATGGATACCGTGACATCATCTATTGTCATGTATGATGTAATGATGGGTCAGTGTTATCTATACAAGGCGATTGTACCATAGGGAGAGGAGGATAAGATGTGAACATCATCTTTTCAGTCATTAGATGATAGGTAATTATGGGTCAGTGTATATCTCTATATAGAGGTGATTGTACAGGAAGATTAGATAAGCTGTGACATCGAGGGTGGCAAAGTGTGTAGTCATGTAGTGAATAATAAGGGTGAATGGGCAGGAATCAGAATGATATAAAGCATAGTGGCGTCAGCAGTGGTACATTACTGAGTACAGGGGAGTGGGGGTATAGAGAAGATCAAGAAAAAACTATCTTACAAACGTGCATCTATGGTGGGTCGCATAGTGATGTAAATTAATGGGGTCCGTGTGTAATCATATTATGAGGGGTCTTGGTACAGAAGGAGGCAGAAGGGGAGATAAACACATCGTGGACGTCATACTCAATTGTCAGTACAGGGTGCTATGGTGAAATGATGGGTCAAGAATGTGTAATCACTATATGGCCTAGGTTGCCAATTGTAAACGAAAGGGAGGATGTTGGGAGCGATAATTCTCTTGACACCAGCTCATCTTTACTGTCATTAGTGATGTAATGGGCATAAGGAGATCTACCCGCCGTTAGTACTACTATATAGATAAGTCTTGTTACAGGACAAGGTGAGGAGATAATACGTGTGACATCAGAATCTAATTGTGTAAAACAAACGAGTGAAAAATGAATAATGAACATGAAATAAGTCAACAAGTGGGTGAGTATGAGGCGATATAATTAGGGGAGATCATTTAACAGGGAGGGGGGGGGGGAAGAAAAAGGAGTGAGCTAAAAAAAATGTGGGGAGTGACAAAAAAAAAAAAAAAAAATCATCATCAATAGGTATTGTCAGTCGTGACTGTAATAGAGTAGAATTCGTGTTGTATCTAGTATAGAGGGTATTGGTCCAGGGAGGGGGAGGAGATAAGCTGTGTATATCATCGATATTGTTGCAGGTGTGATATAGTAGGGGACACATGGGAGCAGTGTTATCTAATATAGAGGTACATTAGTACAGAGGAGGGAGTGAGAGAGGGGCGATTAATGGCACATAGAATCTCAAATTGTTTAAATGTGTGATGTAATGACATGAGGGATTCCAGGTGTAGTGTAGTAAATACAAGAAGGTACAAAGTGGTGAATACCGAATGAAGAGAGGAGATAAGCTGTGACATCTAATTGGGTAACAGAACTGAGGTATGGATAGTACAGTAGCGGGGTGTGTCGGGGGATTTGATTATAGGGGGCGGGGTACATCGGTAGTAGGGAAAGTCGGTGTGGGAGAAAGGGGTACGGGAGGGAAGGGGAGGAGGTGTGTACAAGCTGTGACCGAGGGGGGTCATCTATTGTGTCAGTACACGTGATGGTCGTAGAGGTGGGGGGAACCAGATGTTCACATACCATAATCAAGCAGGACAATCACTGTACAGGAAAGGGGGTCAGGCAGATACTGTGACATCAATCTTTGTCACTGTGTGACTGATATGGATGGGTCCCTGTCGTTATCTAAATACCAGTAGGCTATATTAACCGGAAGGGTATGAACATACACTGTGACATCTATTGTCATTAGTGACATGTAATGATTCTGGTCAATGTTATCTACTAAATCGCGTAGGCAGTTATGTAATACAGGGAGGATAGCGAATGGAGAAAAGCGTGACATCGTCTATTGTCAGTAGTGATGTATGATGGGTCAGGTGTATCACTATAGAAGGGTCATTGATACAAGTGAGGAGGAGAGACGGTGTGACATCATCTATTGTCCGTAGTGATTTAATGATGGGTCAGTGTTATCTATATAGAGGATGTTTGAGTCAGGGGGAAATATAGGGTGAGAGAGAAGTCAAAGCAATGTGACAAGGCAAATCATCTATTGATCTTATTGTGTATGACCGGGGTCGTGTTTATCTCATATATAGGTCATTGTACAGACAGGTGAGGGAGGAGAAAAGCTGTGACAATCATCTGTGTAGAGTCAGTAATATGTTCATGTAATGATGGGGATGATTGTGTTCTGTCTAGTAGAGGGTCATGGTTGCAGGGGAGGGGGAGAGGAAGACATAAGTCTGATAACAGATCCTCTTGGAGGGTTGTTAACCGTATATTGATGATAATGATGGGTCAGTGTTTCCTCAATTATCGCCACTACACTGACTGCTCGTGCGCCCCTAGATCAAGGCTTACAACCCAGAAATTTCGAACCTCGTGACTCAGGGAGGAGGGTGAGGATCATAAGCTGTGTACGATACCAATCACTATTTATTCCCGAACCATAGCATGCTCACATGCATCCGAGACAGTGTAATGCTGTGTCAGTTATCTATATAGAGGTATTTATCAGGGAGGGGAAGGACATATCGTTTGTGCATCATCTATTGTCAGTAGTATAACTAGTGTTAAACAGAATGGTTATATTCTGTTATTATCCTATTTAGGATGTAATTGATGTAACTTCTGTAAACAGTAAGAGAATAATACCTTGAATGTATGCATGATAGTAGATAGTGAAGTCCTAATTACGGATACCGAAGTGGAAACCTCAGTAAAACTGTCCACTTTGGTATTATTACTGTTTTCATGGTGTAATGCTATTTCCTTGTGCTGCCACATTGTGATGTCATGAGAAATGCCTTCACCTCCGTGGTGCAGCGATAGCAGTGAGGCAGAGCAGATTATTTGTCAGGAAAGTTTTTAGGGTTCAGAGCGGGTAATAGGCCAAGGTGACAGAGAGCTGACAGGAGACTAATTGGGGTGACATTATTTTTACAATCCTCAGCTGGAGTCATCCCATGACTTCTGTTGTAAGTAGATTACTGTAGGTGTGACTTCATTATCACTACTACTGGACATGAATACTGCTTGTTATCCCTATTTTACTTCTGCTTTATACACCAAAGGTAAGTCCTTGAGCTCAGAACTTGAAAAAAAGAATGAAAAACTATTAAAACAGTTTTTTTTTTGTAGCTGGAGGTTTCATTTTTGTAATCATAAACATTATCAAAAACTCTATATAATTTCCCCATGATCACATCTAACCCAAAGATGCAATAGACATGTCATTTGAGCGCAACGTGCAAGCGTGTAAAAACCGCAACTGTGTTTTGGTTCATCAAAATCAACCATTTTCACTGCATTTTTGAATTTTTTTCCTTTTTTTTCTTTCCTATTCCCCCTGCCTCCCAGTGCATGGCTGGAAATATTAAAATACCGCAGTTATTGAAGTGTAATTTGTTTACGCAAGAAATAAGTCCTGGTCACACGACAGCTCTTTACCTGGAAAAATAAAAGTATTGATTTGAGGTGGGGAGTAAAAAATGTAACAGCAAAATTAAAAGGGCCTTGTTGTTAAGGGGTTCCGAGCTGTGGTACAGTGAGACTTCATCAGGAACAGTTATCAAGGCAGTGCAGGGAACCATGAAATATGCAGGCTCGCTTACTGTGATTGACTCACCTCAGGTGAGTTGCACTCCTATACACACTATTTTTTTTTTACATTGCAGCATGGAAAGGAACCATTGAGGGACGAAAGACAATGGGCTTTTTATAAGGGTCTGAGGACGACTTCTTTTCCGTTGGATTATCCAACCATTTCGGGATTTGCGCCACGGTGACCGGTATTGAAAACTTAACTGTGGATTGTGTCGCACAGCGATGGATTGTGAGCGGATAGCGCCGGCTTTCATGCGACGGGAATCGGGGGCGGGCCGTCAACTATTCGACTGATTCGGACTGCTGTATTTGAACTTTCAATTGTGTCGCAAGATCCCACTTACATGCGCAGGAAGAAGAAGTGAACTCGTCCGTGGTGAATGTCTCCCACGCCAGTCTCTCCCATGCTGGAACTTGCCAAGCCTTACGCTGCATTGGCTGCTGCGGATCTGGAGACGAGACAGGCACATTCAGCTTAGGTCCGTAAAAAAAACGGTACGGTACGGACGTTTTCATACGTCCGTGTGAATGTAGCCTAATGGTTGTGGTTTAGTAGGCCTATTTTATCTGAAAGGTTAGACGGTACATTATGGGTTAACAAAAATCTAAAGTAGCCCCTAATCATGAAGCTGGAAAAGCTCAAGTTCCTCACAGTCCGGAGCCGAAATCCTGTTTTTTGTTAAGCGATTGATTTGCTTGTAGATAGAGATGTCTAGGATTTTAGTGTTAACAGTGTATACTGACTTTTTTGCCTTCTCCTTTTGTGTTTCTAGTGTTCTGCACACTGTGGTCTGGGCCAGCAGATGAGAACAGTGCAGTGTCTCTCATACACGGGGCAAGCGTCGAATGATTGTCCAGAAACGGTTCGCCCTCCGTCAATGCAGCAGTGTGAAAGCAAATGTGACAGCAACCCAATTTCTAACACAGAGGGTGAGTATAAGCTGCGTCTTGTCTGAAGAGCACATGCCTGGACCCTCCTGCACTGAATATGAGAAGCAGACCATTGTAACGGCTGCTTGTTCCAGAGAGGGTTCTTGTAAGTGAGGCGACTCATATACTTCACAAACAACAGCGAATAACACCACATTACTGGTTTTCATTTCCTTCAACACGGTGAGTCAAGAGGACCTGGAGTAGACTAAACTATTTCATGGCTTGCAGTAATTCTTTATAAGATGCTTCAAATATACTGCGGCCGCAAGCAGAAGATGAGAACAATGGAGGGCACAATGAAGGTTGTAAGCACAAAAGCTCAAACTTCACATCTTTACACTGCAATTTTTATCAGAAGATATGGCCCCCGGAAATTTATATGTGAATTATCATATACTAAGATTATTGACTCCTAATTGTATGAGCCTATTCACATATAAAATTCATCTGGCTACCTATCAAATTAACCAGAGCGAGTGATAAGCATATGAGGAGACATGTAGTATTGTATACCGGGTGATTGGTTCTCTTTAATGTAGAACAAGCTCTTCTTTATGGAGTATCCTACACAACATATTGGGGCACATTTACTTACCTGGTCCGCGGAGTTCACCGAAGTGCATTGTCTACTCGGCCGCGATTCACTAGATCATGCGCCCGATATCCTGCATGTGTCGTTTCCTCCTGCTCCGCTCAGTCCGCCGGATGTTCACCATCTTCTTCCTTGTGCATGTAAGTGCTTGTCTTGTGACACAATTTGAAAGTTAATTCTGTTCTCATCCGAATCAGTCGGATCGTCCCCCAAATTGGGTCACATGGAGGCCGGTGCAGCTGCGCCAAAAAACTATTGCGTGCAACACAATCCCTCGCAGACACCTGTTAAATACCTGTCCAAGCCGTGAAATTCCCGAAAAGGTGCAAAGTCCCTCAAAAGTGAGCAGCGTGACCTTTCGTAAATAGCCCCATTTTTAGACTGCTCATTGTATCATAGTAGATAAGGATGTATAGGGTCCATCAAGTCCAACCTGTGATTCTCCAATTCTGATCTAGGAGACAACTGGCCCCATAGTAGAGAAAAGTTCCATCCCAACTCTAATATCCGCTCCAAAAAAATCGCTATTATTTTCTCTCCCCAAAACACATCCTTGTGAACACTGCCTGGAAATCACACAATGGCAGAATTTGACACTAATTTTCCCCTGCTAATTCACATCAATTGTATGTCAAGTCTGAACGCCCAGTTTGGGACCCGGATTTCGAGTCTCCTATCCAATTCCAAAATGCTCAAAATGGCTTCCGTATTCGGTACCTGGAAAAGGGAATCCTCAGTCTTAGACCTCTTGCAGATGTTAGATGTTACAGCAGATGGGAGCAGTTTTAGTAGACTCCTAATGCTCCAAGTCCAGCAACAATCCTGGAATTAAATAGATTTTCCAGTTCTGCCGCTACTAACACACACACACAAAGGATAGTAACACGATCTCCTTTATTTATGTCATCGGAGAAGGTAGAAAAAGAGAGTAAGTGCCACATTTATTGTAGAGTTTACAATTACATTTTTGTTGAAAGTGAAGTGCAGACTGTGCGCACCGCAGTATTTTTATGTTACCCATAAACATTTATAAATATACATAACCACCAAAACCACAATATACATAGCCTCCTTCCGAGACCGACATGGTGAGGAGAGTCTGCTTAGGCTTGTTTCCCCAAAAGGAGTTTTCGGGGTTATTAACTTTGGGCAGCCAATAGGAACTGGTCTAAAATAACACAGGCCTGTACTTCCCTCTATCCTCCCCTTCGGTGCTCTCGCTCTGATCACTGCAGGTTTCTGTTTGCAAACAAAAGCTGCAACATACAGATCACATCAATATCATGTGGATGCACCATTACAGCTTCATATCATGGAGCTACATGTCTAAGTGGTGATGTATACCACCTCTAACCTACAGACGCCACATGCAAGGTGTATACAACTATTCTATATCTTCCACAGATGAAATACAAGCATGGCACCACCACAAAAGCCTTTATGTGCCCCTCCTCTGCAGCCTATCCGCAAGCCCCTTGTCAGAGTTTAAGAAGCATTAATCTAAATTTGGAAGAAAAAAAAAAATTAATACATTTTCGCTGCCACTTTTTCAAGTTTCTTGAAGTTGGCCTACTAATCATTGCATTGTATCTTAAAGGGAACCTGTCAAAGAAATTGACCTAATAACTGCTAGCAGTAAGCAGCTGAAAACCTTCTAGACCATTTCTATTTCATGGCCCACGCGGTGGCATCGTCCCAAAAAAATCAACTTTGAAGTGAGATGTTAGTTGTATAACGTCAAGGATGGAGAGTTTAACACTTAAGTCAAGCTCACTTCAGAATGCCCTCTTCACTGTGATTAATGGCCCTGCATCCAAGACATCATTAACCAATATCCTTCATTCTGAGGTGAGGAGACTTGACTTCAGTGTTAACACTCCGCCTCCATGACTTTACACAACCAATTTACATCTCGCTTCATAGTTGAATTTCTGAATGATGCCACCACTACGGGCCAAGAAAGAACTTGGTCTGGAAGGTGTTTCAACTGCTTTACAACATACTGGTAATGGTTAGTTAGCTAAATTTCTGATGACCGGTTTCCTTTTAAGTTTTTTCCCTTTGTGATACATGTGATGAGTTGCCTGTTTAGTCTCTCTTTTGCGACTTTTTTGTTTTTTGCCCCAAATACTAGCTGCAAAAGTAAGTCTGGGTCTAACATGCTCTGTTTGGCGACTTATTAGGCGCAATGGGACAATTTCAGATCCACAAGTTGAACAAAACATCTGAGCTATAAAAATTACGACACCCTGCATTAAATCCTTGAGGCAGCTAACTTGGTACGCTGCTTGATTCTGCATCTAAAAAATTGCAAAACTGCAAAAAGTTGCATAAAATAAAGAAAAAGAACACAAAGAAGTGATAAATGTCCCCCATTGAGTTCAAGAATCGAGTCAAAATTTAGAGTCCTATTGTTAAAGGAGCATTTTGGACCAAAACAGCACGCACCCCTATAAATCTGAGGTTGTATCAAATCCTAATGCAGAATGGCATTTTGGTTATCTTCCCCAGTCCTTATAAGAAGGGGTAGCATTATAGATACAGTATCATATGGTTTCTCTATTCTTCCATGCACCAGCTCTGTAAAATTAGAATTTCCAAGATATTACCTGCATCAATGGTGTAAGAATTGCAATTTAGCAGACCCATAAAATCATATCTTCCAAAAACCCTTTCCCTCTCCATCCATTGTGTTAAAAATACAGTGTAATCTTGGACGCTATCAAACAATTTGCCTATAAAACTCCTCATAAGACCAGAAAGTTTCCAGTCTCCATTAAAGTAACCATTGAATAGCGGCTGTAGAGAGCTGATACTTCCTCCCTGGCGTGATCATTACTTTCTGAACTCTATAGTTCTCCTTTGGTTCTCTTCTGTAATTCCTTTGTCGTATGCAGCTCACTATAAAATGCAGATATTGACCGTCTCCTAAGCTCCGAACAATCGGCTTTGGATATCTCATGATAGCTTTGTTAGCATTTGTGTAATTTATAGCCAGTTTAACACCCCAAGTGTAGCAGATGCTTTTGCTCGGCGCTTGATACAAAAACCTTCCTTATTCTGTAGAGGACGTTTTTATCGTCCAATTTTAACCAATATCAATGGACTTTGAAGAGGATTTAGGTTCGTTTTCTGAAGCTCCAGATGGTTTAACCTTAACTAATGCAAGTGACATGTAGAAGTGTCGGCGTCCTGTACAACCCACCAATGGAATAACTTACTTTGTTCCCATCCTATTCAAGTCGAGAGAATTTCAGTTTAGTTCAAAGGGAGAATCAAATTGTGATTTTCTTTAAGAATTAGACTCTTCAGTTGAGCGTTAAAAAGGTCCTTGTTATTGTATATTCTGGTTCTCACACTTCCTTTCCTATCTTCTGACATCCACTGACCTAAAAAAAAAAATCAAAACATTCCCATCCCCCACAAGTCCAAAGTGCGGCAGCCTAATAATTTCCATAAAAAAATATATGTGTATAAAGTAAACACTACTACTACTGATCTACCTATGAAGTAATCCGGTGGTAGTGCCTCTAATGCAGGGGTCCCCAAACTTTTTACATAGGGGCCATTCACAGTCCATCTCAGACTGTTGGAGGGCCGACTAAAGTTTAAAAATAAATAACGGTACATGTGACCGCATCCGTAATACACTGGGACACCCTCAATTAATTAATATACTGCACCCCCTTGTGAACTATAATTATTAAATATACTGGGACCCCTCTCCATGATTTTTTATCTGCTGCTGCTCCCCCCATTAATTATTTCCTATGCTGCTCCCCTCATTAATTATTTCCTATGCTGCTCCTCCATCATTAATTATTTCCCATACTGCCCCTCCATCATTAATTATTTCCCACACTGCCCCCCCATTAATTATTTCTCATAGTGCCCCTCCATCACTTGATTATTCCCATACTGCCCCTCCATCATTGATTATTCCGTACTGCCCCTCCATCATTGATTATTCCCATACTGCCCCTCCATCATTGATTATTCCCATACTCCCCCTCATCATTGATATTCATTCCCACTGACTGCCCCCCCCCCCACCATTAATTATTTCCCATACTGCGCCCCCCCCACCATTAATTATTTCCCATACTGCCCTCCCACCATTAATTATTTTCCATACTGCCCCCTCATCATTGATTATTTCCCATACTGCCCCTCCATCATTGATTTTTCCCATACTGCTCTTCCATCATTGATTATTTCCTATACTTGCTCTGCTCCTCCATCATTAATTATTCCCATACTGCTCTTCCATCATTGATTATTCCCATACTGCCCCCTCCATCATTGATTATTCCCATACTGCGCGCCCCCCCCATTAATTATTTCCCATACTGCCCCTCCATCATTAATTAAATGCGTCCGCAAAACGGAAAAAGTCGGGAAACCCGAGTTTTAAGAACTGACCAACACACAGGGTGTACACCTACAATAGACATAAACAAGAATACTCTTATAATATCACACAGTGCTAGCCCAACTGTACGACAACCGTACGGATCAATGGGAACCAACCAATACTGGTAATATTATCAAGCATAAGGCATCCACCACCTAATAGACAGCTGCAGAGAAGAAAAGAAAAAGGATATCTACGACAATTCAAATATTTTGGTATCTCATCACAACTGGGTGGGTCTGCCTACCCCTCTCTCTCTCTGCCTACACCTGCCTGCCTTGCTTTATTGTCTCATTCTGCGACAACTGGTATGTATACACTCACCGGCCACTTTATCAAGCTACACCATGCTAGTAACGGGTTGGACCCCCCTTTTGCATTCAGAACTGCCTCAATTCTTCGTGGCATAGATTCAACAAGGTGCTGGAAGCATTCCTCAGAGATTTTGGTCCATATTGACATGATGGCATCACACAGTTGCCGCAGATTTTGTCGGCTGCACATCCATGATGCGAATCTCCCGTTCCACCACATCCCAAAGATGCTCTATTGGATTGAGATCTGGTGACTGTGGAGGCCATTTGAGTACAGTGAACTCATTGTCATGTTCAAGAAACCAGTCTGAGATGATTCCAGATTTATGACATGGCGCATTATCCTGCTGAAAGTAGCCATCAGATGTTGGGTACATTGTGGTCATAAAGGGATGGACATGGTCAGCAACAATACTCAGGTAGGCTGTGGCATTGAACGATGCTCAATTGGTACCAAGGGGCCCAAATAATGCCAAGAAATATTCCCCACACCATGACACCACCACCACCAGCCTGAACGGTTGATACAAGGCAGGATGGATCCATGCTTTCTTGTGTTTAACGCCAAATTCTGACCCTACCATCTGAATGTCGCAGAAAAAAATCGAAACTCATCAACAGGCAACGTTTTTTCCAATCTTCTACTCTGTCCAATTTCGATGAGCTTGTGCAAATTGTAGCCTCAGTTTCCTGTTCTTAGCTAAAGGAGTGGCACCCCCCGGCGTGGTCTTCTGCGCGTGTAGCCCATCTGCCTCAAAGTTCACTTACTGTGCGTTCAGAGATGCTCTTCTGCCTACCTTGGTTGTAACGGGTGGCGATTTGAGTCACTGTTGCCTTTCTATCAAAAATTGGACAGTAGAAGATTGGAAAAACGTTGCCTGGTCTGATGAGTTTCGATTTTTTCTGCGACATTCAGATGGTAGGGTCAGAATTTGGCGTTAACAACAAGAAAGCATGGATCCATCCTGCCTTGTATCAACCGTTCAGGCTGGTGGTGGTGGTGTCATGGTGTGGGGAATATTTTCTTGGCACTATTTGGGCCCCTTGGTACCAATTGAGCATCGTTGCAATGCCACAGCCTGTCCATACCTGGGATATAAAGTGGCCTAGGACAGAGTATACCCCCAGGCCACAGTGTACCTCCATCAGTAGCATTGCGATATACACAAGAATTACTTAATTTTTCTACATTTTATCTGGGATTCAGCGCATTTAAGTTAAGTGAGAAGCCTAAATGTTTCCAAACCTATAACATCACTGTCAGGCTTTATTCCCACATTGAGGTCTTCTGATCCAGTTTTGTAGCAGGTGCGGATCCTAATGGGTGGGCACATATAATGGAGATGCTGCTCCTCTTATTTTTTCTCGATTTCTGGTTTGGACATCCAAAAATACTGGGGGTCATTTACTAAGGGCTGAATCGCGGTTTACCGTCAGGTTTCCCGAATATTACCGTTTTGCGCTGAATTGCCCCGTGTCTTTGGCGCACGCGATCGGATTGTGGCGCATCGGCGCCGGCATGCACACAACGGAAATTGGGGGCGTGCCACCGGAAAACCCGACAGATTTGGAAAAACAGCTGTATTTTTTTTTAAAAAGTGTCGCTTGACACGCACTTACCTGCAATCGGCATAGCTTCGTGAACTCCAGTGAACTCCGACGGACTTCAGCGCAGCAGCGACACCTGGTGGACATCAGACGCACTACCTTAGTGAATCCCTGCGGGACCCGTATCAGCGTCGGAGAACCCGCCGCTGGATCGCGAATGGACAGGGTAAGTAAATCTGCCCCACTGTCTTTCAATCCTCCCCCATCCCCCCATTATTATCTCGGTATTCACATTTCCACATTAGGATATTTCTTCATCATTTTGTCCCCTAGAAATAAGATAGTTGTCATTGGATACAACTGGTGTAAACATTGTGTTCACATTGTGTATACATAAACAAACGGTGTAATGTTAACAACATGTAAATATAAGGTGTTAGCATAGACTAACATCCCGTTCACATTGCGCCTACACAAATGTGGTGTAAACATAGGGGCAGATTTACTTACCTGGTCCTGTCGCGATCCCCGATTTGGACGGTCCGACGAAGATGAAGTCCAGCACGATTCACGTAGCTTGTGCGCCCGCGTTCCTATATCTGTTGCTTCCCCGCCGAGGTCTGCCAGAGTTCACCTTCTTCTTCCCGTTGCATGTAAGTGCGTGTCTTGCGACACAATTCGAATGTTAAATCCTGTGCCTATTCCGAATCCGAAAGCCAAAAACCCCTGCTAAATGTGGCGCAAAACGGAAATCGTCGGGAAACCCGATGAAAATGCGCTCTGCGGACCCTTAGTAAATGAGCCCCAATGTCTATGGGATGTAAATGAAAAGTGTGTAAATAAGGGCTATTATTGCGTTCACATAGCGCTTGGGCAGATCTGGGCCAGACTATACCCGGACAGAGGGGTATATTCAGGCTTGGGGGGTATAGTCTGGGTTAGCCCATAGTATACCTGGGTATAATCTGGGATGGGGTTATTCTCTCTTCTACACCGGTAACATAATTTTCTTTTGGGCAGCTCATGGCCCGACAGAGGGAGAGGGAAGAATAATCCTGTACTGATTTATCCATAAAAGAATATTTTTGAGGAGTTAAATTGCCTGTACAAGCATCATAGACTTTGGTACAGGCGTTACTGCGACCTCTGCTTCTACTGTATCTACAGGTAGCAGAACTGGTATAAGGTTCTAGTGCTGTACATTATATACTCATCAGAAATACTAATATGATAGAACTGTAGAAGTGATACATGGCAATGGTAAAACAAGGCAACATACAGTAACGCATGAAACAAAAGCAAATGTTTTCTGATAATAACGTATGGAATATTGTAGGTCATAGTAACTATAAAGCATTCAGTGTGTTTGCAGTGAATGCTCAGTATAATTTTATCATGTACTTATAAGGAACAATTAGGCTAATCTTAGCAAGACTATAAAATCCTTCCACTGACCAACTATGGAGATAAAGTCCAGCCAATATTGTGTTGTTATTAAACAATTGTCTACACTTGTGAGCTTCAGAAGCCGCTCAGGATTTTGGATGGAGTATTATATATAATGAATAATTACATTCCAGATAATGCCACAAACGCTCTTGATTTGCCAAATAACAGTTGAAATAATGGGGTGCGCTGCCCAGTAATACTTAACACTGTAGGATTTTGGCTGACTAAGGGGGATAGAAGCATAAGCCCGGCTGTAATGAATGGATGTATTTGGCTGCATATTCAAATGAGATCCTTTAAATGTTGACGGGTGATTCTACAGAACTATAATTTTCTTTGTTTAACAAACTTAAACTAGATCATAGCAAATTGTGCAGGACTGGACACCGACTCCCGTGGTCTGTATAAAAGTTGTCCCCCCCACTGGTCGATGGTTTGATAGAGACTTACTGCATACATACTATTACTAGAAACAAATTTCTTGGAGGGATCTGCTTTCAGTTTTGTGGTTTAAGGACCTTTTAAGAACCTTCAAATGCCCTGCAAGTGCTCTTGTATACTTGTGTATCAAGAGTTGCCGCTCTACAGAACCGTTTCAAACTTGGTGGGTAGTTGGTGAGTGACCATGGGCCACCGGCTGCTGCCCATATTATTATTCGCTACTAAAAATGTACACTATACATTTATATAAAAAAGTAAAAATTTTAGAGAGGATGTCCATTATTTACAATCTCTTTTTGTTAAAAGGGCCCCCATAAAAATTAGCTACCACATTTTTTGGACTATAAGGCGCACTGGATTATAAGGCGCACCTGATTATAAGGATGAATGACCAGCAGGTGGCAGACCTGTGCACAGTTCAAGGCAGCTGTTGTCTGTAAGTACGGTTCATATATAAGGCGCACTGGACTATAAGGCGCACCTTTGATTTCTGAGAAAATCAAAGAATTTTTTGTGCGCCTTATAGTCCGAAAAATACAGTAATAAAATAAAGTAACGTAATAAGAGAACCAAGGGAGAAATTATCAAGAGCTAAGACATCGAGCCCCAGACCTTAATCTTGATCTTAGCACTGTTAGTATATTGTGCGCCCAGATGAATTCTACGCCTGCCTGGTGTAGAAATGTGCTATCACCTGCGCCCCTCCACATCCACTTGGTGTGGAGGTGGCATACGAGGGTAAGGAAGTGGCAATTCATGGCCATGCACTAGAAATTGCTACTGTTCGTGTTTTTTCCCCAGTAACAAGTGAGAAACAAACAGGTGAGAAACACCACCAGATCCCTTTGGGCCTAACTTGCTGATATGTGGGGGTCTCATTGATGAAACACCCACAGATCAAGAGAACGGGGGTCCAATGTATCTCTGTCGGACACTTCTCTGAGATGAGCGGAGCAGCCGGCCGTGCATGGCTTGGCTGCCTCATTCATCTCTACGGAACTGACGGAGACTGCCAAGCTCCATACTCGGCAATCAGCTCCATAGAGATGAATGGGACAACCCAGCCATGCATGACCGGCTGCTCTGCTCATCTCAGGAGCAAAGTGGGGTCCGTCTGAGGTTCCTTGGACCTCTGTTCTTGTGATCCGTGGGGTCTCATCACTGATCCAGTGGATAGGGCCTAACTTGTTTTGTGGGAAAACCGCTATAATGTAGTAAGATATGCACTTTACACCTGAACTCTTGTTAATAGATGGGAGAAACTGGAATTACAAAACCTTAAAATTCAGATTTTACAGCACCTGGAGTTTCATTTCTAGTCTGAACTGTTCCTGAGAATCAGTGCGGTTAGTTTCTGTAGAAAGATGCTAGTTAGGCTCTCTTTGTCAGATGGGCTGTGCCACGTTGTCTTCTCCAGTCCAGGACCACCAATGGTCCTGGAGGTCAGCTAGACTAATGGCACTAATTGGAATAATGGAGAATACAGAAAAAATTCCCACTCCAGTGTAAAGGGTTGAGGGAGAAGGTGAAGGGTCTTCTTTAAATCAATTACCCTAATTAGCAAAGATTATCACAATAAAATAAGTTGCTAAACTGCCAATAGAGGTGTCTGGCATAAACTAGCAATGTAGACAAATGGAGTTAAGGAAAGATCTGGGTCCTTCTGCTCTATGTGTATCTGGGGAACTTCAAATACATTATACTTAATTTTTTTATTTCCAATAAAATATTTCTTTAAAAAAAAAAAAATAAGGTGCAACGTTTTGGCCATAATTCTATGGATGAGCTGAAACGGTGCACCTTATTTTGCCATGGGTGAATAAAGATCACCTTTATACTTAAAAAAAAATACATTATGCTGCTGGTTTATTTTAGTTTTTTTCTATACCTGTTAACTTTCCTTATTTGCTTGCACAGCTACAAGTTCAGAGCTCAGCGAGAATATTCATTCTCTTTCCATTCCATTATTCCGATACTGGCTCACATCCTACATTTGGAAAACATCCATGATAGCTCCTAGCTACAACCCTGGGCATGGAAAATCAAAACCTACTCTGACTACAGCTGCCTCATCAGTGCTAAGGTTAGGCTAGTAAAACACATGGGAAGGATATATCATTTTAGGCCAGTCCTGCACACTGCCCGTCAGTAGTCATTTTTATCAGGAGTATGAAGGAGGTAGAAGGTGAAAGCTGAAATGTCTTCATCGGCCCCAGTTACACATTTTCCGGTTCTTTATAATTAAGATGGTTGACCGCATTTAATTGATTTCTATGGAAATTTATTTTTCATTACATAAGGCATATATGGAATTATTTATAGCCTGGGTGGTATTTACTTATATATTATCAGATAGCTGCAACTCATGTATATATTAGACTCTTACAAATCCACGTGTCAGGGTTTGGAAAATCTATTTACATATTGTATATCACATTTTAAAACTATGAAATTGGTTTATAGTTATAGGGGCACAGTTACTAATAACAGTGCAGTGTGTACTATGTGCTGTTTGCCTGTGTAGTGGACAGGGGGCGGCAAATTCATGATTTCTGGTGCACATTCTGCATGAATCTGGTGCTCCCTGCACAGCTCCAACAGAGTGCACCAACTTTTAGTTTGGTGGACCTTTAACATGGCACAATACTGTCGGAGTTTGCATGTTAAATCTGGCGCAGGTCCGACCAAGCACTGAAACACCCCCTGATTTGTGTTACATGAAGAATAGTGCGGCTGCGCCACAAAAAGATTGTGTGCGACACAAAGGTGGCGCTGACACTTCTTAAATACTTGTGCAGGCAATTTGCACTAAAAAGAACCTGCAAAGTCAGACAGAAAACTGGCACAAGGCCCTTAGTAAATGTGCACCATAGAGTTTATAATTATGTGGGTTTTAAACCTTTGAAGGCAGAAAAACTGTTTTTCCACTTTTGTTCTTAAACTAAACCTACCATCAGAAATCTGCCTATTATGATAGATGTGATGGTAGGTTCCTTGTGACCTGCTAAATCCTAATCACTCCTGCACAAGCTGTGCAGGAATCAATAGTAAATGTGAGAGAAATGTGATTCCTTCCCTACATTAACTTGGCTCCTCTAACGCTCTCTCTGATACTATTAGTATCTCTCTGGGGGTCATTTTTCTTATCTTTGTTTGTTTTGGCTTTTTTTCCATCTACTTCTTTGGTAATTTATCATTCTCACTTTTTTCGTTGTGGTAAATAGTTTTTTTGCTTCAGATCTCTTTTTGCAACATTAGTTACAAATGTCTCAAAAATGTTGCACAAATGTCTCAAGTCACTTCTTTCCATCGCCTTAGTTTTCCTTAAGTATGGTTTTGTCTGGAGCTTCTTGTGCCAAAAAATATCGCAGATTTTAGACAATTTGAAAAGATAAATGTCATTTGTCATTCAGAACGTCTGGAATAGAAGATAAATGTGTCTTACTGATGAAAAACAAATGTCCGCCAGACTTGCACATTTCAAAAAGTCGCAAAAATTGCAATGCAGCTAAAAAAGTCTCATAAAAGACAGAAAAAATGTAAGAAAAATAAAGATAAATAATCCCCTGTGAATCACAGGCACTAGAACTCCATCAGCTCGGAAAAAACGCTGTATTTTTTAAAAAAATGTGTTGCTCGACACGCACTTACCTGCACCAGGAATAGGAAGTGAACTCCAAAGGACTTCAGCGCAGCAGTGACACCTGGTGGACATCAGGCGCACTACCTTAGTGAATTCCGGCAGAACCCGAATCCTCCTCTGAGAAGGCGCCGCTGGATCGCGACTGGACCGGGTAAGTAAATCTGCCCCAGTGTCTTATCTGCTCAGCTCTTCCTGCTCTATTACATGCTGTCAGCAAATAGGATACTATGTACAATCTGCTCATTTCCTCCTGATCTATGACATGCTGTCTGCAGATTGTACATAGTGTCTTATCTGCTCAGCTCTTCCTGCTCTATAACATGCTGCCTGCAGATAGGATACTATGTACAATCTGCTCATCTCCTCCTGATCTATAACATGCTGCCTGCAGATTGTACATAGTGTCTTATCTGCTCAGCTCTTCCTGCTCTATAACATGCTGTCTGCAGATAGGACACTATGTACAATCTTCTCAGCTCCTCCTGCCCTATAACATACTGCCCGCAGATAGGACACTATTTAACATCTGCTCAGCTCCTCCTGATCTATAACATGCTACTTGCTGATAGAACACTGTCTAAAATTTGTTAAATCTACTCTGATTTTCCTGATCTAAAACATTTTAATTTAGGAAATCTACCATTTGTTTTTATGCACTGTGAACCAAACATACCTTGAGAATGCTGTAGCGACACTGTTGCAGAAACATATCTTGTTTAATTCCAGATCCGAGTGGTTTTGCTCAAAAAACAATTATTAAATTCAGGACCTTGGGAAAGGTGGGTTGCATGCTGGCTGCCATTTATAAACACATTACACGGAGCTTCCTGAATTGTCCAGACAGGACTAATCAACCAGAGCTGGATGACTCGTACACAGCAGCTCGGGGACGTTCCAGATTGATTGATTACTTCTGCCTGTCAGTGATAACAGCGTTCTCTGAAGGTTGCACCCATAATTGGGTACATTTTGTCTTACTTTGGCATTTTGGCATAATTGGCTTATCCATAATTGGGGTAAGAGGCAAAGCTGAGCAAGCCACAGCGACAGAGCCTCATTATCATAATTTAATAAGTGTTTTTACAGCAAAACCACTCGGGGCAGGGATTAAACAAGATATGTTTCTGCATCAGTGTTGCAACAGCATTATCAAGGTATGTTTGGTTCATAATGCATAAAAACAAATGGTAGATTTCCTTTAAGTGCATTTTCATGATATCAGGTTCTTTTTAAACCCTTTAAACAATTGATGAAGCTCTGTTATCCTCCCAGCTACAGCACATTCATTGTCCATAATCTCACAATAATTCTATATCTATACCCAAAAAGAATGTCACTGATAAGTTTGGTTTTGATGCTGAAAAGTTTACAAGTCCATTAAAAAAGCATCGACGTCAATAGCCCACTTCATTTCTCTTTCCTATGTGTCAAAACAAAGATAATGGTTTCTGCGAAACAAAAGCAACATAACTTGTTGCTAACACAGAATGTCCTCATTATTTTAGAAATCTCACGTAAAATGGATATGTGCATTCCTGACACTGGGCTAACAAGCTAAGACCCGGCTCTAGACAAGCGCTTTTCCAGACCCAGTCAGCCCTGTAACGCACAGTTCAATTAGACTGGAGTTCTCCATCCTGAAGAGGAAACGTCAATGGCTTCTATGTTGTAAAACAAATATGTGCCCAGAAGTTCCTCCCCTGAGTGTTCACTGGCACTTACTCAGATGGACACCGAAACCGAGACAAATTATAGCAACTGTAAACACATTTACACATTCCAGTGCAAATCGCCAAGGTGATTTATTGTGGCGTTAGGCTTTTACAGAATAGTAATAGGTACATGTATTTACTTTACTTTATTGCAGACCCGACATCTGAAGCATGACATAAAGTTATCTGTCCGCCTAACTGATATTTGTGCTAGAACATTTTGTAATATTTCTTTGCTCATTGTGTTAGAGATAAAATGAAAAACTTACGTCAAGAGGCTCAACGGCCGTAAACTCATCTTCTCTATAAGTCTCTCGATAAAACCCACCATGATGCATGGAGGAGTGTCGGGCTCCAGTATCTCTCGATAAAACCCACCACAATGGTTGGAGGAGTGTTAGGATCCAGTATCTCTCGATAAAATAAACCACAATGGATGGAGGAGTGTCGGGCTCCAGTATCTCTGAATAAAACCCACCACGATGGATGGAGGAGTGTCGGGCTCCAGTATCCCTCGATAAAACCCACCACCATGGATGGAGGAGTGTCGGGCTCCAGTATCTCTCGATAAAATAAACCGTGATGGATGGAGGAGTGTCGGGCTCCAGTGTCTCACGATAAAACCCACCACAATGGTTGGAGGAGTGTCAGGCTCAAGCATCTCTCAATAAAATAAACTATGATGGATGGAGGAGTGTCGGGCTCCAGTATCTCACAATAAAACCCACCACGATGGATGGAGGAGTGTCGGGCTTCAGTATCTCTCGATAAAATAAACCATGATGGATGGAGGAGTGTCGGGCTCCAGTATCTCACGATAAAACCCACCACAATGGTTGGAGGAGTGTCAGGCTCCAGTATCTCTCAATAAAATAAACTATGATGGATGGAGGAGTGTCGGGCTCCAGTATCTCGCAATAAAACCCACCACAATGGATGGAGGAGTGGCGGGCTTCAATATCTTTGATAAAGTAAACCACGATGGATGGAGGAGTATCGGGCTCCAGTATCTCTCGATAAAATAAACCATGATGGATGGAGGAGTGTCAGGCTCCAGTATCTCACAATAAAACCCACCACGATGGATGGAGGAGTGTCGGGCTTCAATATCTTTGATAAAGTAAACCACGATGGATGGAGGAGTGTCAGGCTCCAGTATCTCTCAATAAAATAAACCATGATGGATGGAGGAGTGTCAGGCTCCAGTATCTCACAATAAAACCCACCACGATGGATGGAGGAGTGTCGGGCTTCAATATCTTTGATAAAGTAAACCACGATGGATGGAGGAGTGTTAGGCTCCAGTATCTCTCGATAAAATAAACCACGATGGATGGAGGAGTGACGGGCTCCAGTATCTTCTTCAAATTCATTGATGTTACTTGAACCTCCTAGAGCCCAATGCAAGATATGTAGCAGACCCCCTACTATGTGTCTCCAGAAGGGGGCAATAGCAAATTTTGAAAAAAGACTAAAAATACTATGAGATACTAAAACAAGTTACTCTCTTTAATCCCTTTTCAATTCTGATCTGATGCTTCTTGTCTACGTTGGCAGATTGGTCACTTCCTGAGAGTTGCAAGGATTCGGGAAGAAGAGACAACCAAGGTACAGCTCTATTATATGGAAAGATAGAAAAAGCACCTGAGCCGGTCACTTCCTGCGAGTAGTGAGGAAACCAATCGCTGGCAATTATAAGCCATGTGGGGATTTTTTTCAGCATAAAAATTGTGCTGAAAAATTTGGCTTATACTCGAGTATATGTGGTAAATACGTTTCTTAATTTTTCATGTTATTAAATGTACATAATAATAATTTTGCCATGTTGTCCCTTAGCAACCAGATTGTTGTCCTTGAATATGACTACCCCCATTCTCTGGCAGCAAGACATGCGCTATCGAGTTGCCCAAGCACCTGGATTCAGCGTTTCATTACCACAGGAAGGCTGAGGGATCTGCACTTACTTCTGGACATTATATCAATGAGGGAACTCTGCTAGACATTATATCAATGGAGGCACTCTGCTGGACATTATATCAATGGAGGCACTCTGCTGGACATTTTATTAATGGGGGCACTCTGCTGGACATTTTATTAATGGGGGCACTCTGCTGGACATTTTATTAGTGGGAGCACTCTGCTGGACATTTTATTAATGGTGCACTCTCGTGGACATTTTATTAATGGTGCACTCTCGTGGACATTTTATTAATAGGGCACTCTGCTGGACATTATATCAATCTGGCACTTTACTGGTCATTATATCAATGTAGGCACTCTGCTGGACATTATATCAATGGGTGCACCCTGCTGGACATTTTATTAATGGGGGCTCTCTGCCAAAAATTATATCAATGGGGGCTCTCTGCCAAAAATTATATCAATGGGGGCACTCTGCTGGACATTATATTAATGGGGGCACTCTGCTGGACATTTTATTAATGGGGGCACTCTGCTGGACATTTTATTAATGGGTTGAGGAGGAGAAGAAAAAATTGTGGGGGATTTCCTAGAGCCAGGCGCCAATTGGTATGCACAAAAATGGGGAAGGGAGGTGTTGGAGTGGAGTTGCAGCGTCACGCCCCGGAGCTGGATGTGGATCCAGATGTAGTGTGCAGAGATAAAGAGAAAAACGGGGTCGAGTAGTGAGACGCGCTACATCCAAAATGTAATATTGATTCTTTTTATTTGAATTGTGACTACGCATTTCAACGCCTTAATGGCGTCTTCATCAGGTCAAACACTGTAAGATTACATAGTAAAAACAGAACAGAACATAACGTGTCATGGTTAGTAATTAGTAAACATAAAAGGCGCGAGGTATAATAAGCGTAGACATAAATATAAACATAAAAATAAAATAAAATTAGTAATAATAATAATAAATGATAATAATAAATGAGCATAAAAATAGAGTTAGATGAGCATGAAAACCACAAGGTTTAGTGTGTATATGTAAATGCAAGGTAATGGATATAGGCAGGAAGATTGTAGTGGTTAGTCTAGATGGAATTAGGCAGATGCTTGGTCAATTAGTCAATTAAATGAATTGTAATGAATAAATAAATAAATAAATAAATGGATGAACAATTAATTATTAATTAGTAATTAATTAATTAATTGGATGAACAATTAAACAGTTTTATTAAAGGGGCACTCTGCTGGACATTATATCAATGGGGACACTCTGCTGGACATTATATCAATGGGGACACTCTGCTGGACATTTTATTAATGGGGCACTCTGCTGGACATTTTATTAATGGGGGCTCTCTGCCGAACATTATATGAATGATGGCACTCTGCTGGACATTTTATCAATGGGGGCACTTTGCTGGACATTTTATTAATGGGGGCACTTTGCTGGACATTTTATTAATGGGGGCACTCTGTTGGACATTTTATTAATGGGGGCACTCTGCTGGACATTGTATCAATGGGGCACTCTGCCGGACATTATATTAATGGGGATATGTGGATATTTCATTCATGAGGAGAGAATACTGGACATTTTATTAATGGGGGCACTCTGCTGGACATTTTATTAATGGGGGCACTCTGCTGGACATTATATCAATGGGAATATATGGATATTTCATTCATGAGGAGAGAATACTGGACATTTTATTCGTAGCGGTTGTATTTCCCAGCCTCGGCTTATACTCCATTCAATCCGTTTTCCAAGTTTTTTTGTAGTAAAATTAGGTACCTTGGCTTATACTTGGGTCAGCCCACACTCGGGTATATATACGGTACTCATATTTCTGATTAAAGTTTAGCTACTTTGTGATTATTTTCCTTTTTATAAAAATGTGTCAGAAATGAAGTTTTATCCTTTGGTTCTTTTTTTTTGAAGTTTACAGTAAAATGCATTCTGATTTATTTAGCCTCGCATAACAACAAACCCAGACCAAGACTATACAAAAACCCACTAACACCTCATTAACATCCTTGTAGAGAATAATGTTTATGCCATAATCTGGAGCCGGTTCCAGTTTTTGCCATTTCTATATCAAATTACTTATTTAAGGTATTTTTGTCTTCAGCTTTATTATTACATTTCAAGTCTTGGGCCTTGCGCTGGTGAATGTGGGGTTAAACCTTATAATAGAATGTGCTGAGCAGCGATTATAACATGTAAACTTTTTGATGTCTTCTACTCGTTGGCTGTTTACATTGTATAAACCACATTTAACGAACTAAGAAACAATTAGTGATTTCAGTAAACTGTGGATCATATCATTGACAATACTTGTAAACTGACTGAAGTGACTCAAATTTGTGTATGGATGTAAAATCCACATTGTACGTGCCCCCCATGAACTAATACAATGCAATGTTTATGGAACAAAATCTAAAAGGCCGTTTTACTGATAGGAAGAGAGTCCGTGTTTAGATTACGTCTGTGCGCCCATTAATCTTCCGCATACACACTAACATGTTATACAATGTCATTAAAGGGACCCTGTAAGCTGCAGGTCACATATTTATTGGCCTGAATGTAGAGAAATCTGTGTCCAAAATGTTAATTTATTTGGAGTAAACCTGGAAAACTTTAGTGGGAATCTGTCCCCACTTTTGATCACACAAAGCTGCAGGCAGACTCGGCACCAGCACTCGGCATACCTGAGCAAGTGCCGAGGCCCGGTGCTACTGGAGGGGCTACATGGTCTCATCTCAGTCCTGGCAGTTTATGTGAGGGCTTTATATAAAATAGCCCATGAGGGGGCTCTTTGGGTGAATATTTTAATGCTTATTTCTGGAATACCCCTTTAACACACACAAAATTATGACTAAAAAGATCCCCAGGGCTGCTAACCAAAAAATACAAGCCATTTTTCATGAACCAAAGTGTAATTTGCCGATTTTCCACACGGAAGAAGGAAATGTTTTTTGGGTATAAATATGTTACAAAAGGGCTAATTTGCATACTTTTCTGATTAACCAAAGCCATTGGTCATGGCACCGATAACGCCCACGATCGGTCATGGTACCGATAACGACTGTGATCAGTCATGGTGCACATGGCAGGTGTTAACTGTTTAAATGGCGCCAGCAACATTTAAATTAATGTGGCGTGTGGCGGTATTTACATGTCGGTGATGCTGTGCTCCCCCATTTTTGGGAGGATCGCTGCTCCCCAATTATGTCATAGGGCAGTGATGGCGAACCTTTTAGGGACAGAGTGCCCAAACTATAACAAATATCCACGTATTCAGAGGGCAAATTCAGACTCTCATTGCAGCTTCTCTAAAGGGTCTCTTTGTACAGTAAGAAAAGTGGGTCCAGCAGGATGAGCTACAAAAATAATGCAGTTCTGTCCCTTTTTTACGCAGTTCCAAACAGCAAATGAAGTGTCGCTTCAGAGCAGCATCCCTTAAGTTGCCTGGGACTGCAGGCAAATTTGGTGGATTTGGTCCTTTTTGGTGAACTCTATCCTGGGGTCGATGGCCTGAGTGCCCACAGAAAGGGCTCCAAGTGCCATCTCTGGCACCCGTGCCATAGGTTCGCCCCCACTGTCATAGGGAGTGCTGATCCTCCCTAGATTGGTGGCGCACTGCTCGCACCACTCGTGGGTGTTACTGGGGCGTGGTCAGGGGTCCGTTCCGGAACCCGGCCCAGGGACTTAGGTAAGTGTGCTTATCTCTATGCACCAGGGCTAGGAAGTAGAGAATTGTGTATAAATTTTTTGGTGAATAAAAGTTTGGATCGTAGTAACATCAACAACATACCATACATATTTTTTGTGTGGATTGAGAGGACAGCTTAGCCATGCAATCATTCTTTAAAGCTCCTGTTTTTTTTTTATTTTACAATTATATCTATTTTAAATGGTGTCTGGTGTCACATGTAACCGTGTTACAAATAATTACACAACAAAATGGAGAACAGGTGTTAGGAAACATGGTAATAAATTAGGATATAATTTACAAAAAATGAAAGCCAAACATTTTAGTAACAGTGTACCAAATTAATACTGAGTACAAAATAAAAAGCAACTAATCACAATAATACATGGGTAATTCCATTCTGTTATGTTAATGATAGCTATACGACGTTCACTTGATTAATAAAGTTGATAATGAAATTGATCATTTTAAGGTGTATGCACCATCAAGAATTATACGTTTTCCAAAACTGGAATGGAAGCCTTAGCACCAAATTTTTTTTTTTGCACAATACTTCCAGTTCCTGAATCTATGAACCCCCAAAATTTAAGTTCCAATGTAAAAATTAAAAAATAGCTTTTGTACCATGTTACTTTTCTGTAGCAGCATAACTGTATTCCTTACTCTAAAATATTGTGTAAAGTCCAAATTTAAAGAGTTTTCTTTAGCCTTTACATTTTCCAAAAATATTTGCAGTCTTTTTACATTTCATTTCAACATTCGGGGCCTTAAACTGTAAAAACAAACTTCGGTGCCCTTGAAATACACAACATTGCTTTCTATTGTTTCAGCACCAAAGATCGAGTAAAATAATATTGGTATAAACAGTTAATATTCCATTCCTTTGAGGTAAAAAAAAATTTGTTTCCCAACTTTAAACAAGTTATTGCCTAAAATACAATAATAATAATAATTATATTAAAATTAAACTCAAACTTGCCGATAAATGCAAACAGGCCCTCAAATCACAAATTATACTCTTTACATCAAAGGCAATCCAGCATCAGAAACCTCTAGACTGGACAGCTCTACAGTATCAAACTGCAACATAAGTCATCTTTTTCAGTCCTATATGAAACATTGTGCCGAGAGGTAGCATCAGAGATATCAGGATTGTCACCAATTGTGTATGTGCATGGAACAATTCTAATTTACTTCCTAAATTTTATTTTTTTCCTACATTATTTTTGCTAATTCACATTAGAAAATACAGATAATGAACACAACACATTTATCTCACTTTCCTGATACATTTATTTCATACAGAGCAAAAATCTGTAACATCAAGATGTGCTGTTGGGGTCTGTACGGGGGCTCCACAATACTACCAAAAAGGCAAAAATCGTACTGTAAAAACCAATGTCAAAAAAGATTCATCATAAAGGGGGTCTATTTATATAAAGTTTGGTACCGGCGGTCCCCTACTTAAGAACACCCGATTTACAGATGACCCCTAGTTACAAAAGGACCTCTGGATTTTGGTAATTTGCTGTACTTTAGTCCTAGGCTACAATAATCAGCTATAACAGTTATCAGAGGTGTCTGTAATTAAGATTCATTGTTAATCCTGGTTCTTATGACAACCCAACATTTTTAATATCCAATGGTCACAGAGACCAAAAAAAGTTTGACTGGGGTTACAATAATAAAGTATACAGTTCCGATTTACATACAAACTCAACTTAAGAACAAACCTATAGACCCTATCTTGTACGTAACCCGGGGACTGCCTGTATATTGCACAGACATGAAACAATGAGAACCCATTTTAATATCAGAGATCCTTTCGTAACTTTACCGACTTTTTATTTTTTACTGCCTTTGGGGCTACATGATTTATGGATTCTAATACAACCCATACATTTTGAAAAATGAGATAAGTTTCTTTTTAAAGATTTTTAAAATCTTGGAATGATTTGGATTTTGAAAGCCAAAATGTTGAGTTAAAGAAAATCCCAACTTAACTCAAGTTTGTCTCTTCAAAAAGTTCACCTCTACAACTGAATTTTTAGGAAATATTTTGAGCTATAATTTTTTTATTTTAATGATACCCAAGAAAACTTGATATTGGACCTTTGTAAATGGGGCCCCAATGGAGTAGGATCAGTAAAGTAGTTTAGGATAGAAGTTTTAGATTATGTATATGATGACATAGTAAGAGAACACAAGATCCATACTGTGTTCATACTGTATGGATCCATACTGTCCATACTGAAATATTGGTGATATTCCTCATGTAGAGGAGTCTGTGTTTTTGATACAAACACCGCCTTGACTACAAGAATATGGACCCTTGAGAAAAGGGTCTACACCAGATTTCATCTGAATTTGTTGGAAATTGAATCCAGGATAGTCATCATGGCTCCAATATCAATGGATGCAATCCCTAAAATAATTAAAAAAAAACATACTATAACCTAAGCCTGTGGTGAGAAGTACATACATTTACTCAAGGAGACCCCAATAATCAGCACCCAAGGACACAGAGTGATGTAAACAGAGCACATAGAAAATAAAGTGCTTTAGGTCTTCACTATATTGTGGTCTAATATAGTCAATATTTCTAAGACAAGATCCATAACAATAGTTTTGTCTTACAAATATTACATTTCTATTAGAAAGTGAGGTGCCGGTGTATACGATTACAACATGTCTACTGTAACCTACTTGAGGAACATCATCGTAGAGCTCAGGTCATTCCCACACTGACCATCTAGGTAAGGCTGTACTATTTGTGACAAATTCAATTTGTAATTCAAAATCGTAATTCAATGTAAAAATTGAAAACACAATTCCTTTAAGATTTAATGGAAAAATAATGATGTAATGTTATTAATTTTCTGACTGCTAGAATCAAAGATGGCAGCAACCAGGGAACCTGGCAAAATAGGAGCAGCTATAAAATGTAGTTTGTATTTTTTCCCCTTGAATTACTTATGAAAATGAAAAATAAAGTTCCGTAGAAATCTGTTTTAAATATATTTATATGACCTAATAAGAAGGATAGCACCACTGACAACTGCTCTCTTATATTTTTCACATTAGCAAAATGGTTGTCTGCCGGAAGTGGACTTCAGTTACAAAATGGCCGACATTGCACTAAAGAGGAAGAAACGTCACTAGTACATGTATGGTAGGGAGGATATTTGTCTGCACTTGCCAGGATAAAGGTTTTTTGGAAATACTTCAGCAATAAAAAGTCTATTTGCCAACGTTCATGTAGTCTTGGTGTAAGTACTTTTTTATCCCAAAAAAACAGCACCACTTTTGACAAATTTCTTACGCTATTGCCACTCAATTTGATGTTACAGTTAATTCTTTACTAGAATGGGGAGAAGTTGCACAAACAGACACAGTCCTGAGCTGTTTTTCTAAAGAAAAAAATGTTGCTTTACCTTATGAAAATCATGTAAAAAGTGTGGCATAGTCATAAAATTTAGATACAAGGAGTCAACTAGTCCTCTTCCCCTTCTGGAGGAAATCCGAGGCCTCCAGTAGTTGTTAAATAACAAACTAATTAACGTTGACCATACACATTAGTTACATGCTGGCCAAGTTTGCCAAACAGTCAATCCATCCGAAGTCCAAGGGGACCTCCTCAATCTCACTAGATGGCAGATGGCAAATAAGAATCAGATTTTTGGATAAGCTGAGAAATTTATATACAGGGCTAGAGGAGAAAACATATCCACTGGCCCATCTGCAGGAAACCCGGGGTGTCCAGGGGTTGTCAAACACAAATAGACTAAAGTTGACTATACACATTAGATGCGTGCTGCTTGAGTATGCCAATCGGCCAAACAACCGATGTCCACAGAGGGCACATACATGGATGCTCAGCCAAGTCTAGTATGAAAGTTTCAGATTGGAGCCTTGGCCTTCCAAGTATTTTTACTGAATTCTATAATCTGAACTTGTCCGTCTTAGTGAGAGACTTTAAAATTATGATCCAATTAATTTTTTTCTCCAAAAAAAGTCTAATCTGTGTGGCAAGTGAACTACTATTAAACAATATACCACCATGTACGTGTAGGCTGTGCTTTTCCATTGCATTCTATACGACAAACAAGATATCCAAAGTGAGGGAGTTACCCCCTTGTAACTGAGGTCCACTGTACACTGTATAATCTAAAAACATTCAAAAATTCTTTCTGAGCCAATTTTTTGTTTTATTCACCCACACTTATAGATTCCTATAAATCTATCCCCGGCATATGATGTGCAGGTTTTTTTTCAATGATGCACCTCCGAATACTGACGACTGTATACCATTATAATCTTAATTATATACGTAAAATTGCTTCACAGCAGTATTACAGGAAAAACGCTGAAAAATTCAGGCAGAATAACAAAAAAAAAAATACACTTATTTTAGTTTTTGATTTATAATTGCTTCTTAAATAACATTTCAAAGCCCATTCTTATAACTTAAACTGTGGTGCCGTAAAACTGAGATAAAATATTTATAATTAGTTTTTTTTTAGCTATGACGTAAGAAATTTCTCTCTTTTTTTTCAGACCAAGTCATAGACAGCTACATTTGAAAAAAAAAAAAAAAAGTTTAAATATAAATGGATTCAGTGTCATTTTTGTAAGTCCATAATAAAAATGGTTCAAGGAGGTAAGCTTGGCAAATGTGGTAGTTGTGCGAACACAAACGTTCCATAGTCTGCTCTGTCCAAATGTTTGATATTGTTCCAATTTGGCTTTCCTCCTTGTTGGGGTGTCCAGCACTTTGGATAATAAATTCACTTCACAGAAGTTAAATAATATTGAAATCCTGTCAGTTGGGGCTGACGAGTGGTTATGTTGTACACAGGGTTATCTCGTTTCAAGGACATCCATCTCATTCCTCTCCATCCTTCTAAGGAGGGGACGCCGGTTTTCACCGTGGATAACAATAGCCTCTCTCTGTCTTGCTGTGGTACGGGTCAATGTCCTTGGCAAGTTTTGCAACACATTTGTCTGAAGTACGCTCGACTGCAGAATTTGAACTTCAGGACCAGCGGGCAATACGCCACTTTGTTCACATCTTTACACTCTGAAATATAAAAAGGAAAATCGGAATCAAAAGATGAAATAAAATTCCCAGTTTTGATTTAAATCATGTTCACTTTACAACCTTCTCCTAAAAAGATGCCCCCAATTTACGTAAAAAAAAATAAATAAAAATTTTTGATACACCTCAAAAACGGAATATGGTCTTTATTAGAGATGAGTGGGAATGCTTTTTGAGTTTGGGTCAAGAGACACCCCTGGCCCATGGCTAGTAGACAGGGGTGTCAACAGGTCCGGGTTTTACGGGTGCACCTGGACCTGAACTTGAAGTTTGGGTTTGCTCATTTAGCAGTGTGAGCTTTGTTGGGAGACCATAATTACTATTATTACCATAATAATACAATCCTTGTCCTTGGATACAATTTTGTATCCAAAAATCTTGATGAGAATCAAATTGGGCTGCGTTTTACCTGCAAAATCCATCATGATCATCTAAAATCAAAGGTTACCGGCATCACACACCATGTGTAATGCTAGAACAGCTAGATCTTATCCGGTAAGCAGTCCTGGGGGGTGGTACTCCACTCCTCATGATACTACCGTATTTTTCGTAATACAAGGCGCACCGGATTATAAGGCGCACCAACAATAAATGCCTGCTAAAACGTCTAGGTTCATATATAAGGCGCACCGGATTATAAGGAGCACCTTATTATAAGGATGAATGGCCAGCAGCTGGCAGACCTGTGCACAGTTCAAGGCAACTGTTGTCTGTATGTACGGTTTATATATAAGGCGCACTGGACTATAAGGCGCACCTTTTGTTTTTGAGAAAATCAAAGGATTTTTGGTGTGCCTTATAGTCCGTAAAATATGGTACTTTTCTGGTAAGGACTCTCGATATCTTTAATCTTTATCTGTATAGGTGGATGAATGCACCTTCGTCTGACTTATATTCTATCTATATGGTTTCCTATTGGGCACCATTTCTGATGATACCTAAAATGGACGAAACATGTCAGGGAGGTGCTGAATTATGTGGGAGCAGGGACAGTCTTGACCGAAATTGTGTAGGACAGGCACTACCAAGGTATACGAATATATATAAGCCAACGCACCCCAATAGCTATACAATTCAAACAAAACAAGAAAAAGATGGCATGCGTACACAAGGCTAGACAGAAATAGAACATAAAAATGTTTATTGGATAAGTAACAACTTTAAACACAATCAAGACGGGACATCAATAAGTATAAAAACACTTAAAAAGTACACCAGAGGGGTGTACAAAGCTGCCAAGGGCCAAGTTGCCCTAGAAACCCCCTACTACAGTCTGCCAAGAGTAGAACTACAGTAACCATAAGGACCAGAATATGAATAACCATATAGAGCTAAAGTGCAAAAAAAAAAATTATGCACGAAAAGTTCAATTTGAACAATGTAACAAAGCTCTGATGCATTGATCCCTACATGCCCAACATATACACTCACCGGCCACTTTATTAGGTACACCTGTCCAACTGCTTGTTAACACTTAATTTCTAATCAGCCAATCACATGGCGGCAACTCAGTGTATTTAGGCATGTAGACATGGTCAAGACAATCTCCTGCAGTTCAAACCGAGCATCAGTATGGGGAAGAAAGGTGATTTGAGACCTTTGAACGTGACATGGTTGTTGGTGCCACAAGGGCTGGTCTGAGTATTTCAGAAACTGCTGATCTACTGGGATTTTCACGCACAACCATCTCTAGGGTTTACAGAGAATGGTCTGAAAGAGAAAAAACATCCAGTGAGCAGCACTTCTGTGGGCGGAAATACCTTGTTGATGCCAGAGGTCTGAGGAGAATGGGCAGACTGGTTCGAGTTGATAGAAAGAACAGTTGACTCACAATCGCCACCCGTTGACAACACAGGTGGCAGGAGAAGGCATCTCTGAACGGCACAGTTAATACGTCGAACTTTGAGGCAGATGGGCTACAGCAGCAGAAGACCACGCCGGCGGTGACACTCCTTTCAGCTAAGAACGGAAACTGAGGCTACAATTTGCACAAGATCCTGAAAGTGGACAGTAGATAGAAGAAGATGAGAAAACGTTGCATGGGTCTGATGAGTTTCGATTTTTTTCGGCGACATTCAGTGGTAGGGTCAGAATTTGGCCGTTAAACAAGAAAGCATGGATCCATCTGCTTGTATCAAACCAGTTCAGGCTGGTGGTGTGGCTGTATGGTGCAGCAGTGTGGGATTTTCTTGGCATTATTTGGGCCCCTGGTACCAATGAGCATCGTTGCAAGAACAGCCTACCTGATATTGTGCTGACCATGGTCCATCCCTTTATGACCACAATTACCCAACATCTGATGGCTACTTTCAGCAGGATAATGCGCCATGTCATAAATCTGGAATCATCTCAGACTGGTTTCTTGAACATGACAATGAGTTCACTGTACTCAAATGGCCTCCACAGTCACCAGATCTCAATCCAATAGAGCATCTTTGGGATGTGGTGGAACGGGAGATTCGCATCATGGATGTGCAGCCGACAAAATCTGCGGCAACTGTGTGATGCCATCATGTCAATATGGACCAAAATCTCTGAGGAATGCTTCCAGCACCTTGTTGAATCTATGCCACGAAGAATTGAGGCAGTTCTGAATGCAAAAGGGGGGTCCAACCCGTTACTAGCATGGTGTAGCTTGATAAAGTGGCCGGTGAGTGTATACATACCAGTTGTCGCAGAATGAGACAATAAAGCAAGGCAGGCAGGTGTAGGCAGAGAGAGAGAGGGGTAGGCAGACCCACCCAGTTGTGATGAGATACCAAAATATTTGAATTGTCGTAGATATCCTTTTTCTTTTCTTCTCTGCAGCTGTCTATTAGGTGGTGGATGCCTTATGCTTGATAATATTACCAGTATTGGTTGGTTCCCATTGATCCGTACGGTTGTCGTACAGTTGGGCTAGCACTGTGTGATATTATAAGAGTATTCTTGTTTATGTCTATTGTAGGTGTACACCCTGTGTGTTGGTCAGTTCTTAAAACTCGGGTTTCCCGACTTTTTCCGTTTTGCGGACGCATTTAATTAATGATGGAGGGGCAGTATGGGAAATAATTAATGGGGGGGGCGCGCAGTATGGGAATAATCAATGATGGAGGGGGCAGTATGGGAATAATCAATGATGGAAGAGCAGTATGGGAATAATTAATGATGGAGGAGCAGAGCAAGTATAGGAAATAATCAATGATGGAAGAGCAGTATGGGAAAAATCAATGATGGAGGGGCAGTATGGGAAATAATCAATGATGAGGGGGCAGTATGGAAAATAATTAATGGTGGGAGGGCAGTATGGGAAATAATTAATGGTGGGGGGGGCGCAGTATGGGAAATAATTAATGGTGGGGGGGGGGGCAGTCAGTGGGAATGAATATCAATGATGAGGGGGCAGTATGGGAATAATCAATGATGGAGGGGCAGTATGGGAATAATCAATGATGGAGGGGCAGTACGGAATAATCAATGATGGAGGGGCAGTATGGGAATAATCAAGTGATGGAGGGGCACTATGAGAAATAATTAATGGGGGGGCAGTGTGGGAAATAATTAATGATGGAGGGGCAGTATGGGAAATAATTAATGATGGAGGAGCAGCATAGGAAATAATTAATGAGGGGAGCAGCATAGGAAATAATTAATGGGGGGAGCAGCAGCAGATAAAATAATCATGGAGAGGGGTCCCAGTATATTTAATAATTATAGTTCACAAGGGGGTGCAGTATATTAATTAATTGGGGTGTCCCAGTGTATTACGGATGCGGTCACATGTACCGTTATTTATTTTTAAACTTTAGTCGGCCCTCCAACAGTCTGAGATGGACTGTGAATGGCCCCTATGTAAAAAGTTTGGGGACCCCTGCATTAGAGGCACTACCACCGGATTACTTCATAGGTAGATCAGTAGTAGTAGTGTTTACTTTTACACATATATTTTTTTATGGAAATTATTAGGCTGCCGCACTTTGGACTTGTGGGGGATGGGAATGTTTTGATTTTTTTTTTTAGGTCAGTGGATGTCAGAAGATAGGAAAGGAAGTGTGAGAACCAGAATATACAATAACAAGGACCTTTTTAACGCTCAACTGAAGAGTCTAATTCTTAAAGAAAATCACAATTTGATTCTCCCTTTGAACTAAACTGAAATTCTCTCGACTTGAATAGGATGGGAACAAAGTAAGTTATTCCATTGGTGGGTTGTACAGGACGCCGACACTTCTACATGTCACTTGCATTAGTTAAGGTTAAACCATCTGGAGCTTCAGAAAACGAACCTAAAATCCTCTTCAAAGTCCATTGATATTGGTTAAAATTGGACGATAAAAACGTCCTCTACAGAATAAGGAAGGTTTTGTATCAAGCGCCGAGCAAAAGCATCTGCTACACTTGGGGTGTTAAACTGGCTATAAATTACACAAATGCTAACAAAGCTATCATGAGATATCCAAAGCCGATTGTTCGGAGCTTAGGAGACGGTCAATATCTGCATTTTATAGTGAGCTGCATACGACAAAGGAATTAAGAAGAGAACCAAAGGAGAACTATAGAGTTCAGAAAGTAATGATCACGCCAAGGGAGGAAGTATCAGCTCTCTACAGCCGCTACTTCAATGGTTACTTTAATGGAGACTGGAAACTTTCTGGTCTTATGAGGAGTTTTATAGGCAAATTGTTTGATAGCGTCCAAGATTACACTGTATTTTTAACACAATGGATGGAGAGGGAAAGGGTTTTTGGAAGATATGATTTTATGGGTCTGCTAAATTGCAATTCTTACACCATTGATGCAGGTAATATCTTGGAAATTCTAATTTTACAGAGCTGGTGCATGGAAGAATAGAGAAACCATATGATACTGTATCTATAATGCTACCCCTTCTTATAAGGACTGGGGAAGATAACCAAAATGCCATTCTGCATTAGGATTTGATACAACCTCAGATTTATAGGGTGCGTGCTGTTTTGGTCCAAAATGCTCCTTTAACAATAGGACTCTAAATTTTGACTCGATTCTTGAACTCAATGGGGGACATTTATCACTTCTTTGTGTTCTTTTTCTTTATTTTATGCAACTTTTTGCAGTTTTGCAATTTTTTAGATGCAGAATCAAGCAGCGTACCAAGTTAGCTGCCTCAAGGATTAATGCAGGGTGTCGTAATTTTTATAGCTCAGATGTTTTGTTCAACTTGTGGATTGAAATTGTCCCATTGCGCCTAATAAGTCGCCAAACAGAGCATGTTAGACCCAGACTTACTTTTGCAGCTAGTATTTGGGGCAAAAAACAAAAAAGTCGCAAAAGAGAGACTAAACAGGCAACTCATCACATGTATCACAAAGGGAAAAAACTTAAAAGGAAACCGGTCATCAGAAATTTAGCTAACTAACCATTACCAGTATGTTGTAAAGCAGTTGAAACACCTTCCAGACCAAGTTCTTTCTTGGCCCGTAGTGGTGGCATCATTCAGAAATTCAACTATGAAGCGAGATGTAAATTGGTTGTGTAAAGTCATGGAGGCGGAGTGTTAACACTGAAGTCAAGTCTCCTCACCTCAGAATGAAGGATATTGGTTAATGATGTCTTGGATGCAGGGCCATTAATCACAGTGAAGAGGGCATTCTGAAGTGAGCTTGACTTAAGTGTTAAACTCTCCATCCTTGACGTTATACAACTAACATCTCACTTCAAAGTTGATTTTTTTGGGACGATGCCACCGCGTGGGCCATGAAATAGAAATGGTCTAGAAGGTTTTCAGCTGCTTACTGCTAGCAGTTATTAGGTCAATTTCTTTGACAGGTTCCCTTTAAGATACAATGCAATGATTAGTAGGCCAACTTCAAGAAACTTGAAAAAGTGGCAGCGAAAATGTATTAATTTTTTTTTTTCTTCCAAATTTTAGATTAATGCTTCTTAAACTCTGACAGGGGCTTGCGGATAGGCTGCAGAGGAGGGGCACATAAAGGCTTTTGTGGTGGTGCCATGCTTGTATTTCATCTGTGGAAAGATATAGAATAGTTGTATACACCTTGCATGTGGCGTCTGTAGGTTAGAGGTGGTATACATCACCACTTAGACATGTAGCTCCATGATATGAAGCTGTAATGGTGCATCCACATGATATTGATGTGATCTGTATGTTGCAGCTTTTGTTTGCAAACAAAACCTGCAGTGATCAGAGCGAAGCACCGAAGGGGAGGATAGAGGGAAGTACAGGCCTGTGTTATTTTAGACCAGTTCCTATTGGCTGCCCAAAGTTAATAACCCCGAAAACTCCTTTTGGGGAAACAAGCCTAAGCAGACTCTCCTCACCATGTCGGTCTCGGAAGGAGGCTATGTATATTGTGGTTTTGGTGGTATGTATATTTATAAATGTTTATGGGTAACATAAAAATACTGCGGTGCGCACAGTCTGCACTTCACTTTCAACAAAAATGTAATTGTAAACTCTACAATAAATGTGGCACTTACTCTCTTTTTCTACCTTCTCGATGACATAAATAAAGGAGATCGTGTTACTATCCTTTGTGTGTGTGTGTTAGTAGCGGCAGAACTGGAAAATCTATTTAATTCCAGGATTGTTGCTGGACTTGGAGCATTAGGAGTCTACTAAAAACTGCTCCCATCTGCTGTAACATCTAACATCTGCAAGAGGTCTAAGACTGAGGATTCCCTTTTCCAGGTACCGAATACGGAAGCCATTTTTGAGCATTTTGGAATTGGATAGGAGACTCGAAATCCGGGTCCCAAACTGGGCGTTCAGACTTGACATACAATTGATGTGAATTAGCAGGGGAAAATTAGTGTCAAATTCTGCCATTGTGTGATTTCCAGGCAGTGTTCACAAGGATGTGTTTTGGGGAGAGAAAATGAATAGCGATTTTTTTGGAGCGGATATTAGAGTTGGGATGGAACTTTTCTCTACTATGGGGCCAGTTGTCTCCTAGATCAGAATTGGAGAATCACAGGTTGGACTTGATGGACCCTATACATCCTTATCTACTATGATACAATGAGCAGTCTAAAAATGGGGCTATTTACGAAAGGTCACGCTGCTCATTTTGAGGGACTTTGCACCTTTTCGGGAATTTCACGGCTTGGACAGGTATTTAACAGGTGTCTGCGAGGGATTGTGTTGCACGCAATAGTTTTTTGGCGCAGCTGCACCGGCCTCCATGTGACCCAATTTGGGGGACGATCCGACTGATTCGGATGAGAACAGAATTAACTTTCAAATTGTGTCACAAGACAAGCACTTACATGCACAAGGAAGAAGATGGTGAACATCCGGCGGACCTGAGCGGAGCAGAGGAAACGACACATGCAGGATATCGGGCGCATGATCTAGTGAATCGCGGCCGAGTAGACAATGCACTTCGGTGAACTCCGCGGACCAGGTAAGTAAATGTGCCCCAATATGTTGTGTAGGAATACTCCATAAAGAAGAGCTTGTTCTACATTAAAGAGAACCAATCACCCGGTATACAATACTACATGTCTCCTCATATGCTTATCACTCGCTCTGGTTAATTTGATAGGTAGCCAGATGAATTTTATATGTGAATAGGCTCATACAATTAGGAGTCAATAATCTTAGTATATGATAATTCACATATAAATTTCCGGGGGCCATATCTTCTGATAAAAATTGCAGTGTAAAGATGTGAAGTTTGAGCTTTTGTGCTTACAACCTTCATTGTGCCCTCCATTGTTCTCATCTTCTGCTTGCGGCCGCAGTATATTTGAAGCATCTTATAAAGAATTACTGCAAGCCATGAAATAGTTTAGTCTACTCCAGGTCCTCTTGACTCACCGTGTTGAAGGAAATGAAAACCAGTAATGTGGTGTTATTCGCTGTTGTTTTGTGAAGTATATGAGTCGCCTCACTTACAAGAACCCTCTCTGGAACAAGCAGCCGTTACAATGGTCTGCTTCTCATATTCAGTGCAGGAGGGTCCAGGCATGTGCTCTTCAGACAAGACGCAGCTTATACTCACCCTCTGTGTTAGAAATTGGGTTGCTGTCACATTTGCTTTCACACTGCTGCATTGACGGAGGGCGAACCGTTTCTGGACAATCATTCGACGCTTGCCCCGTGTATGAGAGACACTGCACTGTTCTCATCTGCTGGCCCAGACCACAGTGTGCAGAACACTAGAAACACAAAAGGAGAAGGCAAAAAAGTCAGTATACACTGTTAACACTAAAATCCTAGACATCTCTATCTACAAGCAAATCAATCGCTTAACAAAAAACAGGATTTCGGCTCCGGACTGTGAGGAACTTTGAGCTTTTCCAGCTTCATGATTAGGGGCTACTTTAGATTTTTGTTAACCCATAATGTACCGTCTAACCTTTCAGATAAAATAGGCCTATAAACCACAACCATTAGGCTACATTCACACGGACGTATGAAAACGTCCGTATCCGTACCGTTTTTTTTACGGACCTAAGCTGAATGTGCCTGTCTCGTCTCCAGATCCGCAGCAGCCAATGCAGCGTAAGGCTTGGCAAGTTCCAGCATGGGAGAGACTGGCGTGGGAGACATTCACCACGCAACAACATGAAAGCATGGATCCATCCTGCCTTGTATCAACAGTTCAGGCTGGTGGTGGTGGTGTCATGGTGTGGCGAATATTTTCTTGGCACTATTTGGGCCCCTTGGTACCAATTGAGCATCGTTGCAATGCCACAGCCTACCTGAGTATTGTTGCTGACCATGTCCATCCCTTTATGACCACAATGGATGAAATAAAAAATTCCCAGTTTTGATTTAAATCATGTTCACTTTACAACCTTCCTAAAAAGATGCCCCCAATTTACGTAAAAAAAAATAAATAAAAATTTTGATACACCTCAAAAACGGAATATGGTCTTTATAGAGATGAGTGGGAATGCTTTTTGGTTTGGGTCAAGAGACACCCCTGGCCCATGGTAGTAGAAAGGGTGGTCAACAGGTCCGGGTTTTAAGGGTGCACCTGGACCTGAACTTGAAGTTTGGGTTTGCTCATTTAGCAGTGTGAGCTTTGTTGGGTGGGAGACCATAATTACTATTATTACCATAATAATACAATCCTTGTCCTTGGATACAATTTTGTATCCAAAAATCTTGATGAGAATCAAATTGGGCTGCGTTTTACCTGCAAAATCCATCATGATCATCTAAAACAAAGGTTACCGGCATCACCACCATGTGTAATGCTAGAACAGCTAGATCTTATCCGGTAAGCAGTCCTGGGGGGTGGTACTCCACTCCTCATGATACTACCGTATTTTTCGTAATACAAGGCGCACCGGATTATAAGGCGCACCAACAATAAATGCCTGCTAAAACGTCTAGGTTCATATATAAGGCGCACCGGATTATAAGGAGCACCTTATTATAAGGATGAATGGCCAGCAGCTGGCAGACCTGTGCACAGTTCAAGGCAACTGTTGTCTGTATGTACGGTTTATATATAAGGCGCACTGGACTATAAGGCGCACCTTTTGTTTTTGAGAAAATCAAAGGATTTTGGTGTGCCTTATAGTCCGTAAAATATGGTACTTTTTGGGAAGGACTCTCGATATCTTTAATCTTATCTGTATAGGGGGGTGAATGCACCTCGTCTGACTTATATTCTATCTATATGGTTTCCTATTGGGCACCATTTCTGATGATACCTAAAATGGACGAAACATGTCAGGGAGGGTGCTGAATTATGTGGGAGCAGGGACAGTCTTGACCGAAATTGTGTAGGACAGGCACTACCAAGGTATACGAATATATATAAGCCAACGCACCCCAATAGCTATACAATTCAAAACAAAACAAGAAAAAGATGGCATGCGTACACAAGGCTAGACAGAAATAGAAACATAAAAATGTTTATTGGATAAGTAACAACTTTAAAACACAATCAAGACGGGACATCAATAAGTATAAAAACACTTAAAAAGTACACCAGAGGGGTGTACAAAGCTGCCAAGGGCAAGTTGCCTAGAAACCCCTACTACAGTCTGCCAAGAGTAGAACTACAGTAACCATAAGGACCAGAATATGAATAACCATATAGAGCTAAAGTGCAAAAAAAAAAAATTATGCACGAAAAGGTCAATTTGAACAATGTAACAAAGCTCTGATGCATTGATCCCTACATGCCCAACATATACACTCACCGGCCACTTTATTAGGTACACCTGTCCAACTCTTGTTAACACTAATTTCTAATCAGCCAATCACATGGCGGCAAATCAGTGTATTTAGGCATGTAGACATGGTCAAGACAATCTCCTGCAGTTCAAACCGAGCATCAGTATGGGGAGAAAGAAAGGTGATTTGAGACCTTTGAACGTGACATGGTTGTTGGTGCCACAAGGGCTGGTCTGAGTATTTCAGAAACTGCTGATCTACTGGGATTTTCACGCACAACCATCTCTAGGGTTTACAGAGAATGGTCTGAAAGAGAAAAAAACATCCAGGGAGCAGCACTTCTGTGGCGGAAAATACCTTGTTGATGCCAGAGGTCTGAGGAGAATGGGCAGACTGGTTCGAGTTGATAGAGAAAGGCACGTGACTCAAATCGCCACCCGTTACAACCAAGGTAGGCAGAAGAGCATCTCTGAACGCACAGTACGTCGAACTTTGAGGCAGATGGGCTACAGCAGCAGAAGACCACGCCGGGTGCCACTCCTTTCAGCTAAGAACAGGAAAACTGAGGCTACAATTTGCACAAGCTCATCGAAATTGGACAGTAGAAGATTGGAAAAAAGTTGGCTGGTCTGATGAGTTTCGATTTTTTCTGCGACATTCAGATGGTAGGGTCAGAATTTGGCGGTACAACAAGAAAGCATGGATCCATCCTGCTTGTATCAACCGTTCAGGCTGGTGGTGGTGGTGTCATGGTGTGGGAATATTTTCTTGGCATTATTTGGGCCCCTTGGTACCAATTGAGCATCTTGCAATGCCACAGCCTACCTGAGTATTGTTGCTGACCATGTCCATCCCTTTATGACCACAATGTACCCAACATCTGATGGCTACTTTCAGCAGGATAATGCGCCATGTCATAAATTGGAATCATCTCAGACTGGTTTCTTGAACATGACAATGAGTTCACTGTACTCAAATGGCCTCACAGTCACCAGATCTCAATCCAATAGAGCATCTTTGGGATGTGGTGGGGAACGGAGTTCGCATCATGGATGTGCAGCCGACAAAATCTGCGGCAACTGTTTGATGCCATCATGTCAATATGGACCAAAATCTCTGAGGAATGCTTCCAGCACCTTGTGAATCTAGCCACGAAGATTGAGGGCAGTTCTGAATGCAAAAGGGGGTCCAACCCGTTACTAGCATGGTGTAGCTGATAAAGTGGCCGGTGAGTGTACAATACCATGTTGTCGCAGAATGAGACAATAAAGCAAGGCAGGCAGGTGTAGGCAGAGAGAGAGAGAGGGGTAGGCAGACCCACCCAGTTGTGATGAGATACCAAAATATTTGAATTGTCGTAGATATCCTTTTTCTTTTCTTCTCTGCAGCTGTCTATTAGGTGGTGGATGCCTTATGCTTGATAATATTACCAGTATTTGGTTGGTTCCCATTGATCCGTACGGTTGTCGTACAGTTGGGCTAGCACTGTGTGATATTATAAGAGTATTCTTTGTTTATTGTCTATTGTAGGTGTACACCCTGTGTGTTGGTCAGTTCTTAAAACTCGGGTTTCCCGACTTTTTCCGTTTTGCGGACGCATTTAATTAATGATGGAGGGGCAGTATGGGAAATAATTAATGGTGGGGGGCAGTATGGGAATAATCAATGATGGAGGGGCAGTATGGGAATAATCAATGATGGAAGAGCAGTATGGGAAATAATTAATGATGGAGGAGCAGTATAGGAAATAATCAATGATGGAAGAGCAGTATGGGAAATAATCAATGATGGAGGGGCAGTATGGGAAATAATCAATGATGGAGGGGCAGTATGGAAAATAATTAATGGTGGGAGGGCAGTATGGGAAATAATTAATGGTGGGGGGGCAGTATGGGAAATAATTAATGGTGGGGGGGGGGGGCAACCCAGACCAAGACTATAAAAAACCCACTAACACCTCATTAACATCCTTGTAGAGAATCATGTTTGAGCATACTTGGAGCCGGTTCCAGTTTTTGCCATTTCTATATCAAATTACTTATTTAAGGTATTTTTGCTTCAGCTTATTATTACATTTCAAGTCGGGCTGCGCTGGTGAATGATGGGGTTAAACCTTATATAGAATGTGTTGAGCAGCGATTATAAAATGTAAACTTTTTGATGTCTTCTACTCGTTGGCTGTTTACATTGTATAAACCACATTTACGAAACTAAGAACACAATTAGTGATTTCAGTAAAATGTGGATCATATCATTGGACAATACTTGTAAAACGACTGAAGTGACCAAATTGTGTATGGATGTAAAATCCACAGTGTAACGTGCCCCCCATGAACTAATACAATGCAATGTTTATGGAACAAAAATTAAAAGGCCGTTTTACTGATAGGAAGAGAGTCCGTGTTTAGATTACGTCTGTGGCCCATTAATCTCCGCGTACACTAACATGTTATACAATGTCATTAAAGGGACCCTGTAAGCTGCAGGTCCACATATTTATTGGCCTGAATGTAGAGAAATCTGTCCAAAATGTTATTATTTGGAGTAAACTGGAAAACTTAGTGAAATCTGTCCCCACTTTTGATCCCACAAAGCTGCAGGCAGACTCGGCAAGCCGCCGGCATACCTGAGCAAGTGCCGAGGCCGGTGCTACGGAGGGGTACATGGTCTCATCTCAGTCCTTGGCAGTTTAGTAGGGCTTTATATAAAATAGCCCATGAGGGGGGTCTTTGGGTGGATATTTTACTGTATTCTGGAATAACCCCTTTACACACACAAAATTATGACTAAAAAGATCCCCAGGGCTGCTAACCAAAACAATACAAGCCATTTTCATGAACCAAAGTTGAATTTGCCGATTTTCCCACCGGAAGAAGGAAATGTTTTTTGGTATAAATATGTTACAAAAGGGCTAATTGCATACTTTTTGATTAAACCAAAGCCTGGTCATGGCACCGTAACGCCCACGATCGGTCATGGTACCGATAACGATGATCAGTATGGTGCACATGAAGTGGTAACTGTTTAAATGGCGCCAGCAACATTTAAATTAATGTGGCTGTGTGGCGTATTACATGTCGGTGATGCTGTGCTCCCCCATTTTGGGAGGATCGCGCTCCCCAATTATGTCATAGGGCAGTGATGGCGAACCTTTTAGGGACACGAGTGCCCAAAACTATAACAAAATCCACTATTCAGAGGGCAAATTCAGACTCTCATGGAGCTTCTTAAAGGGTTTCTTTGTACAGTAAGAAAAGTGGGTCCCGGCAGGATGAGCTACAAAAATAATGCAGTTCTGTCCCTTTTACGCAGTTCCAAAAGCAAATGAAGTGTGCGCTCAGAGCAGCATCCCTTAAGTTGCCTGGACGAGGCAAATTGGGGGATTGGTCTTTTGGTGAACTATACCTGGGGTCGATCGAGGCGGCTGAGTGCCCACAAGAAAGGGCTCCAAGTGCCATCTCTGGCACCCGTGCCATAGGTTCGCCACATGTCATAGGGAGTGCTGATCCTCCTAGATTGTGGCGCACGGCTCGCACACTCGGGGTGTTACTGGGGCGTGGTCAGGGGTCCGTTCCGGAAACCCGGCCCAGGGACTTAGGAAGTGTGCTTATCTCTATGCACCAGGGCTAGGAAGTAGAGAATTGTGTATAAATTTTTGGTGAATAAAAGTTTGGATCGTAACATCAACAAATACCATACATATTTTTGTGTGGATGATGAGAGGACAGCTTAGCATGCAATCATTCTTTAAAGCTCCTGTTTTTTTTATTTTACAATAATCTATTTTAAATGGTGTCTGGTGTCACAGTAACCGTGTTACAAAAAATTACACAACAAAATGGAGAACAGGTGTTAGGAAACATGGTAATAAATTAGGATATAATTACAAAAATGAAAGCCAAACATTTTAGTAACAGTGTACCAAATTAATACTGAGTACAAAAATAAAAAGCAATAATCACATAATACATGGGTAATTCCATTTGTTATGTTAATGATAACGACGTTCACTCGATTAATAAAGTTGATAATGAAATTGACATTTTAAGTGTATGCACCATCAAGAATTATACGTTTTCCAAAACTGGAATGGAAGCCTTAGCACCAAATTTTTTTTGCACAATATCCAGTTCTGAATCTATGAACCCCCAAAATTTTAGTTCCAATGTAAAAATAAAAAATAGCTTTTGTACCATGTTACTTTCTGTAGCAGCATAATGTATTCCTACTTAAATATGTGTAAAGTCCAAATAAAGAGTTTTCTTTAGCTTACATTTCCAAAATATTGCAGTCTTTTACATTTCATTTCAACATTCGGGGCCTTAAACTGTAAAAACAAACTTCGGTGCCCTTGAAATACACAACATTGCTTTCTATGTTCAGCACAAAGATCGAGTAAAATAATATGGTTAAAACATTAATATTCCATTCCTTTGAGGTAAAAAAAAAAATTGTTCTCAACTTTAAACAAGTTATGCCTTAAAATACAATAATAATAATATTATATTAAATTAAACTCAAACTTGCCGAATAAATGCAAACAGGCCCTCAAATACAAATTATACTTTTACATCAAAGGCAATCCAGCATCAAAACCTCTAGACTGGACAGATCTACAGATTCAAACTCAACATAAGGCATCATTTTCAGTCCATATGAAAACAGTGTGCCGAGAGGTAGCATCAGAGAATCAGGATGTCACCAATTGTGTATGTGCAAGGAACAATTCTAATTTACTTCCTAAATTTTATTTTTCCTACTTATTTTTGCTAATTCACATTAGAAAATACAGATAATGAACACAAACACATTTATCTCACTTCCGTATACATTATTTCATACAGAGCAAAAAATCTGGTCACAAGAGTGTGCTGTTGGGGTATGTACGGGGGCTCCACAATACTACCAAAAGGCAAAAATCGTACTGATAAAAACCAATGTCAAAAAAAGATCATCTAAAGGGGGTCTATTTTATAAAGTTTGGTCGGCGGTCCCTACTAAGAACACCCGATTACAGATGACCCCTAGTTACAAAAGGACCTCTGGATTTGGTAATTTGCTGTACTTTAGTCTAGGCTACAATAATCAGCTATAACCGTTATCAGAGTGTCTGTAATTAAGATTCATTGTTAATCCTGGTTCTTAGACAACCCAACATTTTAATATCCAATGGTCACAGAGACCAAAAAAAGTTTGATGGGGTTAATAATAAGATATACAGTTCCGATTTACATAACAAACTCAACTTAAACAAACCTATAGACCCTATCTTGTACAGTAACCGGGGACTGCCTGTATTGCACAGACATGAACAAGAGAACCATTTTATACAGAGATCCTTCGTAACTTTACAGACTTTATTTTTATGCCTTGGGGACTACATGATTTAGGATTCTAATACACCATACATTTTGAAAAATGAGATAAGTTTCTTTTTAAAGATTTTTAAAATCTTGGAATGATTTGGATTTTGAAAGCCAAAAATGTTGAGTTAAAGAAAATCCCAACTTAACTCAAGTTTGTCTTTCAAAAAGTTCACCTCTACAACTGAATTTTTGGAAATATTTGAGCTATAATTTTTTATTTTAATGCCCAAGAAAACTTGATATGGACCTTGGAAATGGGCCCCATGAGAGTAGGATCAGTAAAGTAGTTTAGGATAGAAGTTTTAGATTATGTTATGATACATAGTAAGAGAACACAGATCCATACTGTGTTCATACTGTATGGATCATACTGTCCATACTGAAATATGGTGATATTCCTCATGTAGAGGAGTCGTGTTTTTGATACAAACACCGCCTTGACTACAAGAATATGGACCCTTGAGAAAAGGGTCTCACACAGATTTCATCTGAATTGTTGGAAATTGAATCCAGGATAGTCATCATGGCTCCAATATCAATGGATGCAATCCCTAAAATAATAAAAAAAAAAACTATAACCTAAGCCTGTGGTGGAGAAGTACATACATTTACTCAAGGAGACCCCAATAATCAGCACCCAGGACACAGAGTGATGTAAACAGAGCACATAGAAAATAAAGTGCTTTAGGTCTTCACTATATGTGGTCTAATATAGTCAATATTTCTAAGACAAGATCCATAACCAATGTTTTGTCTTACAAATATTACATTTCTATTAGAAAGTGAGGTGCCGGTGTATACGATTACAACATGTCTACTGAACTACTTGAGGAACATCATCGTAGAGCTCAGGTCATTCCCACACTGACCATCTAGGTAAGGCTGTACTATTTGTGACAAATTCAATTGGTAATTCAAAATCGTAATTCAATGTAAAAATTGAAAAACACAATTCCTTAAGATTTAATGGAAAAATAATGATGTAATGTTATTAATTTCTGACTGCGAATCAAAGATGGCAGCAACCAGGGAACCTGGCAAAATAGGAGCAGCTATAAAATGTAGTTTGTATTTTTTCCCCTTGAATACTTATGAAAATGAAAAATAAAGTTCCGTAGAAACGTGTTTAAATATATTATATGACCTAATAAGAAGGATAGCACCACTGACAACTGCTTCTTATATTTTTCACATTAGCAAAAGGTTGTCTGCCGGAAGTGGACTTCAGTTACAAAATGGCCGACATTGCACTAAAGAGGAAGAAACGTCACTAGTACGTATGGTAGGGAGGATATTTGTCTGCACTTGCCAGGATAAAGGTTTTTGGAAATACTTCAGCAATAAAAAGTCTATTTGCCAACGTTCATGTAGTTTGGTGTAAGTACTTTTTTATCCCAAAAAAACAGCACACTTTTGACAAATTTCTTACGCTATTGCCACTCAATTGATGTTACAGTTAATTCTTTACTAGAATGGGGAGAAGTTGCACAAACAGACACAGTCCTGAGCTGTTTTTCAAAGAAAAAATGTTGCTTTTACCTATGAAAATCATGTAAAAATGTGGCATAGTCATAAAATTAGATACAAGGAGTCAACTAGTCCCTTCCCTTCTGGAGGAATCCGAGGCCTCCAGTAGTTGTTAAATAACAAAACTAATTAACGTTGACCATACACATAGTTACATGCTGGCCAAGTTTGCCAAACAGTCATCCATCCGAAGTCCAAGGGGACCTCCTCAATCTCACTAGATGGCAGATGGCAAATAAGAATCAGATTTTGGATAAGCTGAGGAAATTTATATACAGGGCTAGAGGAGAAAACATATCCACTGGCCCATCTGCAGGAAACCCGGGGTGTCCAGGGGTTGTCAAACACAAATAGACTAAAGTTGACTATACACATTAGATGCGTGTGCTATGCTTGAGTATGCCAATCGGCCAAACAACCGATGTCACAGAGGGCACATACATGGATGCTCAGCCAAGTCTAGTATGAAAGTTCAGATTGGAGCCTTGGCCTTCCAAGTATTTTACTGAATTCTATAATCTGAACTTGTCCGTCTAGTGAGAGACTTTAAAATTATGATCCAATTAATTTTTTCTCCAAAAAAGTCTAATCTGTGTGGCAAGTGAACTACTATTAAACAATATACCCATGACGTGTAGGCTGTGCTTTTCCATTGCATTCTATACGACAAACAAGATATCCAAAGTGAGGGAGTTACCCCTTGTAACTGAGGTCCACTGTACACTGTATAATCTAAAAACATTCAAAAATTCTTTCTGAGCCAATTTTTTTTATTCACCCACACTATAGATTCCTATAAATCTAATCCCCGGCATATGAGTTGCAGGTTTTTTTTCAATGATGCACCTCCGAATCGACGACTGTATACCATTATAATCTTATTATATACGTAAAATTGCTTCACAGCAGTATTACAGGAAAAACAGCTGAAAAATTCAGGCAGAATAACAAAAAAAAAATACACTTATTTTAGTTTTTGATTATAATTGCTTCTTAAAAACATTTCAAAGCCCATTTTATAACTTAAACGTGGTGCCGTAAAACTGAGATAAAATATTTATAATTAGTTTTTTTTTAGCTATGACGTAGAGAAATTCTCTCTTTTTTTTCAGACCAAGTCATAGACAGCTACATTTGAAAAAAAAAAAAAAAAGTTTAAATATAAATGGATTCAGTGTCATTTTTGTAAGTCCATAATAAAATGGTTCAAGGAGGTAAGCTGGCAAATGTGGTAGTTGTGCGAACACAAACGTTCATAGTCTGCTCTGTCCAAATGTTGATATTGTTCCAATTTGGCTTTCTCCTTGTTGGGGTGTCCAGCACTTTGGATAATAAATTCACTTCACAGAAGTTAAATAATATTGAAATCCTGTCAGTTGGGGCTGACGAGTGGTTATGTTTACACAGGGTTATCTCGTTTCAAGGACATCCATCTCATTCCTCTCCTCTTCTAAGGAGGGGACGGCGGTTTCACCGGGGATAACAATAGCCTCTCTCTGTTTGCTGTGGTACGGGTCAATGTCCTTGGCAAGTTTTGCAACACATTTGTCTGAAGTACGCTCGGACTGCGAGCATTGAACTTCAGGACCCAGCGGCAATACGCACTTTGTTCAATCTTTACACTCTGAAATATAAAAAGGAAAATCGGAATCAAAAGATGAAAAAAAATTCCCAGTTTTGATTTAAATCATGTTCACTTTACCACCTTTCCCTAAAAGATGCCCCCAATTTACGTAAAAAAAAATAAATAAAATTTTGATACACCTCAAAAACGGAATATGGTCTTATTAGAGATGAGTGGGAATGCTTTTTGAGTTTGGGTCAGAAGAGACACCCCTGGCCCATGGCTAGTAGAAAGGGGTGTCAACAGGTCCGGGTTTACGGGTGCACCTGGACCGAACTTGAAGTTTGGGTTTGTCATTTAGCAGTGTGGAGCTTTGTTGGGAGACCATAATTACTATTATTACCATAATAAACTCCTTGTCCTTGGATACAATTTGTATCCAAAAATCTTGATGAGAATCAAATTGGGCTGCGTTTTACCTGCAAAATCCATCATGATATCTAAAATCAAAGGTACCGGCATCACACACCATGTGTAATGCTAGAAACAGCTAGCTTATTCGGTAAGCAGTCCTGGGGGGTGGTACTCCACTCCTCATATACTACCGTATTTTGTAATACAAGGCGCACCGGATTTATAAGGCGCACCAACAATAAATGCCTGCTAAAACGTCTAGGTTCATATATAAGGCGCACCGGATTATAAGGAGCACCTATTATAAGGATGAATGGCCAGCAGCTGGCAGACCTGTGCACAGTTCAAGGCAACTGTTGTCTGTATGTACGTTTATATATAAGGCGCACTGGACTATAAGGCGCACCTTTTGTTTTTGAGAAAATCAAAGGATTTTGGTGTGCCTTATAGTCCGTTAAAATATGGTACTTTTCTGGGAGACTCTCGATATCTTTAATCTTTATCTGTATAGGTGGATGAATGCACCTCGTCTGACTTATATTCTATCTATATGGTTTCTATGGGCACCATTTCTGATGATACCTAAAATGGACGAAACATGTCAGGGAGGTGCTGAATTATGTGGGAGCAGGGACAGTCTTGACCGAAATTGTGTAGGACGGCACTACCAAGGTATACGAATATATATAAGCCAACGCACCCCAATAGCTATACAATTCAAACAAAACAAGAAAAAGATGGCATGCGTACACAAGGCTAGACAGAAATAGAACATAAAAATGTTTATTGGATAAGTAACAACTTTAAACACAATCAAGACGGGACATCCATAAGTATAAAAACACTTAAAAGTACACCAGAGGGGTGGTACAAAGCTGCCAAGGGCAAGTGGCCCTAGAAACCCCCTACTACAGTCTGCCAAGAGTAGAATACAGTAACCTAAGGACAGACGAATGAATAACCATATAGAGCTAAAGTGCAAAAAAAAAAATTATGCACGAAAAGTTCAATTGAACAATTGTAAAAAGCTCTGATGCATTGATCCCTACATGCCCAACATATACACTCACCGCCACTTTATTAGGTACACCTGTCCAACTGCTTGTTAACACTTAATTTCTAATCAGCCAATCACATGGCGGCAACTAGTGTATTTAGGCATGTAGACATGGTCAAGACAATCTCCTGCAGTTCAAACCGAGCTCAGTATGGGGAAGAAAGGTGATTTGAGACCTTTGAACGTGACATGGTTGTTGGTGCCACAAGGGCTGGTCTGAGTATTTCAGAAACTGCTGATACTGGGATTTTCACGCACAAACATCTCTAGGGTTTACAGAGAATGGTCTGAAAGAGAAAAAACATCCAGTGAGCAGCACTTCTGTGGGCGGAAATACCTTGTTGATGCCAGAGGTCTGAGGAGAATGGGCAGACTGGTTCGAGTTGATAGAAAGGCAACAGTGACTCAAATCGCCACCCGTTACAACCAAGGTAGGCAGAAGGCATCTCTGAACGCACAGTACGTCGAACTTTGAGGCAGATGGGCTACAGCAGCAGAAGACCACGCCGGGTGCCACTCCTTTCAGCTAAGAACAGGAAACTGAGGCTACAATTTGCACAAGCTCATCGAAATTGGACAGTAGAAGATTGGAAAAACGTTGCCTGGTCTGATGAGTTTCGATTTTTTCTGCGACATTCAGATGGTAGGGTCAGAATTTGGCGTTAACAACAAGAAAGCATGGATCCATCCTGCCTTGTATCAACCGTTCAGGCTGGTGGTGGTGGTGTCATGGTGTGGGGAATATTTTCTTGGCATTATTTGGGCCCCTTGGTACCAATTGAGCATCGTTGCAATGCCACAGCCTACCTGAGTATTGTTGCTGACCATGTCCATCCCTTTATGACCACATGTACCCAACATCTGATGGCTACTTTCAGCAGGATAATGCGCCATGTCATAAACTGGAATCATCTCAGACTGGTTTCTTGAACATGACAATGAGTTCACTGTACTCAAATGGCTCCACAGTCACCAGATCTCCAATCCATAGAGCATCTTTGGGATGTGGTGGAACGGGAGATTCGCATCATGGATGTGCAGCCGACAAATCTGCGGCAACTGTGTGATGCCATCATGTCAATATGGACCAAAATCTCTGAGGAATGCTTCCAGCACCTTGTTGAATCTATGCCACGAAGAATTGAGGCAGTTCTGAATGCAAAAGGGGGTCCAACCCGTTACTAGCATGGTGTAGCTGATAAAGTGGCCGGTGAGTGTACAATACCATGTTGTCGCAGAATGAGACAATAAAGCAAGGCAGGCAGGTGTAGGCAGAGAGAGAGAGGGGTAGGCAGAACCACCAGTTGTGATGAGATACCAAAATATTTGAATTGTCGTAGATATCCTTTTTCTTTTCTTCTGCAGCTGCTATTAGGTGGTGGATGCCTTATGCTTGATAATATTACAGTATTTGGTTGGTTCCCATTGATCCGTACGGTTGTCGTTAGTTGGGCTGCACTGTGTGGATTATAAGAGTATTCTTTGTATTGTCTATGTAGGTGTACACCCTGTGTGTTGGTCAGTTCTTAAAAATCGGGTTTCCCGACTTTTCCGTTTGCGGACGCATTTAATTAATGATGGAGGGGCAGTATGGGAAATAATTAATGGTGGGGGGGCAGTATGGGAATAATCAATGATGGAGGGGCAGTATGGGAATAATCAATGATGGAAGAGCAGTATGGGAAATAATTAATGATGGAGGAGCAGTATAGGAAATAATCAATGATGGAAGGAGCAGTAGGGAAAAATCAATGATGGAGGGGCCACAGTAGGGAAATAATCAATGATGGAGGGGGCAGTAGGAAATAATTAATGGTGGGAGGGCAGTATAGGAAATAATTAATGGGGGGGGGCCAGTATGGAAATAATAATGGTGGGGGGGGGGGCCAGTAGGCAGTATGGGAATAATCATGATGGGGGGCAGTATGGGAATAATCAATGATGGAGGGGCAGTATGGGAATAATCAATGATGGAGGGGCAGTACGGGAATAATCAATGATGGAGGGGCAGTATGGGAATAATCAATGATGGAGGGGCACTATGAGAAATAATTAATGGGGGGGCAGTGTGGGAAATAATTAATGATGGAGGGGCAGTATGGGAAATAATTAATGATGGAGGAGCAGCATAGGAAATAATTAATGAGGGGAGCAGCATAGGAAATAATTAATGGGGGGAGCAGCAGATAAAATAATTCATGGAGAGGGGTCCCAGTATATTTAATAATTAATAGTTCACAAGGGGGTGCAGTATATTAATTAATTGAGGGGTGTCCCAGTGTATTACGGATGCGGTCACATGTACCGTTATTTATTTTTAAACTTTAGTCCGGCCCTCCAACAGTCTGAGATGGACTGTGAATGGCCCCCTATGTAAAAAGTTTGGGGACCCCTGCATTAGAGGCACCTACCACCGGATCTACTTTCATAGGTAGATCAGTAGTAGTAGGTTTACTTTAATACACATATATTTCTTTTATGGAAATTATTAGGCTGCCGCACTTTGGACTTGTGGGGGATGGGAATGTTTTTGATTTTTTTTTTTAGGTCAGTGGATGTCAGAAGATAGGAAAGGAAGTGTGAGAACCAGAATATACAATAACAAGGACCTATTTTAACGCTCAACTGAAGAGTCTAATTCTTAAAGAAAATCACAATTTGATTCTCCCTTTGAACTAAACTGAAATTCTCTCGACTTGAATAGGATGGGAACAAAGTAAGTTATTCCATTGGTGGGTTTGTACAGGACGCCGACACTTCTACATGTCACTTGCATTAGTTAAGGTTTAAACCATCTGTAGCTTTCAGAAAACGAACCTAAAATCCTCTTCAAAGTCCATTGATATTGGTTAAAATTGGACGATAAAAACGTCCTCTACAGAATAAGGAAGGTTTTTGTATCAAGCCGCCGAGCAGAAAAGCATCTGCTACACTTGGGGTGTTATAACTGGCTATAAATTACACAAATGCTAACAAAGCTTATCATGAGATATCCAAAGCCGATTGTTCGGAGCTTAGGAGACGGTCAATATCCTGCATTTTATAGTGAGCTGCATACGACAAAGGAATTACGAAGAGAACCAAAGGAGAACTATAGAGTTCAGAAAGTAATGATCACGCCAAGGGAGGAAGTATCAGCTCTCTACAGCCGCTACTTCAATGGTTACTTTAATGGAGACTGGAAACTTTCTGGTCTTATGAGGAGTTTTATAGGCAAATTGTTTGATAGCGTCCAAGATTACACTGTATTTTTAACACAATGGATGGAGAGGGAAAGGGTTTTTGGAAGATATGATTTTATGGGTCTGCTAAATTGCAATTCTTTACACCATTGATGCAGGTTAATATCTTGGAAATTCTAATTTTACAGAGCTGGTGTCATGGAAGAATAGAGAAACCATATGATACTGTATCTATAATGCTACCCTTCTCTTATAAGGACTGGGGAAGATAACCAAAATGCCATTCTGCATTAGGATTTGATACAACCTCAGATTTATAGGGTGCGCTGCTGTTTTTGGTCCAAAATGCTCCTTTAACAATAGGACTCTAAATTTTGACTCGATTCTTGAACTCAATGGGGGACATTTATCACTTCTTTTGTGTTCTTTTTCTTTATTTTTATGCAACTTTTTGCAGTTTTGCAATTTTTTAGATGCAGAATCAAGCAGCGTACCAAGTTAGCTGCCTCAAGGATTTAATGCAGTGTGTCGTAATTATTTTTATAGCTCAGATGTTTGTTCAACTTGTGGACTCTGAAATTGTCCCATTGCGCCTAATAAGTCGCCAAACAGAGCATGTTAGACCCAGACTTACTTTTGCAGCTAGTATTTGGGGCAAAAAACAAAAAGTCGCAAAAGAGAGACTAAACAGGCAACTCATCACATGTATCACAAAGGGAAAAAACTTAAAAGGAACCGGTCATCAGAAATTTAGCTAACTAACCATTACCAGTATGTTGTAAAGCAGTTGAACACCTTCCAGACCAAGTTTCTTTCTTGGCCCGATGTGGTGGCATCATTCAGAAATTCAACTATGAAGCGAGATGTAAATTGGTTGTGTAAAGTCATGGAGGCGGAGTGTTTAACACTGAAGTCAAGCTCTCCTCACCTCAGAATGAAGGATATCTGGTTAATGATGTCTCTGGATGCAGGGCCATTAATCACAGTGAAGAGGGCATTCTGAAGTGAGCTTGACTTAAGTGTTAAACTCTCCACCTCCTTGACGTTATACAACTAACATCTCACTTCAAAGTTGATTTTTTTGGGACGATGCCACCGCGCTGGGCCATGAAATAGACAATGGTCTAGAAGGTTTTCAGCTGCTTACTGCTAGCAGTTTATTAGGTCAATTTCTTCTGACAGGTTCCCTTTAAGATACAATGCAATGATTAAGTAGGCCAACTTCAAGAAACTTGAAAAAGTGGCAGCCGAAAAATGTATTTAATTTTTTTTTTTCCTTCCAAATTCTAGATTAATGCTTCTTAAACTCTGACAAGGGGCTTGCGGATAGGCTGCAGAGGAGGGGCACATAAAGGCTTTTGTGGTGGTGCCATGCTTGTATTTCATCTGTGGACAGATATAGAATAGTTGTATACACCTTGCATGTGGCGTCTGTAGGTTAGAGGTGGTATACATCACCACTTAGACATGTAGCTCCATGATATGAAGCTGTAATGGTGCATCCACATGATATTGATGTGATCTGTATGTTGCAGCTTTTGTTTGCAAACAGAAACCTGCAGTGATCAGAGCGAAGCACCGAAGGGGAGGATAGAGGGAAGTACAGGCCTGTGTTATTTTAGACCAGTTCCTATTGGCTGCCACAAAGTTAATAACCCCCGAAAACTCCTTTTGGGGAAACAAGCCTAAGCAGACTCTCCTCACCATGTCGGTCTCGGAAGGAGGCTATGTATATTGTGGTTTTGGTGGTTATGTATATTTCATAAATGTTTATGGGTAACATAAAAATACTGCGGTGCGCACAGTCTGCACTTCACTTTCAACAAAAATGTAATTGTAAACTCTACAATAAATGTGGCACTACTACTCTTTTTTCTACCTTCTCCGATGACATAAATAAAGGAGATCTGTGTTACTATTCCTTTGTGTGTGTTGTTAGTAGCGGCAGAACTGAGAAAATCTATTTATATTCCAGGATTGTTGCTGGACTTGGAGCATTATGGGAGTCTACTAAAACTGCTCCCCATCTGCTGTAACATCTAACATCTGCAAGAGGTCTAAGACTGAGGATTCCCTTTTCCAGGTACCGAATACGGAAGCCATATTTTGAGCATTTTGGAATTGGATAGGAGACTCGAAATCCGGGTCCCAAACTGGGCGTTCAGACTTTGACATACAATTTGATGTAGAATTAGCAGGGGAAATTTAGTGTCAAATTCTGCCATGTGTGATTTCCAGGCAGTGTTCACAAGGATGTTTTTGGGGAGAGAAAATGAATAGCGATTTTTGGAGCGGATATTAGAGTTGGGATGGAACTTTTCTCTACTATGGGCCAGTTGGTCTCCTAGATCAGAATTGGAGAATCACAGGTTGGACTTGATGGACCTATACACTCCTTATCTACTATGATACAATGAGCAGTCTAAAAATGGGGCTCATTTACGAAAGGTCACGCTGCTCACTTTTGAGGGACTTTGCACCTTTTTCGGGAATTTCACGGCTTGGACAGGTATTTAACAGGTGTCTGCGAGGGATTGTGTTGCACGCAATAGTTTTTTGGCGCAGCTGCACCGGCCTCCATGTGACCCAATTTGGGGGACGATCCGACTGATTCGGATTGAGAACAGAATTTAACTTTCAAATTGTGTCACAAGACTAAGCACTTACATGCACAAGGAAGAAGATGGTGAACTCCGGCGGACCTGAGCGGGGAAACGACACATGCAGGATATCGGGCGCATGATCTTAGTGAATCGCGGCCGAGTAGACAATGCACTTTCGGTGAACTCCGCGGACCAGGTAAGTAAATGTGCCCCAATATGTTGTGTAGGACTACTCCATAAAGAAGAGCTTGTTCTACATTAAAGAGAACCAATCACCCGGTATACAATACTACATGTCTTCCTCATATGCTTATCACTCTGCTCCTGGTTAATTTGATAGGTAGCCAGATGAATTTTATATGTGAATAGGCTCATACAATTTAGGAGTCAATAATCTTAGTATATGATAATTCACATATAAATTTCCGGGGGCCATATCTTCTGATAAAAATTGCAGTGTAAAGATGTGAAGTTTGAGCTTTTGTGCTTACAACCTTCATTGTGCCCTCCATTGTTCTCATCTTCTGCTTGCGGCCGCAGTAATATTTGAAGCATCTTATAAAGAATTACTGCAAGCCATGAAATAGTTTAGTCTACTCCAGGTCCCTCTTGACTCACCGTGTTGAAGGAAATGAAAACCAGTAATGTGCGTGTTATTCGCTGTCTGTTTTGTGAAGTATATGAGTCGCCTCACTTACAGAACCCTCTCTGGAACAAGCAGCCGTTACAATGGTCTGCTTCTCATATTCAGTGCAGGAGGGTCCAGGCATTGTGCTCTTCAGACAAGACGCAGCTTATACTCACCCTCTGTGTTAGAAATTGGGTTGCTGTCACATTTGCTTTCACACTGCTGCATTGACGGAGGGCGAACCGTTTCTGGACAATCATTCGACGCTTGCCCCGTGTATGAGAGACACTGCACTGTTCTCATCTGCTGGCCCAGACCACAGTGTGCAGAACACTAGAAACACAAAAGGAGAAGGCAAAAAGTCAGTATACACTGTAACACTAAAATCCTAGACATCTCTATCTACAAGCAAATCAATCGCTTAACAAAAAACAGGATTTCGGCTCCGGACTGTGAGGAACTTTGAGCTTTTCCAGCTTCATGATTAGGGGCTACTTTAGATTCTTTTGTTAACCCATAATGTACCGTCTAACCTTTCAGTATAAAATAGGCCTAATAAACCACAACCATTAGGCTACATTCACACGGACGTATGAAAACGTCCGTATCCGTACCGTTTTTTTTACGGATTACATGCGGCCACATTCATTTCAATGGACAATACGTCTGACCATTTATATTGCCTTTGTTAACTCCGTTCCGTACCGTACCGTATACTGGCCGTATAAAATTATAGAACATGTCCTATTTTCTCTCGTATTTCAGTTCCTTATGCCCTAGAAGTCTATGAGGACGTATAAAATACGGGTTACATACATGCTGCATACAGATGAAAAACGTCACGTATATACGGCCCGTAATTACGGGACTGGAGAAATCATACGTCCGTGTGAATGTAGGCTTATGTTGTCAAGAGTCTTGACATCTTCAGGATCATGTTTCTATTATGGCCCATGGTGGTGACATCATCCAGAAAATCAACGATGAAGTGAGATATAAATTGGATGTATAAAGTCAAGGAGGTAAAGAGTTTAGCACTGAAGTCAAGCTTTTGAAAGCACCTTCTCTGCTGTGATTGATATCATGCAGCAGGTTGAGGAGAGGTGGTTAGCGATATCCCTGGATGCAGGAGTGTTAATTGTAGCAGAGAGGTAGACAGCATGACTTCAGCACTAAAGTATAACTTTATACAACCATTTATATACATCTAACATTAAAATGGATGCTGCCAGCACACTGGGCCGTGAACGAAACATCATCTGCTAGGTGTTTATCTGCTTGAAAATATACTGTAAGCTGTCTAAAAGGTCCATTTCTGTTGCCTTTGAAAACAGCTCCGGACACTAAACCCATCCGAAATCTGCTATAATCTCCTTTTTCTAAAAGTGGCTTCTGCTTTAATGGTCCAAGTTTGCCCAATCACTCCACGCCAAACCACGAAACTTGATGACCAGCAAGTTATCCTACATCCTCAAAAATGTGTGGCCAGAAGTAGATTTTCCAGTGATTATTGGAGAATTACCCTTTTTTTTTTTGGAAGCCCGAGATCGAGCTTTTACATCCACATTCATAATTAAGTCAACAAGAAAGTCATCTATCGCAAGCCAACACTATTAACATAAAAAGATGGGTTCTTCCAGTGAATCGTACTTAATACTCTTAACCAGAAGGCCCTGTAAAAAAAAAAGATCATTGGCTTGCCCTTTGATGAACACTTGCCCGATTTACTTCAGACTTTGACCTGGGCCTCGACTCTAGTGTCCGCCAAGCAGCCATCTAGAAGCATCCTCCTCCAAAGAGCTGGTCTAAGTGTGTGAGCAATTTAATAGCCCCACACACCCACAGACAATTCAGGGGTCTACTCAGAAGGGCATTTAATGGTTTAAAGTCCATGCTCAACAAATGCATGGATGAACAAAAGAGTTATTAATTATTAGTTCAAGAAAAAGATTGGTTCTTATTAATGATCCTACTGCTATTGGTTGTCCTACTGGCAATGCTCCATGGGAAGAAGTATGTAAAGTAGCTCAACTCTAATTTTATATCCTGTTTGCTAGTATCCAAACCCATGACTCGTGACTAAGTATATAAGCCATAGTATTGTCTACTACATGTTGCTGCCACAGTAGATACCTTCAGACATACAGTAATAAAATCCTGACGCTATAATCAAAGTTTAATCACCAACAAAACTAATCTCCTGTCCATAGGATAAGAAAGTCATGTCTGATGGCTGTTGCTTTGGAAGAAAACCAGCAATCACATAAACCCGGATACTCCAAGTGAGCGAAGCAGTAGCCATGTCCACGGGGCACTCAAGGTCCTTATTATTATGACCACTATGGAACCTCAGACCCTCAGTGATCAGACATTTATTATTGATGCCATCAATAGGAGTGGCCCATTAAATTAGTTTTTGTGGCATTTTGGCAAACATAAAACCCTCTCTGTACAATATTTGCTTTACCCTATTTTTATATATTTGGCTATTTTTAGCTTATATCAAGGTAAACCTTCTCTTGCTTCAGGCAAACTATCTGATGCTGTCAGGTCTTTCTAGTCATGACTCAAGTGGTAGACAATGCTCACTGACACATGAAATAGACGGTACAAGGCATAGATTTAGACTATGGAGAAAGAAAAGTACCTGCTTAGGGTTATCCTTAGGGCCAGCCATCTGCAGGGTCACGAATAGGACAATTCAGACTAGAATTCTCCCACACTTTATTGAACCAGCACAGACAAGTCCCTGCCTATAGCTAACCTACATTTTATGCTGCAGTTCTATTATTTATATTCATACAATACTTGTCTTTTCTCAAATTACCTGTCCCCATTCGCCTGTAACCCATCGAGGAGGAGGACATCGTCCCAAACTGCAGCGTATCCGGACCGGGGGTTTACTTTCTTCAGCACAGCTTGTGGATGGAAATGTTTTGGAGAGGTCACTGCTTTTACACTGAACAATTCGATGCTTAAATCCAGGACCACATTTTGGAGTACACTGCAAAAAAAAACAAAAACAAATTTATTGTTCATTGTATTAAATATAAAGTGTACTAATTTTATATGAACAGGACTGTCAAATGACGTGGCAACTAATACAGGTGTGAACAGGTGTTAAATTGGCCCTTTAAATGTGAGCATTGGTCCATTGTGGTCCTCAGTGTATTTCAGTTTGACAGCTTTGCTTCAAATGAAGGAACTAGTAGAACCTTCTCTATGTATTTACACTGCATATGTATGAAAATACTCACCTCCGCTCCTCTTCATCTTGATCCTGGCGCTTGTCTTTGGTAATCTTGACACGACAGGATAACCTAAAAAAAGAGACTTCTAAAAAGCAGCCTGGAGCACAGGGATGAGATGTCCGGCACTCCGGGCTGCTAATTATGCACGCCTCTCCTGTTAAGTCAACCCCCCCTCTACCAGCATGAGAGAGGGAGCTGCGAAGAGGCGTGAATAATTAGCATTCTGGAGCCCCAGACTTTGTTTCCCCGTGCCCCGTGCTGATTTTTATACATCTTTTTTTTAGGTGATCTCGGTTTCTCAAGATAAGCGAAGACAAGCGCCGGTATCAAGATGAAGAGGAGCATAGCTGAGTAATTTCCATTAATCAAGCAGGATAAACCATAGACACTCCCTCATAGACCTAGATACCATGTTAATATTGCAGTTAGATATTCTCTTAAAATGCCAAGCGAAGAGGCTGCAGACAAGAATGCTGAATCATCCAGCTCAGCCATCTTAAATTTCACAGATTTCACCATTTCAGTAAATGTTCTCTGGAAGGTATTGCACAAGATCAGACGGTGCCCCCCCCCCCCCCTCAGTCATCAAAGCATTTTGTTTTCTTATTTAGAAGTAAAGCTTTTTCCTTATAACTTGGGTCCCGATAAACCACTCTAACCATCTGTTTGAGATATTCAAAATCCCATTGAAGCCGCGTTGTACATCTAAATCTCAAATTACTCCCCTAGCGTGCCCCTGCCAAGGATATCAGACGTTCCAAGGTCAATTCCACTCTAATACTAAACATTTAAGAGTCTATCATAGAAGAGGTCCCATAGATGGTGTATCTCATTGCGCTCATTACATTACAAATCTAGCCGAACCCTTGACCCGATGCTGTCTCACTGAACCGGTCTTGTGATCTCACCTTTAAATAACACGAAGCATCACTTTCTGGCCAGTGAGATTAGTCATTTCTAGCGAAGGGATCACAGTGTTTCATGCTTGTTAAAATTAAAAGCAGCAATGTGTTTTACGAGGGAGATAACTGCACTCAACGGGACCAGTAATGGAATACAGAGCGATGGTGCTCATTTCTCTTGGCTTCACCAGGGGGTAAGATGAGGGTGACAATATCTCATCCTTATCCGAGAGTGAAGCCAACATTGTAGGAATCACCAGGGATTAAACAGATACCAAGGCAAAGGTTATATTCAATAACTTATAAGAAAAAAAATAATTCAATCTTTCTGAACTATCACAAAATATTTTTAAAGGGAACCTTTAATTTACTGGACCACTCGTACAGTAAAACCAACTATAAACCCTCATGAACTAGTTATTTATAGTCTAAAATTATCCTTTCCTAATAATGAAACCCATCAGACTCAACTCTGACACTACTGGTCCCTATGAGGTTTTTCATTAAACCCGAAAGTCACTGGTTTCAATGGGGTTCATTGTTTAAAGGATGAAGGATTGTAAACCAAGCACACTGACAAACTGTTGTGTGTCCCTTTTGGCAGGATCTACTCTTCTATTAGATTATTATGCCTTGTTTTTTGGTAAAATAGGCTGTTAAAATGATGCAAATTAACACCTATGGAGGCCGAAACCCACAGGATCATTTGCATGATTTTAAAAGCCTTTTTTTGTAAACACCAGGGCATAAAAAGCTAAAATAAGAGCAGATCTTGCCAGAGAGGGCACACACCAGTATGTCAGTATACTTAGTTTGCAATCCCTGATCCTGGTGGTAGATGTCCTCTAAAGGATATCTACCATCAAACTCCATCATAATAAACCAGGGTTTCTTACTCCTATATCCAGGCACCGTGACAGTGGTAATCTTTGTATATTCGTTTCCCATTGCCTCCTTCCTTCTAAAATCAACTTTTAAAATTATGCAAATGAGCTTGAAGGGTACTAGGGCGCATGCCAGTGCACAGTTTCAATGTTACAATGTGCAAGGAGCACTTCCCTCTCCCACTGTGTGCTGAAACGTCCTCTGCTGCTGTGAGATTTCAGGGGGAAGGTGCAGGGAGCAGGGGATGAGACAGTGTATGAGACAACATGTGAAGACACAGCGTGGATGGGCTCTGGTAACAACCCCAGAACCCTTCTGGCTCATTAGACTGTTAGACTGTGTAGCAGTTCGAGGGAGCAGAGTGAGGGTTAGACATGCTTCTGCACAGTGTAACATCCTGTGAAGCTACAGCATAGAGGGGCTCTGGTAAAGCCCCCCATAGCACTTCTGACTCATTAGCATAAGCTTAAAAGTTGATTTAAGAAGGAAGGCAGCCATCAATAAGGACATCAGGATGCATCATGTATTGGCAGCCATAGGATGCCAATACATGAAAACAATGGCATAACATGCAGCCATGAACTCACTGCTCTGCCAGCCAGAACCTAGCCATCTGTGCATTAGGGGCCCTAATTTTGCTTTGGGCCCCAGAATAACAAATCCATTATCTGCCATCATCATTATTAAATCACTAATAAAAGTGATTAAGGCCTACAATAGAGCAAAACCTGTGCTGACCAGCTCAGTGCCTGCCTTTATGCTAATTTCCACCCAATTCCCTGCTTTTATATGGGAATATACAATCACTAAAACTATTGAATGGGGTTAATGTAAACTTATAGATATGTTAAAATCCACACATCACTTTCTGAAAGTTCTACAAACTTTCTATAATTTAATTCCTTAAAGGAAATCTACCATCATAATCCATCATGATAAACCAGGGACATTACTCATAGATCCAGGCACTGTGACGGTGGGAATCTTTCTATATTTGTTATGCATGGCTTCTTTCCTTCCAAAATTAACTTTTAAAATTATGCTAATGAACCTGAGAGGCTATTGGGGCGGTTCTCACATCATCTCTGTGCTGCAGATTCATCAGCTGTTACACTGTCTCACATTGCCCCTTGGCCTGGTGTAATCTTGCTGCAGCAGAGGAAGTTTACACTGCACACAGTAGGAGGGGGATGTGCTCCTGTACAGTGTAACAGCCTGTGAAGCTACAGCATGGAGGGGCTTATGGTACTGCACCAGTAGCATTTCAGGGTCTTTAACATCATTTTAAAAGTTGATTTTAGAAGGAAAGAGGCCATGGATAACAAATATAAGAATATTCCCACAATCTATGTGCCTGGATCTATGAGTAAGTGCCCCTGGTTTATCATGATGGATTTTGATGGTTAATTTCCTTGGAATAAGATGTCTTGACAGTCAACCATCTACATCTTTAAGAAGCTGGCCATGGTTTTTTGTCCCTGGAGTACAAATGTTCCAGACTGAGAAAAAAAAACCTTATATTTATCTAGTGCTGAAAAACAAATGTGATCCCCCCGTTCTGGTATGCATGGATGTTTTTCCTGCACTGTGCCAATATGCTGGCATTTTCAGAACTGCTTTCATGTGGCACCCACTTACCACATTTTTGAGATAACAATGTTTTATTTAAGTTCTTTTTTTTTACAGTTCAATCAGTCTTCGTAGTGTTTTAGTAACCCCAGCACTTCAGAGGGGAAAAGCGAGCACATGTAGGTTCTTTTATGTGAGCACAAAATGCGGTATTATTATTATTACTATAGAGTGCACATTGTAATCTAATGAATTACTAGTGTGGAATGACAGCTAGGCTTCACAGTGTGCGTGCCGAAAAAGAACAAATCCGATCTGCTCTTTCTCAAAGCCATGGATTTCAGCAAAATGCGGAGTTATCTCCGCTGTATACCACTGTCAAGCTGTTACATTCAGAGCAATCTTTGTTTTCTAAGAAACATAAACCTATCATGGCTTCTAGGAAACACTGCAAGCGCTCTCCTACTGTTTTCATCAACCCCAAAAATACTCCAGACTGAGGATCTGCAGGCCATGCCAGAATGCAACTGGGGATTTTAACCATCTCCTACAGTTTACGGCCCCATCCAATAATTATGGTACATCTGTGCTGGAGAAAATTGAAGAGTTTTATGTTTATCGTGAACAGTAAATTATTGGCGTGGAATTATCTGGCTTCGGAGACGTGATCCGTCGAAAACTGATTGGAGATTTTATTACTAAAAGCCGACATGGTAATCTTAGAATTAGTTTTTAACTACTTTCACTCCTCTATCATCAAGATGTTTTTTTACCATCATTCTAAAAGCCACCAAAGGGTTCAGTCACACACAGTCAGTATATAAAGGAGAATGAAAATAATCCACGATACATTATCTGGTCAGGAGGAGGAGATTCACGCCTAGATCTACCACCAGGATGAAGGATTGTAAACCAAGCACACGTACATGCTGGTGTGTGCCTCCTCTGGCAGGATCCAGGACTCTTTTAGCTTCATATATCGTTGTTTCTACAAAAAAAGAAAGGCTCATTTCCTTTTTTATAGCATTTTATTGTAATAACTAGGGCTTAACAAGCTAAAAGAAGAGCAGATGCTGCTAGAGGGGGCACACACCAGCACATAACTGTGCTTGGTTTACAAACCTTGAACCTGGAGGTAGATGTCCTGTCGCTATCTGCAATGCAGCAGTGTTACCCTGCTAGCGTTACCGGAACCCTCCAATAACGCTAGCAAATGGTCGGTGTATCCATGAGGGGGCGGTTCAAGGTGCTCCCTCTCCCCTGGACTGCCCCACCCACTCCATAGGTGATGACTGATGAGCGTAATGCAGCGTCATGCAGCAGTCGGCCCTGCCCCCTCATGAATACGCTGGACCGCGCTTAAAGGTTTCCATTGTATTCTGTAGCAGTGTTTGAGAGTTCCGATAACGCTAGCAGTATACCGATACTACATCGCAGATAGCGCTAGCAGCTTTTTATATGGGTGACAGGTCCTCTTTAAAGGTCAGGCTCAGTTCACTTCTTCACTTGAGGTTTCCAAAATATTTATTAAAGGGAACCGGTCACTTCCTTTAGACCCCTTAACCACAAAGAGTACCTTATATGGCATGATTAATGCATTCTGGAAGTGTTCTTATAACCGGGCAACACTGCAGCATGCCTTAATAATCTGCATATATTCCAGGTCTTTCCTCCAGTCAGGGAGGTGGGGAGCTGGATGAGCAGACAGCCCGACACGCCTCCTGGCGGCTGTTTGGACATCAAACCCCGCCTTCTGCCATCCCATCTGCCGTCCATGCCCTGCCTCCTTAATTTCCCACTCCACAGTTGGTCTGCCAAGTCCTTGCACATGTGTCCTATCTTCTCTGGTCCTGCACAATCACGATGGGATGGACAGCAATGCATGTGCATGCGTGTGTGCGCAGGGCCAGAGAAGGAAGGACAGGAGGGGTTCGATATTTGCAACAGCAACATATGCAATTTAGGCATGATGACGTAATATAAAAACTATACTCAACTTGGCACCCCAGAAACCAAACATGTTCATCTTAAGAAAAAAAAAGGTTTGAAAATATACTTGGCTCACTGCCAACAAAGAATGTGAGTGGAGAACGTGGAGTCATCTAGTGAATTCTTTCTCTCACCGTCCTTCTAGCCATGAAGAGTATGCTCAGTGCACATACCTTGCGCCAGATTTGAGCAGCACGGCCAACTATGTGACTAGAAAGGAGTTGGAGAGGAGGAAGATGAGAAGAAGAATTTAGAAGAAGACTCTATGACTCTAACACTTTGGGGACCACCACTATGACTCAGGTTCTATGGCAAAGAACCAGGTATATATTCAAGCTTTACTCAACAACACAGGGGATTATTTTGAGAAAAACGTTTTTTGTTTGTAGGTGTTTTAAGCTGTCGTCAATTTGATTGGTGAAGCTAGATGACATGTTCCCTTTAAAGTCAAATATTTCATATTTTAAAATTCTAGGAGGAGACCTTAGTCTTGAAATCTAGCACCTTTAATTAAGTTGGCCACTAATAATGACATCATATAATGGTTCTAGCACAGAATGCTAATACCAGAGCTCTCTTTCGTCAGAATCTGCTTCTACGCTTTCTTCTACGCTGACCTCCATTCCTTAGACTGAAGGTCTTCATGTCATCGATACCACCTCTAAATCTGAAAACACCACTTATAAAACACTGTGCCGATTTTAAAACAACCTTTACGTTATGCTACAAAAAAAAGCCCCCCCCCCCTCCATGCCTACAAATTTAGGAGAGGCAATGTTTTTGTTCTCTACTTGAACATTAGCCTTCAGGAGATATACAGGGGAAAAAAATGTAAAAGCATTGGTTAGGATGTGTAAAAACGGATGATGACTTGTTCCAGTTGTCTCACCAGACTTTCCTAGCCTAGGGCAACCTTGGAGGTTGGTTTCAAGAATGTGTATAACTGTAAGTTAAGTAAGCATTTTTCATTGGAAGTCTCCCTTAGACAAGTGTGAATTGGATATACTGGTCTTTCTACACATCTACTATACTCATGGTATAAGATATAGATTATTAAAATATGTAAATCTTACTTCAGACCAGTCCAAAGCAACCCACTGAGGAGGACAAGACTGATTATTACAAGCTTCCTTTTCGATGGGCCGATGTGTTAAGCAGCTGATGTCATCCAATGTTTCTTCTTCAGAAGGTCCAATCCTCCGAATGCAAAGCACTGTCCGTGTACGCATTCCCCCATCACATGTCTTACTGCACTCAGTCCAGTCACCGATAAACCACCTGTAATGGCAGATATATATATAGCTCATATCGGATATTTAAGTAAAACAACTCAAACGCGTCCTTAAGAGTGCTTCAATAGCACTTTTAAACGTAGGGTGTAAAACAGTCTCAAGATGCTACCCCTTAGACCAGTGATGGCGAACCTTTTAGCGGCCGAGTGTCCAAAAAGAAACCCAAAACCCCCCCTTATTTATCGCAAGGTGCCAACCCAAAATTAAAGCAGTAACTTATTGCTCCCTGTTCTTCAACAATCACATTGGCCTCCTGAGGACAGCAACACAGTAGAAAGATGGAAAATTTGCATCATTTTAGCTTCTTTCCAGTGTCCCTCTGTAGACCTGTAGGGGCCAGCAGAAGGTCCTCCTGTCTATTTATTCTCCCTCTTCCTACAGTCCCAAGTAGTGAAGTAAGTATCAGAATATGTCTGAAAGCAGCATCTTTTAAGTTGCTTGGAACTGCAGGAAGATTCTTTGAGTCCTGTCTGGTGTGCTGGGGCAATGGCCCGGGTGCCCACAGAAAGGGCTCTGAGTTCCGCCTCTGGCACCCGTGCCATAGGTTTGCCACCACTGCCTTAGAATAAGAGAAGGCTGTGCACAAATAAGTACAAATGCAATTAAAGTTTATGGTGGGCACTACTGTACTCACAATACACTTTAAGTGCATTTGTACTACGTTGTACACAGTGTCCTTAAGAGTGATAGTCCAAATCAGACAGGGGATAACTACTAAAACATTTTGTATCCAAATTCTGAAAAATAATAGTGCTGGGGCCGGGGTATGAACCAGTTTCCAGCCTCACAGTGCTCATCCGCTTTCCTGTTGAGTCGGAGGTGCCAGGAGTGCCAAAGAGCAGATGGTTGTGACACTACTAGAACCAGGATCTAGAGCAGAATCCTACCCCAGCCCCCAGGGGTATTACAGAATTTTTAGAAAACTCTAGAAAAGATGTTAGTTATAACCCATGATTAAAAAAGTTACTACTTGCTACAATATTAAGAGTTCTGGACAATTCTAAAACTCTCCGGAATACAACTTGAGGGTATTCTTATTCGAAGAAAATCTGAGACACAACTTGCTAATAACATGATAAAACTGTCATGTTTATGCACCACCGGCAGAATATTGAGCTGACACATTACTTCCGTTATTTATCTACGTCCTGGCATGTTCCGTAACGACAGCAATGTAACATAAAAGCAGTTTAACCTTTTAGCAGGTCTTGGAGTGAAATGGCTTTCTATCAAAATAAAGGAACAAAAGTCTTCCAAAAACATGGAACGACACGCTGCTCCAACCTGGAGGGCCGCCAAAACGTTGACATTTTTGTCATGTGCACGGTTTCACATTGTGTTTTGTTGCCTCTAAGGAGGAGTCATGAAAAATAAGTTACATACGTTTCATTCATCCTACATCAGAGTGTGAAATTCTTTATTATCACATGTTGACAGGTTTGACATTTTCGGTGAGAGGCCAGTTAGATAATACGCTACATGTTAAACTGGTTTGGAGTTATCGGACGGTGCAGGCAACAGTATGGTACAAGGAAAGTAACATAGCCAGGATTCTCTTACAATCCCTTTCGAACCTTATCATAACCATCTGTTGACTTTCATGTAGAGCTCAGAATTTTCAGGAATTACTCTTGTAAGATAACCATTTCAAGAATGAGCCGAATCTTAAGTTGTATGTAAAGATAAGACGAGACAGCAGTGACCAGAGTAATGGAGGCGCAGCCAATATTTTCCTCGAGAGATCGCACCATTGTTAGAGAATGGTGCTCACGGGGGGAAACGTTTCAGACTGCTCAACCTTAGCTCGACAGCCTTTGCCCCACTAAGGTTCAAGGGAGGCTGCTTCGAATAAACCAATACCAAATGTTTGAGACACTTCATCCTTCACATATGCAAAAGGAGAAATAATGTTTAGCTGGATAGATTTATCATGTTCATGGACTGTCAAAATCCTCAGCTGAACAAATGGTAAACAGCCTTCAGCTTCAGACAGAAGCACTCCAGCAGAGACCACAATAAATCCTTAAAATTAACAACAAAACTTTTTCTTGAGACTTAAGTCAATTTCTTCTTGCTACAAAACACATTTTACTCATAGACTCCAGAGATATCTCTCTGTGCTGTGCACTCTGGACCCTGCCCTGACCGCTATAATACTTTTTTTGTTCTCAAGTTACATATATCTATTGTAATTTTTTGGGGCAAAACAAACATAAAAATAAAACAGATAAACATCAGGAGCAGGGAAACAGCAGGAAGGAAGCCTCAGAAGTCTATCAACAGAGCCTCCCCTATAAAAGTCCAGCAGCAGTGCCCCCCCCGCCCCCCACCAGACCCCCCCCCCCCCCGCAGCAGAGCCCCCCCCGCCCAGCACCGGAGCCCCCCCCGTCCAGCAGCAGAGCCCTCCCCGTCCAGCAGCAGAGCCCTCCCCCCCGTCCAGCAGCAAGCCCTCCCCGTCCGACGCAGAGCCCCCCCTGTCCAGCAGCAGAGCCCTCACCCGTCCCAGCAAGTCATAGCCCCCTCCCCGTCCAGTCAGCAGAGCCCTCCCGTCCAGCAGCAGAGCCCTCCCCGTCCAGCAGCAGAGCCCTCCCGTCCAGCAGCAGAGCCCCCTTAAAAATAATGAACTTAGTACAGACAACCTAATGAGAAAGCTATGCAGTCTAGAAAGTAGAGTGGGCATTGAGTCACTGCCATTTAAGTACATGTAAGGTTAACTTCTCATTATTTACTTGACAAGTGGCCCCTGGACAACAAGTCCCTATTTGTCAGTGTGATACTTACTCAGGTGGACATAGCTCTGTGTTACAAGCCCTCTGGTTCTCTGGTGGCTTACTGTCCAAATCACAGTAATTATTCTGAACAACGGAGTTATCATCCAGTCTCTTACACACGACCTCTTGCCTCTGGATGCCTGCAAAGAAATTATATGCCAAATTAAAACATATCAGTATGCTGCTCTCAATACACATGTACACAAGAGCCATTACAGGGCCTTTGATGGTTCTACAAATGTCCCGAAACCATAGGTTGAAAGCAGGGATCCTCCATTCCTCAAGAAGCTGATTCTAGTACAATATGTAGGAAGGGATTCCAGACTTGTAGGGGCAATAATATTCATACAGCCCAGAGCCCATTACAGCTCATTAATCTGCCCCTGTATCCAAGTCAGAGGGACCCAAAAACCTACGATGCAATTGTTGACCCTGTGCCATGTTGGAAAAAATACATTACAATTTATTTCCAAAGGATAGTAGCAGCAAGGTGAAGTAAAAAAAAACTAAAAATATATCTCTTTTTGAAGAGATATCGTGATTGGTAACACATCATTGTACAGATCCTTCTGAACTATGACTGGAGAAAGGTTCGGATACCATAGAGATTTTGTAAATTCTGTTGACAAGTCTTTAGTGGTGGATTTACAACTTCGATTATATGACATAAAGAATTGAAACCTACATGGAGACTTCTCCTCTAAGCGCCAGCTGGAGAGCGGAATACATTTTCTCTTTTGTTAGTTTTTAGCTGCGGGCGATCCGACCTTCTCCTAATTACATGGTTGTAATCAAATTAGGGAAAAGATGCTTCCCGTGTTAAATAAAATATGATCATTCACTGTGGGAAAATGCCACCTCCCAGCAGCAGAAAAGCTTCCCTTACAGTTTTGGTAATCAATCGTTCTAAAGCGCTGTCACTTCTCGTTTCGCACCTCCGATATTGCCCCTACATTCACCACAGCACGCTTGCCAAAATTAGGCCGTTCAACTATAGTGTAAAAAAAACCCTTCATGACAACATCAAAGTCTCACAAGGACTTCTTCCTTAAAATCGCAAGCTGTGTTGGACACCAAAGGTTGATTTTAAATGGGATTCTTGGTTATTAAACAAATTTTCTGCCCTTATAAAAAAAAAAAATCAGAATTGATTGATGAAATCTCCATTAAAGAGCTTCCTCTAGTAATGAGGTTAAAATGAAAAAAGGGTCTTGCGCCCATAAAGGGACACCGTCATTAAATGTTACCCCATTATACTACCACCTACAGAAAGTAGGGTACGAAATGATGCAGTTTAAAGAGGACTTTTTAGAAATCTCTCCAAATTTTTTTTGTCCCCAATGTATCCAAGTAATCTTAATACTTTGTTTAACGCATTGATCCAAAGTCCAATAGGAATACTACAAACATAATTGTAAATTATAAAGAGTTAGGACTTATAATAAGTCTCTCCAAAGACAAAGACCTCAAACATTAGGTGACCATGTCTCGGCCATGGTGTTGTTGATGTTCCTCAGGATTTAGTTTCCTGATTACAAGTCTATGACTACAAGGCACTTAAATGGGTTTTCCCATGAAACAAGTAAAGCCCTAACCAAAGGAAAGGGCCTAACTTGCTAATCAGTGGTGGTCTCCACAGATCATGAGAATAGGGGATCCGATGGGGTCTGATGCACCTCCGTAAGACCCCTTGTTGCTCCCTGAGATGAGCGGAGCAGCCAGTCACACATGGCTGGTCTGTCCGGTTTACCTCTATAGAGCTGACAGAGATTGCAGAGTACGGCACACGACAATCTCCATCAGCTCCATAGAGATGAATGGGGCAACCCGGCCATGCACAACCAGCTGCTCCGCTCATCTTGGGGACTGACGAAGAGTCCAATGGCGGTCCATTGGACCCCAATTTTCATGATCTGTGGTGGAAGGGCGGGGTCTCATCACCAAGACACCCACCGATCAGAAACTTAGGCCCTATCCTGTGGATAGGGCCTAACTTGTTTTGTGGGAAAACCCCTTTAACACTGGAGCATGTTAACAATACTGAGCAGTCACAAAAAAAATGTTGGCATAAGATTACAATTTGTAAGCAGAACCCTTGAACCTGGTGAATTGTGCACCAATAAACCCATAACAAGCTGGTTAGACCAGACATTCCTTCTGACAGCCTCATCAAATCATGGCATGTTCATCGTTTTGCCAGTACCTTTTGTCTACTCAGTGGAAAAAGCTGCTTTATATTTAAAGGATTCTTTCAAGATACTAAATTATAAACACAATTTTCATTAAATGAGAGTTTACGAGGAGTATAATGTGTCTGAAGTTTTTGGACACCAGTTTTGGCTTCTTTTTATCCCATTGCCCTTCTTCAGTCTGAATGAACAAAGTTCATTTTGGTGTCTCAAAAATGAAATATTGGGTTAGTAACTACCAGAAGCAGAAAACTGGTTCTCAAAGTTATTGTACAACCATAAAAATCCACTCTCACCTTGAAAGGCTCTAGATATTGCTGACCTTTCAACATTGAAAGGTATTTATCAGTGATGATAGGTTCCAAAAGAGCATGTAATACTCAATACAAATCAGATTCTGGTTAGTCCTCAAATCGTTTTACTACTTTATAATCCTTTAGTTTATCTTACATGGCTCCCTGCCAGAATACTGTGATGAGTCCCGGGGGGAGGGAGCTCTTCAAAACTAAATATATGTCTGCAGGAGGAGAGAGAGGATCTGTGAGGGGCTGAGTTGAAAAGGAGTAAGAAGAGATGCTGTAAAGAGGAGGGATGTGATTGAGCAGACCATTTAGAATTTAAAGCTTCCCCTCCCCAGGACTCAGCACAGAATTCTGGCAGGAAGCCAGGTAAGGGTACATGGAGAGGGCCAGGAGGAAGAGATGGGAAGGGTAAACGATCCTCACCCTCTATAGGGAGATAAGCATCCTGACTTGGTCACACCGCACCATGACTAGAAACAATCGACTTCTATTGCAGTCGTGATCTGGCCCAATTGGTGTGGCCAGGTCACGGGCACAGTTCCGGCTGTCTGAATGTACCCTAAAATAAACTATAGGATTGTAAAGTAGTAAAATGATTTAAGGATTAACCAAAACAGGATTTATATTGAACATTACATGCCCTTTTGGAACCTGTCATCAACGAAAAATGCTCTTTATTATGACAGGTTCCCTTTGAGTTTGGTCATACCTATCAATCTGATACCCAGAAACCCTACTGGTCCAATGTTGTTGGTAGTCATGGCACAAAGTCAATATGGAATTCCTTCATGGTATTGGCTGTTATACATGTGCACAGAGTTATTCAAAATTTCGGCAGATCAAATTAAGATTGAGTTATTGAACTTCAACGTTCCCAAAGTAGGCGTATCTGGTAGCGGGTATCTGCACTCTATCTCATGTGAACACGTGCAAGCTTTACTGAGCTGTGCCTGCATATATATGGAGCAGATTGAAAGGTATGCACTGTAGGCTTTGGTGTTCATAGAGCTCATCTACATTAATACTTTAAAGTATACCAGTAGCCACCACTAGGGGGACAGGCTCCAGCTTACCAAAAAATTACCTTGAGTGTGAACCCTAAACTCTTCCTAATACAGGCAGTGCCCGGGTTACATACAGGATAGGTTCTGTAGGTTTGTTCTTAAGTTGAATTTGTATGTAAGTCGGAACTGTGGAATTGTACATAAGTTTCATATGATGAAAGCACATCACACTGGGCCTGTTAAAGCAGAGTACTGTCAGATGGTGTGAATATGCTTCAAGCGGTGATTGCCTGTAGTCACTCTAGCTGGAAGGCATGTTATGTGAGCTGGAGCTGTGGTGTATATTCAATATATATGGCCCCTATATACCTTGTATTAATCCTGAATATGCAGTACTTTGTTTAGATGCACTTATAGCCATGGGAATTGATACTCTGTAGTACAGCATTTAAAGTGAACCTATCACCAGGAATGTCATTTTTAGCTGGTGACAGGTTCCAATAGCCTATGCTATACTGATTTTAAACATGCCTTTGACGGCATTCTAAAAAACATTTCAGTACCTTATACAAGTTTATTTCACATTACCAGCAGCATGTGGCAAATCTCTGGGTAGGGGGCAGCTGCAGCCTGTGTGTGCCAGTGTCTCCCCATGTATTCTTCCTCTCCTCCACACCATCCACACATGGACATGACAGGAAGTGGGGAGGGATCTACATGAGTGGGGAGGAGTGGAGACAAACAAAGGCACAGGCTGCAGCTGCCCCTCCACATGCTGCTGGCAGGGATACATTTTCACCCTCTCAGATAAAAATTGTTGTTTCCAGAATTCACTCTTTTATGTGATATCTCTCCTGTTAACCCATAAAAAACTCTCCTCCAAGTCATGTAACTTTGTACATGTTGAAGTGTCACTTCAAATGTACAAAGTTACCAATAAATTGCAAAGTTCCCCAAACCACAAAGATACAGTAAAATAAAAGTCATAGAGTAATAGCATTCAATGTGTCCTATTAACAATGAAAGAACAGAGGAGGATTGCAGAAGCCGCTCACCTATTGTTCTGCACCCCCTTTGGGTCACTGGTGGCTGTCCGAGGGAGACAACATAGACAGTCATAACAAAAGCAGCTTCTATGGCACATAATGTAGGGCCAGGATATTCTGTAATACCCCAAACAGTCGTTTCTTCCTAAGAGAAGCATTATCCTGTCTCGGTATTTTGCCAAAGGTCAAACAAACTAAACAAACAGAGAATTCCAGAGGACCAGTGCACTTTTAGGAAAAAAACGTCACGAATGAGGCAGGGGCTTAAGTGCTAGATCTCATGTCTGTCTGTCACATATTACAATGGATCAAGCAAGACGTGCAGTCATTGTTACCATCTATTAGGTAAGGGCCAATATCAATATATGCCAATTGCTTAAAGGCTTTTATTTATATAAAACTTTTATTTTTAAAGATAGCTGTCATAGCTTATCTCCTCCCCCTCCCTGTACAATGACCTCTATATAGATAACACTGATCCCATATACATTCATACTGACAATAGATGAGTGTCAAGCTTATCCTCACCCCCCTGCACAATGACCTATTATAGATAACACTGACCTATCATACATCACTATGACATTATAGATGATACACAGCTGTATCTCCTCCCCTCCTGTACAATGACCTTATATAGATAACCTGACACCATCATACATCACTATGACAATAATGATGTCACCGCTTATCTCCTCTCCCTGTACAATGCACTCATATAGATAACACTGACAATCATACATCACTACTGACCAAGATGATGTTCACAGCTATCTCCTCCACCTCCTCTACATGACCTCTATATAGATAAACACATGAACCATATACATGATACTGACAATAATGATGTCACAGCTTATCTCCTTCCCCTCCTGTACGAATGACCCCTTAATAGATAACACTGACCCATCATTCATCATACTGACAATAGATGATGTCACAGCTTATCTCCCCACTCCCTGTACAATGACCTCTATATAGATAACCACTGACCATCTATACATCACTACTGACAATAGATGAGTCACGCTTATCCCTCCCCTCCGACACAATGACTCTATATAGATAAACACTGACCCATCATTACATCCTACTGACATATATGATGTCACAGCTTATCTCCTCCCCCTCCGTGACAATGACCTCTATATAGATAACACTGACCCATCATTACATCATACTGACAATAGTATGATGTCACAGCTTATATCCTCCCTCTGTACAATGACCTCTATAATAATAACACTGACCATCATTACATCCACTACTGACAAGATGATGTCACAGCTTATCTCCTCCCCTCCCGTACAATGACCTCTATATAGATAACACTGACCCATCATACATACTACTGACAATAGATGATTGTCAACAGCTTATCCTCCTCCCTCCCTGTACAATGACCTCATATAGATAACATGACCCATCATTACATCACTACTGACAATAGATGATGTCACAGTTATTCTCCTCCTGTACAATGACCTCTATATGAGAACATGACCATCATTACATCATACTGCAATAGATGATGTCACAGCTTAATCTCCTCCTCCTGTACAATGACCTCTATATAGATAACATGAACCATCTACATCACACTGACAATAGGATGATGTCACAGCTTAATCTCCCCGCCTCCCTGACAATGACACTCTATAAGATAACACTGACCCCATCATACATCACTACGTGACAATAGATGATGTCAACAGCTTAATCTCCACTCCCTGTACAAAGACCTTCATATAGATAAAATGACCCATCATTACATCCTACTGACAATAGATGATGTCCAGCTCTATCCTCCTCCTCCTGTAAATGACCTCTATATAGATAACACTGACCCATCATTACATCATTACTGACAATATATGATGTCACAGCTTATCTCCTCCCCCTCACTGTATCAATGGTCCCCCTATATAAATAACACGCACCCTATTAACATCACTACTGACAACAGATGAGTGTCACCCAGGACTTATCTCCTCCACCTCCCTGTACATGACCTCTATATAGATAACACTGACCATCATAACATCACTACTGACAATAGTGATGTCACAGCTTATATCTCCCCCCCCCTGTACAATGCCCTCTATAAGATAACACTGACCCATCATTCACATACTGACAATAGATGATGTCACAGCTTATCTCCCCTCCCTGTACAATGACCTCTATATAGAAACACTGATGCATCATATCACTACTGACAATAGATGATGTCACAATATCCTCTCCTCTGTTACAATGACCTCTATATAGATAAAATGACCCATCATTACATCACTACTGACATAGATGATGTCACAGCTTATCCCTCCTCTCCCTGTACAATGAACCTCTATATAAGATAACACTGACCCTAACATCACTACTGACACTAGTGATGTCAAGCTTATCTCTCCTCCTCCCTGTACAATGACCTCTATATAGATAACACTGACCCCATCATTACATCACCTACTGACATAAGATGAGTGTCAAGCTTATACCTCCTCCCCTGTACAATGACCTCTAATAGATAAACATGACCCCATTACATCACTACTGACAATAGATGATTGCAGCGTTAATGCCATCCCCCTCGCCGGGTAAACTTGAACGCCTAAGACATAACACTGACCCATCATTACATCACTACTGACAATAGATGATGTCACAGCTTATCTCCTCCCCCTCCCTGTACAATGACCTCTATATAGATAACACTGACCCATCATTACATCACTACTGCTATAGATGATGCCACAGCTTATCTTCTCCCCCTCCCTGTACAATGACCTCTATATAGGTAACACTGACCCATCATTACATCACTACTGACAATAGATGATGTCACAGCTTATCTCCCCCTCCTCCCTGTACAATGACCTCTATATAGATAACACTGACCCATCATTACATCACTACTGACAATAGATGATGTCACAGCTTATCTCCACCCCCTCCCTGTACAAAGACCTCTATATAGATAACACTGACCCATCATTACATCACTACTGACAATAGATGATGTCACTGTTTCATGGACTAAAGAGGAAGCACAGCTCAGTGATTGGTGGTCCTGACACTATGACATCATACCTCCAGCACAGGTGGCCGAACACTCAGACCAGGGGAGGTGATGCCAAGAAAATCCAACTTCATTATCTCCGCTGCCAGTGCGAGTGATGGGGACATTAAATTTATATCGAATTCCCATGTTCTGTTCTTGTAGCAGAATCTAAAAAATAAAAAATTGTACAAATGTGTTTTTAGAATTTTTTTTTTTTTTTTTAAAGGGTTTGAGTTTAGTAATGTTCACTTAGATACTTGACTATTTCATTACAAGGCAGCCTTCTGTAATAAAATCTACAATAACTTTACAATCAATCAGTTTCTACTCTTATGTATGGGCTTTGGTTCTTCTTAGAAAATCAAATTACTAACTTAAGCATTTCTTAGCAAAGCCAATATACAAGTCAGTGAAATTTCCTGCTTCACTGAAGGAGTAAGAGGAAAGTTTACTGACCATATAAGGCCGCTTGTACAACTGCAAACCTTAGCTTGAACGTATTTGTAGTGTTCACTATGGTAACGAAAGAATCGCAGGGAAAAAGAAGAACTTAGATATTTCTGAGAGTCCTTAATACAGTTTCAAAGACCTGAAGCTAGCCAATCGCTATTGAGACCTGATCTATCCCGACCATGAATGATGGCCCACTTTACTAGGTCCATCAAAGGCATACAGTAGTAAGGTTCTCCACTGCATATCTAATTTGTCCCTCTAACATTTTATCTCAAGTGTCTTGTAGGCACCCTCCTGACATTAAAGGAAACCTGTCCCCGCTGTTTGAAAAAAATGAGCATTAGACAGGTTCCCATAGAGTTTTATGGCCTAAGGGCCCCCTTTTTTTTTTTAACTAACTTGATGGATGGTCACAAGTGGAGAAAATGAACTTTGATTCTCTTCCTGGTAACCAGACAGAGTCCAGAGAGTTGGACTGGACATATATTCACGCTTGAGTCTTCAGTCACCTCCTCAGCACGTCATCAGTACCTCCTCATTCAACTTCCCCTTCCCGATATGTCAATTGGCGGTCTTGCCGAACTCTCGCACATGCGCATAAGCCGCTTGCCGCTGTCATGCGCAGTGACCGGTCAACGCCCTCCGCCACTACGTATGTAGAAGGGGATGCTCAGATGCTCACTGCACATGACAGCGGCAAGCGGCTTATATGCATGATGTCAGCGAGACGACCAAGGGACATATCAGAAAGAGGGAGTCTAATAAGGAGGAACTGATGATGTGCTGAGGAGGCGGCTGCTCAAGCGTTGGTATACGTCCAGTCCGACTCGCTGGATTCTCTACCTAGTTACCAGGCAGAGAATCAAAGTTCATTTTCTCCACTTGTGACCATTGATCAAATTAAAATAAGGTCTCCTTAGGCCATAAAACTCTATGGGAACTTATCTAATAGTATTTTTTTTCAAACAGCGGTGATAGGTTCCCTTTAAGCATTGAATAATCAGTCATTTAAACTGTTTTGTTACCACCGTCCCAACATAAAGCATTGGATCACTAATCATGAAGGGTGACTTGCTGGCTCCCTCCCGACACCTAGCATTGGATCACCAGTCATGCAGACTGGCATGGTGGCCCCCTCTCTATGCCAAGCATTGGATCACTGGTCATAAAGGCTGGAATTGCTGACATCCTCCTGGCACTCAATACGAGGTGAACATGTCCCTCTTCCTCCATTCCAGGCACTCATGGAAGCTTTAATTGAAATATCTTTTTACCATTACTATAAGGCTTTCTGTTGTTGGTCCTAAGGCCTCGAGTGATTCTGGTTCATCAGCTGGGCGTTTGTAGTGAAATGCGGTTCCGGCAACATCAAACTTCCTTGGCCAGTCTATGGTCCATGCACCATTTATAAAATAGTCATCAGAGTCCGATTTCAGTGCTGAGGCAAAGAGAAAAATGTTAGACCACTCCAGACTACTACTACTCTAGAAAAAGAGGAAAACCTAAGAAGTGGTGACCAACCAGGGTAATAGTTTTTTAAGCATTTTGGTAAATTTTGTTTGGTATGGAAGATACCAATCACTAATCATCTATTCACATTATAAGGTATACGTTTTTTATGAGACAATTTCCAGGAAAATACACCTGCCCATGAGAACATGATGAAGAGTTCAATGTGTTGACACAGCCTCCAAATTCCCCAGATCTTAAAAGTTTGTCCGATCTGTCAGTTTTTCCTAGAATAGGCCAAATCAGATTGGCTGGGGTCCAACATCATTGGGTGTACAGCCCCAGAAAACTGACAAATACATCAAAATCAGGATTGTATGGTAGGAAACCATCAACATTATATTCTCAGGGCCCACCCCAGGATATATATATTCAGGGGTCCTCATCATCTTGGACAAAAAAAGGGGACCATTCAGCAGATTTATTCTGAATGGAAATCGCTCAACTGTTTTCTGGGCAGGTCCTAGCACTAAAAAAACGAATTCTACCTGAAGCCCCAGATGGTTTTGTACTCGTGAAACATACCCAGAAAACAGTTGAGTGACTTCCCTGTAATATGGCTAATACATGAAGCCATACATAAAGTTAACTTGGCTAAACTTACCGATATAGTTCTTTGACATAGCAACTTCTTTAATTTCAATGTGAACAGAACCTCGTGGAATCTGAACGACTTCCATGTAGCCTACAAGGCAAAACTTAGCTTGTCATCACTAGTTCATTCAGATGTTACATTTCTTCGACTATACGGCATGCCGATAAGGCCTCTAGATGTGATTCTTAAGTCCAACATTCACGTGGATGTAACGTAGAGTGGTTGATGCATGAAAGTCGCTTATCTATGTGTGGGCTTACTGGATTTATAGGAAGAACTTAGACTTTCTGTCCACCATTCTCCCGATAACTGGTGGTCCAGCTGGGACCCTCAGTGATCTGACACTAATCCCCTATTCACAATATAAGGTATAAGTTATTTTATGGGACAATTATGGAATAATTTGCAGGATAATACACCTGCCTTGCAGTAAAACCTGTGTTGACCAAGCCTCCAAATTCCCCAGATCTTCAAAGTTTGACTTTGTCCAATCTGTCCGTTTTTCCTAGAATAGGTCAAATCAGATTGGCTGGGGTCCAACATCATTGGGTGTACAGCCCCATAAAACTGACAAATACATCAAAATCAGGATTGTATGGTAGGTCATAAAAAACTCTGAAATAAGTAACAATCTAAAACAGATGATTGAGAGGCAAATGAGTCTCCTTTATTAATGGCCTCTTGTGGGGTTACAACTATTAACATGTTTCTTTCTTTGCTTCAAGCTCAAGGCCTTGAAAACATTTTGATGGAGATATCCTAATAGCAAATAACTAACGTGTTCTATTAGACTCCCTAATAAATGCCAGGGTATTAAGAAGACATTCGCATGAGTCAGTGCTATACTTCAATAACACTAAGACGTATGTCCTGAAGAAATCTAGACATGTTCCGTGAGCCGTAGCTCTACCACTTACAATCAAACCTGATCAGAGTGTAGGTGTCTAACAAGTGCAGGTTTACCAAGAAAAAAATATATAAATGAGATGCCTACATTTACACCAATATACAATATATCGGTACCACCACATGTCAGGAGTACAGGGGTCCTGCTGTGAGCCCTATTCAAAAGCAGCAGTTTAGAATGTGCATTTCTCATCCATCCAAACTCTTTGAAGACAACCGAGATATCAGAGTGAAGTATTCTAATACCCTTAGAAGATATGTAGACATTGGATGATATGGAAATGCTTATGATCAACCACCTCTAAATGGGGGACAATGGACTTCTGTTACCATGATTAGGGGAGAGTAATATTCCATCAGACACTATTATCATCTATCCTGTAGATGGTTTTATGCTAAAACTAAAACTTTAATAATCATAGCATCTTAGAAACTACAGAAGTTAACGGACAGAAGAAAAACATTGGGGGAAAAAAAAGTCATTCCACTTCATTATCAAATAATAAGCTACGAAAAGCAATACCGAACCCCAAAATGTATTCACTCTAGGGAAAATACAAATCTGGAAATTTGAAGAGATCATTTAACTAATTTTAGGATATTAAATGTTTCTTCCATTTATGTGCTTACCTCCCCGAGGCAAGGATTCATTGAAGAATCCTTCTATTGCTTCACAAGTGCTCCCGTCTCCACCGCATACACGACACCGATCTTCTTTGGCGTCAGAGCCCAAAATGTTGTCACAGCCTACGTGCTATGGAATCGATACATGGAAATTTCAGTTGACTAATATCTCAATACACTGATCCCCAATGTACAGTAATTATTACGTTCATTATTAATGCAAGTTAAAAGTCTTTGAAATAAACACCCAAAAATGGTCTTCTCTGAACAGTATGATGGAGATCAGGATTGATTATCTACATTTAATTGCATTCCTCTTGCACTTTTTCATTCCTTTTTAGTCTGAACAATCTTTATGAATTTCTGTTCACATCATAATTTGTATTTATCAGTTCTAAAAAATAGTCCCTATCAATGGCCCTATGGTGTTATAATGGGTTGCGTTGGGTGGTAATAATGGGTTGAGTCAGGGCAGAGGAGAGAGGATGTGGAGCATTTCTGTTCCAAAAGCGAAGACTATAGTCAGATAGGAGAACAACCCAATGCAATTCCTGAAAAATTAATCCTTTTTTTTACAATATACATGGAACATAAGCAAGAATAAGTTTTAGCTTTGACATGACTGATACTTTCTGCTCCCTATAAGTTTATGGAGAGTTAGTGGATAATTAGCACTTACTCCACCCTTATAATTTTTCAGATTATCACACAATGACAGAAATTGTACAATAACTGTAAAGCGGTTTTTTTATATATAGGATTTACAATTTATAACTAGTCACCTTGCACTCTCCATTGATGCAGATATCCAGGGAGTCCGCGTTGCACCGAGTTCCGTCTATAACAGCTGGGGCCCGTTCAGTGTAAAAATTATAGCCTTCAGCCAAACAGTTTAACGCACAAGATTTAACACCACCTATGATTGCAAGAGGGACACAGACGTAAAGATTTTATATGCGGCCTGCCTCGCGTCAAACTGCAGTTATCGTAAGGAGCGGGTAGTAGTGTTTAACACTCTTAAGCTGCCGCTGTAACACTTTTCACGAAAAAACCTTTCTTCAAATTAAACAGTAACACGTTGGACGATTAGTAAGAGCAATTATATAGATGAAATTTTACGCACACTTCATAAGTTATGTCAGTAAAAACCTAAGTCCGCCCCTTCCCAGAGGAGTCTATAAAGTAGAAAGTCAGAATTATTAATATGATTTTGATAATAACTCCACCTATGCAGTGAACAGATGTGGCTGCCTTACAAAACGGAAGCAGTAACGTTAAACCGGTTTTCCGACTATTAATTTTTTGGGGAGGAGAACACTTAAGGCTGGCTGACACCTGCACATGCTTTTTTTCCATTGTTTTGACCTGTAATAGATCCCATTGACTACACAAAGGTGGGTTCAGATTTTATATAGTAGTCCGTAACTTCCACGGACTAAAATCTCTTGCATTTTGTTTTTGTTCCCCCAATTTATCTCAATCCCTCACTTCACAATGTATACCCTGCTGCCAGCAATTGGCTACAGTAGTTAGGACGCCATCACTAGAGTGGGAAGCACAATCACCGACAAAGACCCAAAACACTTGAAGACATCGATGGTTAGTTTCTAAGAAAAAAAAAACAGACCACTTTTTTTCCGTTTAAAATGTTTCTTTTTAAGAGGCTTTGGTTTTAATAGTTGTCATCAAGAACAGTCAGTACGATAACTTTGTATTGTCAAAACAAGTTGGAGAGACTGAGAGGGCAGCAGGGTGAGTGGTTAGCACTACAGCCTTGCAGCTCTGGGCCCTGGGTTCAAGTCCCATTCAGGTCAACATAATAATAATAATTCCTTTATTTATATAGCGCACACAGATTATGCAGCGCTGCAAAGACTTTGCCAAATCAGTCCCTGTCCCCAATGGGGCTCACAATCTAATCAATCTACCAGTATGTTTTGGAAGTGTGGGAAGAAACCGGAGGACCCGGAGGAAACCCACGCAAACACAGAGAACATACAAACTCTTTGCAGATGTTAACCTGGGTGGGACTTTAACCCAGGACCCCAGCGCTGTAAGGCTGTAGTGCTACCCACTCATCCACTGTCTGCAAACAGTTTGTATGTTCTCTCCATGTTTGCGTGGGTTTCCTCTGGCTCCTCCGGTTTCCTCCCACACTCTAGAACATACTAGTAGGTTGATTAGATTATGAGCCCCATGGGGACAGGGACTGATCTGACTCCGTGCAGAGCTGCAGAATCTGTGTGCGCTATATATACAAAGGAATTAAGAGGTTGACCAAACAAATTGAAATGCTCATTGGTTACAAATGAAGAGTTCAGAAAAATTTCTGACTGTTCCAACAGTCTCTTTTGTAATCCTCGATAGCCAGGGATAAGTCAGGAGAATTAATTCACATACCCGGATGAGGTGTTATTTCAAAAAGCTAGACAGTGCCTTAAAGCCTTATGCATATGGCCACCTTTTAACACCATTTAAACACAGTTTATAGGTAGAATTAAGGGTGTTTCCAGGAATCCTGGCCTAAAGGATAAAAAAAAAGCCTCCAGGTTCTGACCCATTCATCTCCACAAACCGACTGGGAGGTACTTTGAGTGGTCTAAGCAGTGTTCTAGACGTCAATTGTTCTACAACACATGTACCAGCCCCCACTACCAGAAAACATGAGACTTGCAATGCTGGAATCAGAAGCCAGAGCAGGGTATGGACTCTTTTTTTTACGCCTCAGTCCCTATAGGTTTTTATTGGAATAAAAAACCTTTAGACTGCAACAATTTGGTCACCTCTTAAATATGTTACATTACATATATACAGTTATGGTCCGTTTTACAATCCAGAGCAGCATTCAAAAGGCTTCAAAATTTAGAGCTAGCAATTTTAATGTCCACTCCCTTTGACGGCTGCATTTATCTTAAAGGTTTTAAACAAAAACAAACAAAATATACATGGGTTCTTTCTTGGAAAAACAGTGTCATGCCATATTGTGTATAATGTTACAGCTCATATCTAGTCACCGAAATGCCAAAGCTTCACATTTAGGCTACATGCGCACTGACATATGCCCACCCGGCATATGTCAGCCACGATGGAGAGGAGGAGCGGTGACCCTTCTCCTGTCCATAGCAATCCCTTGTGCACGGCCTATAACACGGGGAAAGATAGGACATGTCCTATCTTTTCTCCATGAACAGAGCGGTACGGTGCTGCCCATGCCCCATAGAAAGCCACTGCATTCTATGGGGGACGTATGTACAGTCGCAAGCTTGAGGCCGTACATATGTCCCCCATACGGTTGTGTGAATGCGATCTTACACTTTTTCAGAATTGGAGTGCTACCTTTTTTTCAAAAATTGTTTTAGTGACCTAAATGGAGTTGAGATGAAGTACCAATCATGAAACCTGGACCGGGGTTGGTGCCGTTTTTGGAAGAAGTGACTACATATTACTGAAAAGCGTTTCCGTTACTTTATGCATTTACCGTTCATGTACCTTTAAAGAATTGACCTTAAAGAAATGACAAAAATAAGTCTAATTTGGCCATGTATAATCATTATAAGATCATCTAGCTTTTATTGACTTTCCAGCCTAACTTTATTGCATTTTGTAATCTGCTTCTCATCAGTCATGCAGCAACTAAAAAAAATGTAAAACTTTAATCTTGCCATAAAACAAAAAGCAGAGTCTTTCCTCACAAATAGCAGTACACCAGAGCCACTATAAGCTATCAATGTCTACCAGTCTACTGTGAAATATCATGTAACACCAACATCCCAAAAGAGAATGGCTACTTGTGAGACGTCATGGGGTAAATTGAATCTCTTGTGCCCAAAATGTAAAATCTGGGTATACACAAAGCTTAACAATATATAGCAGCGGTCTCCTTATATCGGACACATGGACCCAATAACATTGAAGGAACCATCCGTACTGCTTCTATCTACATAAGAATAATGTAAAATCTTATCCATCTCTCTTAATTACTGATGTACTGGCAGAATAAGGTGGTCTACAACTAAAGGCCCTATACCATCTAGCGGACAATCGAGTAAACCTACCGACTTTGGCAGATATGGCCAACCGACTAATATGTATGGGACCTCCCCTTGCCTATTCTGTTCAGGCAAATGACAGGGGTATAAAGATATGCTCAGGTAGAATTAACTTCCCGTCCTGCTTGTGGAGATAAGGCACTATATTAGGCTCCATTCACACAACAGTATTGCAGGCCATGATCTATCTGGCCACACAAATTGAAGCCAGATCACAGATGGGTGACTCAGCTTTTCTTTAGAGGCCGGTGCTGAAGCACTGCTTCAGGAAGGCGAGTCGATTTTTTTCTCATAGTGAGACCGGGGAGGGCCAAGGGCTCCTGGGGGCACTGTGGTTAATGGTAGGGGGGGGGCACTGTGGCTTCTGGGGGACACTTTGGCTGCTGTGGGGGGAGAAGCCGTGGGAGAGGTGTGGTGGGTGCGTACACTGTGGCTGCTGTTAGTGGGGACACTGTGGCTGCTGTGAGTGGGGACACTGTGGTTACTGTGGGTGGGGACACTGTGGTTACTGTGGGTGGGGACACTGTGGTTACTGTGGGTGGGGACACTGTGGCTACTGTGGGTGGGGACACTGTGGCTACTGTGGGTGGGGACACTGTGGCTACTGTGGGTGGGGACACTGTGGCTATGTGGTGGGGAATGTGGTCTGTGGGTGGGGACTGTGGTACTGTGGGTGGGGACACTGTGGTTACTGTGGGTGGGGACACTGTGGCTACTGTGGGTGGGGACACTGTGGCTACTGTGGGTGGGGGTCTCAGCTTTGTTTGTTGCCCTCAAATGGCTAATTGTAATGGTAATTCTGTATAAATGTAACTACTAAACACTTTGAGTAGATACATTTATACAGCAAAATGACATTCGTCCCCTTTAAAGGCAACCATTAGGCTGATGCGGCCCCCGTAAAAAAAGAGTTTGACATCCACTATACAAAAAAAAAAAACAAGCTTCCATAAAGTCAACGGATAACTGAAAAAAAAATATGTTTCTCCGGCTGCAGAGGAACAAAAAAATTGGGGCAAAAAATTTCAAAATAAGATGTCAGGTGTAGACCTATATGGATATAATACATCCATAATCACACAGAGATTTCTGATTATGAAAAGTATCTTCACAGAAAACCATCTGGAAGAATACTGAGAATTTCTGGTCATAAAATTGTCTCAAGCTTCACTGGGAATTAACCTGTTAAATGAACTGAATCAAACAGAATAATATGTAAGTTATCATAGTGCTGGCTCCTTCTTCCTCATGAGTTACTATATGTGAGCAGATATATTACTGTATATATACTGCAAGTATTTGGCGGGGAATGTAAAGAATCTGGCTGAGCAGATGATCATCAAAGGTAAAATAGACCAAAAAAATAACTAGATGCGTGAGAAAAAAAAAATTTAAAAGTAGATTCACTAATGAGTTACTTTAACAGAATTGGCATTGACCTAAATAATTTAACATTTAGATTTATATATAGTTAATTTTTTTGGGGTGGACTGATCTGCAGTTACCTGGTCTGACCACGACACCATAAAAAATTTTTTTTTTCAATCAAGGCATCTTGTTTAGATGTCCCAGATACCCGACTTCAGTCTTGGTGACACAAGTTCTTCCTCACTACCAAATTCCTAGCCCCACTGTGACCTGATCTGTCCTTTTTTGGACATCTGTTTCACCTCGTGTCACCTCTCTCTCCAGTATGCCAGACACTGTAAGTCAATCAGTGTGTTTTATAAAAGAGAGTATGCGTGACCTCAACCCACCAGACAAAGAATGTCACTTATGTAAACGTTATGGCTATAACATTAATGCTAAAAAAAAATTCCAGCTATCTAAATGCACAGTCCCAGAAGAACAGCCGAACTGTCCAGAAGATAAATATCAAGAAGCTCACATTCAGCTAGCAAAAAGAAGAGACCTTCAAGATTAAAGTTAAAGATTTATGACACAAATAAAGGTTTTATGAACGCACAGGAGATACCCATGTCTATGTTAACGTTGTTAAGAGGGGAGATCCTGATGGGAAAGCATCAACATGACTTTGGATCCTACAAGTGATCACGGCTTTAATGGATCAAGGATAATTCAGAACCTGGAAGTATAACCCTTCAGATGATGTGATTAACAGTGTCCACAACATCGGAGTGGTTATTTAGAATAAGGGAGTTCCAGCCAATTCTCCCATGATGAAGAACCTGTCACCACATAGAGTCCTAATTTCTACTCCTCCCCATCCGTCTATGGAGACATGCTGTGATTTCATGTAATCAGATACATACATGGGCTATATTTTGTAAATTTTATAGGGTACAAGACCTCAGATTACATCACCCTGGTCAAGAAGTGCTCTATGGTAAGATGGAGCCATGAGACAAGGAGAGGAGCCACTGGACTCAGCCGAGCAGCCTCTCCAAATAGCTGTATGTCAGGTAAGGTATAAAGTTCATTTTATGGGGATGTGAGGGAAACTATTTTTAGCTAAAAGAAGGGTGTCATTTAGTTATTAGGTCTATACGGGAACCTGTCACTAGCTGTGTTTGTGAAAAATATGGTGACAGTCTCCCATTAAGCAAGCAATGAACTGATTCTGAGAAAACCAGAAGATCCTAGAGATTGTTTAAGGTTAATAAAACAGAAGTTTTATGTATTCACAAGCAATATCTATATCCATGGTGACTTTGTTAAGTGGGGAATTGATGATTAAGCATCAACCAGACTTTGAATCCTAAAAAAAACACCAAAGACCACAGCTTTAATGAATCAAAGATCATTTAGAATCTGTAAATTCAATCCTTCAGATTATGGGGTGAAAAGCGTCCATGACATCTGAGTGGTTGTTTAGAGGAACTCCAAACTCCTGTGATGAGTTTGTAGGGTGCAGATCAGGTAATATGGTACCTAAAAACCTTGTGAAGGCTTTTAGGCTTGCCCTTTATTTACTAAAAAAAACTCTTTTATATTTAACTGGGAATAAAAATTTTTTGGGGTAAATATTAAAAAAATGCCAAAAAAAAAATTTCAATAAATACAGTTTTGTCCTATATAACAGAAGTTAGCACGATGTGTGCTTCTTGGTGCCCTTTAATGTGCGTCCTTCAAATGATTAAGTGAATGGAAAAGCACATTAAAAGCATGACCTAATTTTCCTTTATAGAAAGGATCTGGGATGCTGCAAAGTAAAATGTTACACAATTCAGAGCAGTTCAGTTTACAGTTCTTCTTCTCCTCAAGCAGACAGCGCCGTGTCTGTGTAATAGCAAAAGAAAGGATTACGGGTGGAATCTTAAATCATTATCGTCTGCTTGTATGGCAGACATGTGGTTTACAATCCTGCCCTTACTTATGTATGAAACATAAGAATATATTCACCTCGCGTACATCTAGGAAGGTTTTCTCCAGGCCAAATAACAGATCTGGTTAGCATTGCATGCGTATTGACGAGCCAGGTCTGACTATATGACTGCATCGGAATAACTATAGTAATAACATACGGAATCTTTTTAACGTCAATGTATTAATTTTTAGACACATCTGATTAAGAGTTCATTCGCGATGACAAACCCTTGTTCATTACCCTATATGGCCAAACAGATGCTGAAAATGAACAACTTCTAATATGTAGTGGTCATTAACCGCGTTAAAATAATGGGTGTTGGTAATGGCATTTTCTGCATTCAAGCCCTTGAATACCATCATCTGAAATGGAGAAGGACGATGCTGATTTTCCAGGAATCTAGAAAGCTGCTGGTGGACCATGTAAATGGGGTAGAAAAAAAATAAAGAAAACATGCGTAGCCTCCTTGGTTACTCTGGTACTTCTGATTTTCAGATCTATGCCTGGCCCAAAGTTTAGTGGGAGGTTACAGGGCCCGCTTCAGCCAATGACTGGTGGACATCACTTCTGTTGACCATGGTAGGTGAATTCCTTTGGCGTTCAAAGAGGCAAGACCCATTGTTGAAAACCGAAAGTACTAGAACAACATGGGAATCGGGAGCTGGAGCAGAGTAAGTATACTTTCTTTTTTTATTTTTTTATTTATTTTTTAATATTACTCCTGTCTTAGCCGGCAAAGGAACCTTCCAGATTACTGCAAAACCCCTTCCAGACGCCATTCTCCTGTTTTTCGATCTCTCTCCTGACTTCGGCTCAATCTATTCCAACCATAGAAGAATCCATTGAGAAGACCTCTTTCGATATCAGACCTTACCTCCAGTGTAGGGTTTCCAGTTGTAATATTTCCCTCGGAAAGGCATATTATCAAAGTCGGCACATTGCTTTTCTCTGAAGTCGCGGGACCCTGATGGACAAGGCTAAGGAAAACATGAAAAAACTGAATGTAAGTTTCAGCAATGTTATAACCAAACAACAATAAAATCTATTGTAATAAACATATATGGTAGCTCATCAGAATAATATGTGACAACACAGCCCAGGTCTAGAAGCAGCAGAGCTCAAGGTCCTGAAACCTTCTTCTGGTGCGGCACGAGAAGAAGCACCCTTAATGACTTCCGCAAAGAGTCGCTATGACGGTGATTTAGGGGTTAATTAGATTACTTAAACAGTGTGAACGTTTTATTGTTTCCAATTAAATGGCCCCAGTGTATCTGATAATCACACTATCACAGGAGTAGATTTGATAGTCTTGCGTTTAAGAGGGTAATAAACTTATATTCCCAAATCCATCTCTCATTTTGTCACCTAAAATGGCATTATTATTGCCAGGACTATAAAAATAATTGGCCACAGGTATTTTTTTTACTTTTTTTATTGTGTGTAGCGATGAGACCTCATCCGAGCTTTGAGTTTTTGTCCTTTTTTCCAACATAAAGGCCACCACGGGAGATTTTCTGGACACAATCAGGTAGACCACATTGGTAGTGGAACATATTCCTGCTGTGTATTGGGGACCTGTATCCTGTCTGTTGTCAAAATCAGAATACGGATTGAATATTTCATGGTTAGGAGCTCCTGACGATATTTCTCAGGTTTGGAGGTTGTCTGTAGCACAGTCAGGGAGGGTCTGGGAACATTGGCGTCAATGAAGTGGTGGCTTGGCTCTTGTACTCTTGTAACTTCTATAGATATAAATGGTAAAGGTTGCGTGTCGGGTTGTGGAAAGCAGTCAATAAGACTACAAGACCCCAAATACTCCTACAGGTGGCACATGCCTTTAGAGTAGACTTTTTAACTAGACGTAGACCACGGTTTTACAAATTTGAAAAACTTGTGCCCATCACCTATCCATGGACCACCACCAAGTACATGAATGAGAGTCAGTAATACCTATGTAAATGTAGCAGCCAATCCATTCATCTCTTAGGACTGCCGTGGAGACTCTAAATAGAGTGTTCAGCATTCTCTGGCATATTCTGCTGAACTGAGTGGTAGTGTGTCCAAGCTGATGACATCACCAGGACCCACATTCTCAGGATCTGTTCTGTTTATTGCACTCCCATCAATCAGATCCTCATGAACAATCCATAGGTTGGGCATGTTACACTGTACAACTATACAGTAGTAAAGGTTACGTACAGTTGGCATGCAGACTCATTTGCATCTTGTGTAATGCTGGAGAGGCAGAAATTAATAGAGGTCGTATAAACAGTCTTAAGTGTTACACCAGTTCCTCAACAACTTTAATCTCCGATGTATGTCAAGGATCCCTTAGCAATTAATCCATCAGGTATCTCCTTATAAACACACATAAAAAACAGATGAAGAATCTCCAACATAAACAGAGCTCTGGAGAAGAAGTTAAAGTTCTGCAGCACCAGCTGTTTCAGAGTCTGTGCTGAGATGTACCATTAGCCTCCTGCTAGGGGAATTATCGAATATCTACGCTACATAATGAAGTCCATCAAGCACCAGTATAAATAATTTTATGAGGAATGCAGGAGAAAAGAAAGAGTAAATGTTCACCATGTGCCCTAAGCCTCTATACAATGAAAATCTGAAATCAAGAGGAACGTATATGGATTTCACATAAATATCTACTGCTGTCAATGAAATAATGAAGCCTTATGTGGTACGATGGATAATCAATGCAAAAAGAGACTGCCTTGTCTACTCTACTGAATGGTCCAACCATACAGCCCAATGATGGACACAAATAATGCTTGGTCCACATCTGACTGTTTTCATATTGACATTGTGTTCATTCTGGTTCATAAAGTTGTCTAATCCATACACAATTACTATTGGGTTCTGGATTTTAATGTGGTTTCCCTTAATTTGTTGCACGCTGTACTTTTCTTGCCATCGGATATAATAGTGATGCCCAAATAGGCTCTAATAGAAGCGAAAGTTGTTTGACCACCACCGATTTGGAGAACAGGAGTGCTGTGTAGGTGGCCTAAATACTTTGGGCACTTCTTGTAGATTAATTTTTTTGGAAATCCAACATGATACAGCTGACAATAACTGTTTGAATGACACCGTAACCATATCCTTATGCTCATTTTCACCAAAACCCAATAGGTGTCCTCTCCATCGAACTGGTATGTGGTGGCGTGTGCTTCGAAACCTAGCAGGTGACTGCACCCTACTGTCTGCAGGCACATGACATCTCTGTTCACACCACATCTCAATAATGGAAAATAAGTATAAAAACATGTACTTTAACAGTCCCATTTGTTTCTATCATGGCCACATTTGTTCAAAGTGTATCCTTCTGGCGCAGATTTGACAAGTCAGGGTATATTTTAAGGTAGTGATTCGATGAACCTAAACACAAAAGTCCTTGCATGTATTTAGTTTGCCTACCCCCACTCCAGTTCAAATATTCTCAAACTGGACAAATTTGGTGGAACCAGAACATTACTTGGATGATCGACATTAAAGTTTCACATAGTGCCAACTGAAGCCAAGTCAAAAGGCAAGGTCCTTACAGGCGTAGTTTGTGCAAATTGTGCAATAAATATTTAATTCATGAAAGACACTAGATGCCACATAGACTTTCTACATATCATGCCTACAGCAAAAGGTTATCATCATTTTTAGATAGTCATCAACCAAAAGTCTCAGTTACATACATGGAGAAGGTAGGATTGACCGATTAGAGAAGCAAAGGATCCTATAGGAGAGCCAGCTTCCCGACAAAATAATGGGTCTCAAAGTTTGGAAGAACATAACCTATTTGAAGATAATTAGGAGACCGTCACTAAAGGTGGCAACACTTTTAATAGCTGCTGACCAAACCGACATTTTCCCCCACAAACATGATTGAAAATGTAACTATTTTGGATAAAGAAGCTGCATCTGAGCAACTCTGGTGGTGGCTGACCTCTCCTGACAGCAGAAGGATCATTTGTTGAATTTAAACATATACAATCCTAATTTTCCATATATATTAGCAGTTGTGAGAAAGTCAGGGGACCCCTATTCCCATTAAATGATCAATGTGATGAGCTGACATCAGTTCAATGTGAACTCTACCTCATAGGGGTTATCCCAAGAAATTAACTCCATTCTGCGCTCCATTATCAGAGGGTCTATAGTCTCTTGTTCTGAAGATCCTGCCTCTATCTAATATTATCAGTTCCAGAGAAACTGGGATAATCATTAGCTGACATGCATCTAAAGTGTACGGCTACCTTAAAGGGACTATCTCACAAAATTCACTCCAATCATAGAAAGCCTCTGGTCTCTTGTTCTGCCAATTGTTGGGGGTTGTGGAATAAACTGTTGATATTACATTTACAGGGTTGGTTCACTAATAGCTTCAAATTATTTATTGATCTATTCACTATTCTGTACACATTGATTGTAGGTCCTACTTGGATACCCAAGGCCCCCCCTCCATTAACTCTTGGGTTATTGCAAGAAAATGATGGTTTGGGCTTAGGTGAAGGTTGCATGCAGGGTCCATAAGCTACTGTATGTAATTCAAATGTCCTACAATAGCAAATGGATAAGGTTTTTTATTATTAGAGAAACCTGTGCTCCCCCCATAGAAAGTGATATACTGTATGAAAAGTGCTGAAAGGTTCTAACACATTAAACTATAACAGCTGTTTGTAAGTCAAAGACTATTTATGAAGGCACAAGTACAGCAATGTCCATTCTTTGCTTGCTGGTGGCTAAGCTGTAATGATAGCTTATTGTATCTGTATTACTATTGCACCGTATAACAAATACAATACCTTCTCAAAAGTCTTGGTAATTACAGCTTATTTTTATTCTGCTTCCTACCACAGCATGTCAAGGCTGTAGGATTTGGAAGCTGAAGCCATTGCACATTTTAAAACTATGCGAATCCTACTTAAATGCCAAGTGAAGTCTGAATATTTGTGAATTACACCACACGACTAGTAAAAACATTGTGTTCCCTGAGCAGTATGATGCTGCCTTGGTATGTGTGACTTAGCGGTAGAGGAAAAATACAGGGCAATGGACAACAACAAGATGTCATGATTCCACTTGGGTACGACTTGGAATGACCCAATCATGACAACATACAGTGTCAGTAATAAACCGGCGCTACTTCACTAAGGAAATAGACCTCATCCGCCGTAATACATTCCAAAAGCAGTCTTCATTTTCCAGTGTTATACCCCCCTTTGAAATGAGAGAATGAATAAAGCCAGTGAAAATAACATTTATATATAGAAAAGAGGTGACGAAAGGTTATTCATCACCACTGGTGGAAACACGAACAAAACCAACGCATCCATGTAGTCAAGACATCGGCATGAACACATACAAATGCCAGACCGGTTAAGGAGTTCAACAATCACCTGTCTTCTAGATGTACTTGCCAAATTGATTGAGAGTTTTTCAGACCTTTATTTGGCAAATTTTAGCGAATAGAGTTGGAAAATTTGTGGATGAAATATATAAATTTGCTTATTGTTATTTTTTTTTAAGGTTTAAAAAAAATTCCCATTTATTTTAAATGTTTTTTTATCTGTCGTTTGTTGATCATTAGATTTACTCCCCCCAAAAAAGGAATTACCGTATGTAGGTAATTAGGTTTAAAAAAAAAAAAAATCAGTTTCCATTGATAAGTGATGAGCAGACCTTAAAGGGGTATTCCAGGAATCAGCATAATTCATATACAAATGGGTCATTAAAATATAAGCTTATATGTAATTAGTTTTATTATTTAAAATGTTGCCCCCCTTAGCAGAAAAATGCTGCTGACATACACTGTAATGAAGAATTAAAATGCTACTGGCCCTTTAATCAGTCCGTTAATTTCCTCCGCGCGGAGAAGACACAGGACAGAAGATGGCCGCTGGTCACATGTCTACATCACATGTCCTGCACCTGCCCATGGTAACAGAGCAAGAAAACCTGTTACATCATTACAGGGATCAGAGCACAAGAGGAATTACTGAGAACTAAAGGATCTTGGGACTTGTAGTTTCCAGTGGCGGCCATCTTGGTGATAACTCTACCTACTTTAGAGAGGCCATAAAATTAAGTGAATCATAAAATCTAACTATTTAAGCTCCATTTTGTGACTAATGACATTGAGCTTTGTCACATTCATTTATTTATGGCATCATGGGTTTTTGTATTAGACGTTTATATTCCCGGAATTCCCCTTTAAGGTATTAGTGTCTATTTCTTTTATTAACATGATAGAAAAATAGACGTGTTCAGGCTCTGTATTGGTGAGCCTTGAAAATGGTAAAGCCAATTGTCTACATAAAAAACCCATCAGCTCAAATGTGACAAACCAGAGGAACGCCATGTCACTGGAATGGTTTGGAGCCATACTCCAAACTGTCCAAAACTAAACAGGCAGATCAGGAGCATAAAGGCAGCCTACGGGTTAAGTACAATATAGGTTCTGTAGATTTGTTCTTAAGTTGAATATGTATGCAAGTCGAAAATGAACAAAAAAACTTAATTGAGCCACCTTTGATAGCTCCTTCAACTGATCATTGCATCCTGGAGGCTAAAGTACAGTAAATTACCAGCATTCAGTAACTAGGAGTTGACTGTAAGTCAGGTTTCCTTAAAGGTAATCTAGCAGCAGGATCCAGGTATCTAAACGGAAGACACTTACCTTCTGGTGTGTGGTTCCTTGCTCTGGATCTGCTCTTCTTTAATATTGTTATGTCCTGTTTTTGCAGAAAAATGACTTATAAAATTATGCAAAAGAGCCTGAGGGCTCTGGGGAGGCTGTCACCAGAGCACCTCCGGGCTCCATCAGCTATTAAATATTTACTTCACTTTTCTGACTAACTGCCTCCTACCTCCCCAGCCAGAGAGAAGCTGAAGTCACCCAGTTCAGGACAATTCCCGATGCATGTATGGTCATCCGTTCAATCAGCAATTGCAACTGACTGCACACTGCAGAGACGGATAGATGACCTTGAATAGAATCAAGCATGCACGTTTGTATATCAAGCATGAGCGGCGGGAAGAGGGAAGGCACTCAGTAAGCCTATAAAGTGAAGTGCCTAATCAAATTCATACTTAGGCAAGTGGGGCTTTGGTGACGCCCCCCAGAGACCCTTTATTTGCATTGTACGTAATTTTTCTGCAAAAACAGGGCAGAACAAAGTATAAAAGGAGTGAATCCAGACTGAGGGAGCACGCATCAGCAGGTACCATATTTTTCGGACTATAAGGTGCACCGGATTATAAGGCGCACCATCAATAAATGCCTGCTAAAGCGTCTCGGTTTATATATTAGGCGCACTGGATTATAAGGCGCACCTGATTATAAGGATGAATGACCAGGAGGTGGCAGACCTGTGCACAGTTCAAGGCAGGTGTTGTCTGTAAGTATGGTTCATATGTAAGGCGCACTGGACTATAAGACACACCTGATTATAAGGATGAATGACCAGCGGGTGGCAGACCTGTGCACAGTTCAAGGCAGGTGTTGTCTGTAAGTACGGTTGATATATAAGGCACACTGGACTATAAGACGCACCTTTGATTTCTGAGAAAATCAAAAAATCTTTTGTGCGCCTTATAGTCCGAAAAATAGGGTAAGTGTCTTTGGTTTAGAGACCTGGATCCTGCTGGTAGATTTTCTTTAAGTCGGGGAATGACTCTAGTTCTAAAAAATTAAAAGAACAAAGTATCTTTACCCAAGCTGGCAAATGATCAGCCACAAACGGCTTCCATATCTCCATATATTTTGCCTGACTAGTTTTTGTCCATCATGGGAATTTATTTGGTGTAACTTTAAATGATGTTTGGCCAAAACGGTGAAAATCAGCCATTTCAGGCCAACTTTCCTTCATTTGGATGGGTAGCTTGAGAATTAGTGTTGTGTGCGCATGGTCAATGCAGAGTATATGGACTATGCTGAAACAGAAGAGCAGATACAAGCAGACTACACATAAAGAGGTGCAAGATATGGTAAATGGGGGGAGCCGAGCCGTAACAGCTGCTAGGAACATTTTTCATTTCCTGCCTTTTTACAGTCCGCATTAGGAGTTTTCTAAATTAATAAACATTGTTTTGTACAAGAGAAGATTGGCCTGGAGGAGGAAAGTAATTTTCATGTATGAAGAGTAGTCAGAGAACAGAAAGGAATTAGTTTACCCTGGAGAGGTAGGAGATCTTTCTTACAAAGAGCAGAATCAGCAAAGCATTACGTCTTAAAATTATTAAAGGGATGATGGATGCTGACACTGAGCATAAACGGTCGGAGAGAAACAGCAGGTTTAAGCAACACATTAGTCATGCACAGGACATCGGGTTCTTGTACAGTTAATTCTAGCATACATTAAGAGTGGGGCTCCGAAATCCCAGCAGTCAGGTCTGTCACAGCCCCTGCACGGTTCAATAGGAAAACCTTGTTGTATCCTTTAGTTTTTAATGACATAAAGTGACTTCATTATGATGTGTCCCTTAAAACTTGGTGAAAAATAAGTGCCCTATCCTCATCTAGGAAAGTGGACGAGGAATAATTTGGATGTGTTCACTCACTTAAAGGAAAAAAAAATCCAGGATGAAGTATTCTCGACCAAGCGCACTTGCATGCAGATGTGACAGGATCCGCTCTTCTTTTAGCTTCTTATGCCCCTCTTTTTATGAAACAAAGGCATTAAAAGTTATGCAAATGAGCCTGAGGGGCTCTGGTCTCAATTAACAGCTATGGAGCCCAAAGCCCCTCAGGTTCATTTGCATAATCTTTAATACTTTTTTTTTTTAAATGCAAGGACATAAGAAGCTGGAAGAAAAGCAGATCCTGTCAGAGTATGTGTAAATGTGCTTGGTTTACAATGCTAAATCCTGGTGGTAGATTTCCTTTAAATTATATATATATATATATATATATATATATATATATATATATATTTCACACTCACACTGCATTTATTTTGTGTTGCACATTTACAGATCTTTTTCTAGATTGCATTACATTTAGCAAGCGGCTACGGTCATATGGGACATAGTTGAATAGACATGGTTGAACACTGTATTATGTCATCCCTCCTTAACATTTTTTAATCAAGGGGATTAATCCTTATCTCCCTGGGTTTTTCAGGTGTCAAACTCATGGCCATGTTTCCAAAACCCTTCAATTCCGCAGTTTCACAAATGGTCACACCCTCCCGCTCTGCCCCCAGTACTTCCCCCTCCCTCGTGCTGATGGGAAGTGGGAGGACAGTGGGATGGGGGAAGTGCTCCTGCAAACAGCCTGTGAAGCTAAAGCATGGAGGGGTTCTGTTAACACCTACAGGAGCACCTCAGGCTCATTAGCATAATTAGATTTTTGAGGGGAGGAGGCCATGGATAACAAATATAAGAAGATGACCACAGTCCCGGTGCCTGGATCTATGAGCAATGTCCCTGGTTTATCATGATGGATTTTGATGGTAGATTACATCTAATCCAATCACTGTTGTATCAGTATCTGCAAGCATGTAACCAAATTGTGGCCAGGAGCACTGAATCACATTGTGCAACCTAAATATTCTGTAGTGCATAACAACATTCACGAAAAAAGCATTTCAAGGTTTTACTCAAAAATTATACCCTGTTCATATCCTCCGCCCTATCATACAGATTAAGTATCTGACCACTAAAAGATTGCAGATTGCAGTGCAAAATATTTCTCCACGGGCCCAGATATTTTGGGTGGCGTAATCATAAAAAGCCACTAAACTAAATATGATAAAGGGAATTGATAAATAAGTCAAATACTGGTCTCTGCTCCATGGTCTCTGTGCCAGGGCTTGTCTGTCTTATTTCCAGCAAAGACTTTGCCAAAGTCTGCTTAGACTAGTAGAACAATGAGAAGGAGAAAAAAAAAAAGTAATGACATGGTATAGGTTAAAAAACACAAGTAATACACACGTATCATGTCCGATATTACAATGATGAAATCTTAGACCTTGGTCTGGTTATGCACCAAATGTATCAGAGCGACTCAAAACTTATGGTAAATCAAGATAAAAAATAAAAGATAGTATGGGGGAGATCTATCAAGAGTTGTACATCACAGGGGGGAGGGAGGAGGGAGGGAATGCACTGCTCACCCCTCCCCTCTCCATAGTGAGACACGGCGCTAGCTCCAGTAAACACGGATAAAGGTAGAGCATGATCTATCTTTTTCCCGTGGGCAGTAGATACCGTGCCACACGTTGTGCTCACTGTACCGCCACCGGGTGTCGTAGACTCCTATGCTGACCGGTATCGATGTGTGAAATGTTCTCAGTCCTATTGGTCTAATAATGTGGCTGAGCTGCAATGTCTAGCGTAGAAAGTCATGAGACCTCTACATTCATTTGAGCATTGCAACCTATTGACTTCACTAAATATAGACTACTTAACCTGAGATCAGGAGTACTTACTAAGAAATGGCCAACTTGCTGTCTTATCATTACAGTGGATTAAAGCATCAATAAGGACTTAACATGTTCAGAGACACCTTTATTTCCGTTGGCCAAATTCTTCTTAACGATGGAGGACGATAACTAAGCGCAACATGCTAAATTACGTGTCCTCCCCCTTCCTATGATCTGGCTTTGTATATGAGTGGCCATGAACTTTGTATGTGAATTAGCCCCTGTGGCGCTGACCTTTTGGGTGGGTCTCTGTGCCCTGCATTAAAATGAAAGGTTCCACGTCTCTTAGATAGTATGCAGAAATTTTTATAATGGGCCATATCTTTTGAATGGGTGGACAGATTTAAAAAACAAAAAAAAACGGAAGTTTGCTTGGCTATCCCCAGAACTGACTGTAGCGGAAGAGCATGTGCTCGGCCTGGGGCTCCACCCATTAGTAAGAGTAGGATCCTCATTCTCCTAATTGCTGGGAGTCCAGTACTCATGATTGGTGTGGGTCCATCACAGATTAGGAATTCTGTGGATTGGGGATAACTTTTGAAGTAGAGACAACCCTTTTAAAATCACCTAAGAAACCGTCTTTCCACATATCTTTAAAGGACACCTGTCATCAGGTCTGTGTCACTTGTCCTGTCACTACTACCTGTTGGAGCAGCTCACAAGGATCCCATCCCAGCCTTTATCTAGATATTTCATACATTATTCGTTGTAAAATCATCTATTCTTTATCATGTAAATGAGGCTGGTCACATGGTCAGAGGCAGTGATGTCACCCCTGTTACCCCTCCCCTCTCCTCCCCCTGCTCATGTCTGTGTGTAATGTATAGTAAAGCATGGCTAGTGTGTGTGCTGCATCTGCTGACATGCTGCATCCTCCTAATATACAGGTGAGAGACACAGACATCAGCTACACATGAATCTGACATGTTCTGCTGTAACATGGCTGCCTGGAGCTGCTGTATCTCTCCTATACACACACACATGCACACACAGGCTGCAGGGGGCGTGGCCACCAGCACCAGGAAGCACTTCATTATACAGCCTCACACCATTATACAGGCTGTCAGCCATGCACTGGGGGTGTGGCTGTGCCTCCCACTCATGAATAGAGTGGACAGCTTGAATATGCTAATGCTTCATTGGACATTTCACAGGTCATTTGCATACAGCTTTAGGACCTCATTGCTTAGGTTTACAGGCATGTAGAGGGACATTAAAGGGATAGAGGCAATGCTCTCTAATGGCAGTTTATGAAAATATATTTAGTTTAGGGGGGTTATTTTGCATGACGGGTTCTCTTTAAGCATCTCTTTAAGTATATTTACAATTATTAAATCATTATATACAGTCACTACATCAGACAGGCCAGGACCCAAAGAGTGACTGTAGAAAAGAGAGGAGGCGTTGAGTTTACTTACATCAGTGTTACAAGATCGGTAGCGCTTCCTTTCTCCCAGGCAATATTTTCCTCCTCCTGATGGTCTGTAAAAAGGCACTGAGCTTTACTTATGTAAGTCATGTATTTTCATTGTGCTGATAAAAACATGGGTATTTCAGTTTTTTTTCTTAGTTTATAAACAGCAATTTTCATAAGTAGCTAAAATTACAATTTGACCTTTCCGTACTAAATCTTTTCATTACAGTCGAGGGAAATCGGATAAGGCTAAAAGATGAAGAGATAGACAAAACAAGTATAGTCGTGACGGTGACCTCATTGCCTCTTGGTGATATCTGGTGTAATACGACTCTAATTTAATAACATCTAGCTTGGCGTATCAGGCTAACTGTGACAGGGGACCAATACTTATTACTTTAATCGTTCTAGGGGAACACAATATTATAATCTTACATGACAGGATGCCCCACTATGTGTATTATAGTTTTTTAAGATTGTTTTACAAAAATATCTTAGTGCGCCAAAGGTTGTCCAGCAAATAATGACTAATATATCTCAATGTTATTACTTTTAATCCAGGTCATTATGGTGTGCAAACATAAAAAGTCATACCCACCAAACAACCATCGATTTTCTGCTGCAGAGACAGTGGGGCAGATTTACTTACCCGGTCCATTCGCGATCCAGCGGCGCGTTCTCTGCGGTGGATTCGGGTCCGGCCGGGATTCATCAAGGTAGTTCCTCCGCCGTCCACCAGGTGGCGCTGCTGTGCTGAAAAGCATCTGAACGCACTTGAATACACCGAGGCCGGCTGAGTGAAGGTAAGCGCGTCCCAAGCGACACTTTTATTGTTTTAAATGCAGCGGGTTTTCGTTCGGCCACGCCCCCCAGTTTCCGTTGGGTGCATGCCGGCGCCAATGCGACACAATCCGATCGCGTGCGCCAAAATTCCGGGGCAATACAGGGAAAATAGGCGCAAATCGGAAATATTCGGGTAACACGTCGGGAAAACGCGAATCGGGCCCTTAGTAAATGACCCCCAATGTCCCGATTCAGGAACATGTGACTGTTGTAGCTGTTCCTTATTATGGTCAGCTTTTGGATGTAGTAGTCACATGTTCCCATTTCGGGATTCTATGATTGAAGCAGGAAATGGAGTCCAGTGGGGGATTTGGAATTTTTGTAATTTTTTACACCACTGAGAGTTGCTTGAACAAACAATCATTTTTATTTGTTGAAATATCCCTTTAAAGAAAAGTACTTTAATTCTGCAAGAAATTTTTTTTTCTTAAAACTCTGCGGATACATTGACAACTGGGTGTAAAAGAGGTGTCTACTGTCCAATCAGTAGCCAAGGTATAAGCAATACCCAGTTATAAAACTTTCCGAGAGAAAAAAAAAAACAAAAAACAGAGGAGCAACAGCAGAAGAAGAGTTCAAAAAAAGATGCCAATCATCTAAAAAGTAACTAAAAATATGAGAAATATAGTGAGAGGCTTTTAAGAGTTCTCTTTACAGAGAGTTTCCTATACTGTAGTGGAGAGACCCAACCATGTTGAAACAGTCTAGAGTTGGCAATCTATTCCTTTTGAAATAGATATACTGGTTTGGCTTTAATCCCACATCATGTCATTAGGCTTCATGAAATTCATGCTTAATGGTAAGGGGGCCGTCTTACAAGAGAAAAAGAGGCGTGGTTTTCTTTGTGCCATCTAGGAAAACCAATTTGCATATTTCCCAGAATCCCCTAGTGGAGCATCAAGTCCACTAGGGTAATACTTCACTTAGGTAATAAGTAACCAGGTTAGATATCATTGGTATAACTGACATGAAAGACCTCATGCATCCAAAATATCAGACAGAAAAAGTGGAGGTGTTACCTAGAGCAGCCAATCAGAGTTCAGATTTCATATTACAAATCACACTTGAAAACTCAACCTGATAGGTCCCTATAGGCAACCAGGCCACTTTCTTTTACACAATGTATGTATCTTGACACAAAGTCGGGGACATTTATGTCGCAGCGGGATACGTCAAGAGGCGGAAGCAGGATGCTGCGCCGCGTTTATTCTATAAATAATAGAAATAAAAGGCGGCCAGCAACTTAAAAGTCGCCGGCGGCCCACACCACGCGCCCCCCCCCCCCACCTCACGCCCCACTGGCATGAAGGTGGTGGAGAGGGCTAAATAGTCGCAAGTGCTAGCAATAGCGCCCCATTATGTCCGATATGCATGATATTGATACATGATATGGATACATGATGTTCAATTGAATTCTGGCTTTTACCTGAACAAATAAACAGGTACATAATAACATGCAAAAATAGTGAGATAAAAGAGGATACAAATGTTCTTTAGGTTGGCTCAGGCTTACTTTAGTTACTTACGCTGGACTGTCACAGTGTCTTATAGATGACGAGACTCCTCCACCGCAGGTCCTGGTGCACTCTCCCCATACTGACCATGGACCCCAGTCTCCATCTATACTTTTCGGCCAGGTTCCAAAAGTTACACATTCACCTTGATAACACCACTGGAAATAAATGAGCAAGGATATTAGAATAAGCATAAAACCAGCATTAAAATTTTATTTTAATTTTTTATTTATTTTCAGACAATGTTCTATTAAAAGGCAGCGCCACCACAAGGGAGAGAAGGCACTACACCATACTCATTCACTTTAAGGGGTTGTCTGTATATTGCAGGACAGGGTAGGTCCTCCAGGGCATGACATGCTCTTTGTAACTGCTCTCAATAGTCCGGAACTCTTTACCAAAATGTGTCAGACTGGCCCCCACCTTTCAATCCTTCAAATGTAACCTGAAATCTGTTTAGGACTTCCTACAACACACAATAACTGCACTGTTATTCTCCCTCGTCTCGTGTCTCCATATAGATTGTCGTAATGTAATGTATGTGAACCTCTTATTGATTGTGCATCACCATGAAATTAATGGTGCTCTATAAATAAATAATAATAAATAGTAATAATGTGTTTTCTGAACCACATGGATGCAGTGTTTCTAGACCAAGCACTCCTGCATGCTGGCATGTGCCTTCTTTTTCTTTGCGTCTAATAGCTTAGTTTTAGTGCAAAATGGCTTTTAAAATTAAGGAAATGAGCATCAGGGGCTCTCCCATCTATCACAGGAGCCCCTTCCGTTTGGCCACCTCCATTTGGCTCTGCTGCTCAACTCCTCCCTCCGAATGCAAATGCTGAATGGAGACCTGAATAATAAGCAGATGACGGAGTCAGAAGGGGCTCCTGTGACGTAAACAGGAGCGCCTGAGGCTAATTTGCATATTTTTTAAAATACATTTTTCTCAAAAACTAAGCTACTAGAAGCAAAAATAAGAATGGATCCTGTTTCAAGAGGCACATGCCACCATGCAAGATTGCTTGGTATAGAAGCACAGGATCCCTGTGGTAGATTTTCTTAAAAGTTAATAAGAGGGTATGAGGGTATATCTGGCACACTGCTTATAGAACTTTTTTGGATTCACTTGAAATATTTCAAATCTCTGCATGTAAAAAAAAATAAAAAAAATCTGAATATGACATTGGGGCACCGCAATAGGTGCAGTATTGGGGCCCTAAGATGTTTATTGCATATATTAGATTGTCTGTATCCAATTTTTGGTGGTTTTTACAGTACAAAAAAAAATGACTTATGATGTATGCTTATAGTCTCATGCTGACTCTGCATTTCCAGACACGCTTGGGTTTTCTAAACCAATTTTCTTACTGTTGACTCAATTTAATTGGATCTGTTGCAATCTGTCATTCTGGTTTGTTTACTGAAAACTCCTTTTTAGAAAGTAAAACAGAGAGGGCCAAGTGTTGTGCCAATTAATGAAGCAAACCGGTGTTACGAGCGGAGTCAGGTGCTACTAGACATCAACGAGCTGGATCTGCTATACGTAAGCAACAACTGTGCTCCCTAAGGGGGCTCTCACACTTGCTGTTTTGATGTATTGGTTGATGACAATGCAAGGGGTGTCTTAGCTTCTGAAATTGGCTTTAAAAAACTCCCTCAAAGAGGTCTATGAAGAATAAGAGGTATATAGAGCTGAAAAACTTTTGCTCGTGACACGAAATAAATTTCATATTTTAAACATGGGATATTGCCATCAATTTGTTAGTCAGGCATAAATTACATCAAATATACACAGACAAGATAAATATGTAGTTAAACATTCTGCCCCACAACTTTGGATACATCTTGTTCACTGCTGGTGCATGAAAGACTCTTTGTAATTCAGCTCACTGCCAAACGAATAACAGCCGCTTGGGTGTTCTAAGAGTTTTTGTGGTTGGATAATGAATGATGAAACGAAAGAGAGCACTTTTCATGTCTTCCCAACAATCAACCCCGTAGGAGAACGCCATCCCTTGAACAAAAAAAAAAAAAAGGGGGGATGCTTCCAGGAGGCATGAGACCGCTACGGGGAGACAGAATGGTCTCACCAGGTCACATACAGTAGCAGGCCATCCATGCAATTGGTTATGTGTGAATGAGGTTACGTCAGCCTAGAATGCACAGTGAAGAAATGGAGAGGAAACAAGCGGAGATCGGGGGTGAGAGCCGGTCAATGGGATCATGGCCAGATTCCCAGATGAGGCAGCTAAAAGATGCTAACAAGAGAAAAGCCGCCATTCATAAAACATAGAACAAAGTAAGGATAGCGGCAACATACTCAGCACAGATTCTCAGGAGGGAAAGACCAAGACCCGAGGAAATTTCTGATGAATCACAAGATGGACAATATGGAAAAGTGGTTTTCTCCTTGTCTACTACAGAAGTAATGAGGATCGTCCATTGTATGGTGAGACCTTATTACATCAGATTCATTGGCAGCATCTCAACAGGAAGGCAAAGAGGAAGATGATTTAATAACTTCTGTAGTATCAGAAGTATATTGTTTTATTTTAGACTGTTAGTTTCTCTCATTGTATCTCCATCCGAGATGAACCAAATCCCCTCCATAAGTTTTGTTTTTCATCTTCATGTGATACTTAAAGGGAACCAGTCATCAGAAATTGGCCTACTAAACTATTACCAGCTGAATAGCTTCTCGATCATGTTTCTTACATGGCCCAGCTTGGTGAAAATCAACTTTGAAATCAGGTGTTAACTGGTTTTATAAAGTTAGAGAGGCAGAGAGTTTAACACTGAAGTCAAGCTCTCCCTGCCTCTGAATGCCTCCTCCCCTGTGATTGACATCATGCACCAGATTTCAAGACATCTTCTTAATGATGTCCCTGGAAGCAGGAGCGCGACTTCAGTGTTAAACTCTCCGCCTTCTTGACTTCATAAAATCAATTTACATCTCACTTCAAAGTTGATGTCCTGGATGATGCCACCATGAAAGAAACATCGTCTAGAAGCTGCTCAGCTGCTTGATAACATACTGGTAGTGGTTTATTTCGACAATTTCTGATGACAGGTTCTGACGACAAGTGGATGTACTACTGCACCATTCACGTTACTATATGCATTTAGTATCCAGTCTAACTAAAACTATCAAGCACTAATAGACAAGTAATAGGTCCAAGTCAACAAGTGTTATATCAATTCAATAGGATGGAGCTCTCCATAACTAGGTGGTGTTTATTTTGCGCACATATGTTCAATATCACACAAAAATAGAGGCGTTGTACAAAACAAAACTAAACGCTTTACTTTTTTTGTTCAGGTAAATCACAGACATCATGGCAGAAACCCTGCAAACTATTATGACTGGTGCCTGGCTTTAAATTTTCACTCTATTGAAGTTTTATCCTCTTATTCCTATAATTGAACAGAACTAGATTGAATCAAACTGATGAGAACGGAAAATGTCCACGGAGGTATGGGGAGGAGTAGAAGACCATGGAGGCATGGGGAGGAGTAGAAGACCATCGAGGTGATCTGTATTTCAAGGTGCAAAATATTTAAAAAACAGCTATTCCTGCGATGACCCATAAGGAAAATAGCGTCCCAAATTCCAAATTCCACTTTTATACCATATTACCATTAACATTTTTATAAAAGGTGATCAAAGGTCACAAATTCTCATAATACAGCAATGAAAAGTGTCCACTCATCTTTCAAAAAATGACTTCTTACCGCTAGTTCGGGCCCGCATCTGCCATGATGCGAGATGAAAATTCGCCTCAGGCGGCAGAATGCGGGTCCCTGTAAGGGCGCGAAATTTGCCGCTCTAAAGTGGGCGATTCGCCGGTCCATTAACGCCCTAATCCCCACCGCTAATAAATCGCGCCTGTCTCTTTTTAAGACACAGCGCGATTTATATGCGGAACGACGCAGCGCCTTTCCGGCAGCTGCGCGCTCCGTCCTAAGCAGTGACACAGCGCATGACGTCATGCCCTGTGTACTGTGCGGACCGCGCACACAGAAGACCGGAGTAAGGCCGCGTGAAGACTGGACCCGCCGAGAACTGCCTGCAGGTGAGTATGATTTTATATTTTTCATTACTTTAATAAATGTTGGTAGGTTTCATGTTATACTGGGGAGGGGGGTACATATAGGGCGAGAAAAACGTTTAATACTGGGGAAGGGGGGGCCTAATTATCATATGGGCCATAATTATGTTATACTAAGGTGGGGGGTCTATAGTATTTTGGGGCCATAACTTATCTTATACTGGTGGGGGATGCTATATTTAAATTATTTGGGGGCCTAATTCTCTTATACTAGGGGGGTGATGCTATATGTATTCGTTGGGGCCATAATTATCTTATACTAGGGGGGGATCTAATATGTATTATTTGGGGCATAATTCTTTTATACTAGGGGGGTTGTTCTACATATTATTGGGCCATAATTATTTTATACTAGGGGGGGGTGCTATAATATTCTGTTTTGGGCCATAATTATTTGTATACTAGGGTGGTGCATATATGTTTGTTTGGGGACTATTATTTTATACTAGGGGAGGGGTGCTATATTTATTTAGGGATTTGGGGCTATCATTATTTTATACTGGGGGTATGCTATATATATTATTTGGGGCCATAATTATTTTATACTAGGGGGGGGGGATGCTATATGTATTATTTGGGGCATAATTTTTTATCTGGGGGGGGGGGTGCTATATTGATTCTTTGGGGCCATAATTAGTTTTTTAACTAGGGGGGCGTGTAATATATTATGTGGGGCCATACTTTTTAGACTAAGGGGAGGGATGCTATATTTATTTGGGGATTTTGGGGCGATAGATTATTTTATACTGGGGGGATTCTATATTATTTATATAAGGGCATAATTATTGTTATACGGGGGGGGATGGGCTAGATATTATAATATCACAAACTGGGGCTGTAATGGAGAACAAGTAATATTACTAAGCTGGGCCTGTATCTGGAGTGCAGTATATCCCCGAAGCTGGTAGCTGTATATGGATACAGTAAATTACTAAGCTGGGGGATTAATGAGTTACATAATATTACTAAGCCTGGGCTGTAAATATGGAGTACATATATACTAAGCTGTGGCTGTATATGGGATCGTAATTACTAGCTGGGCTTGTATATGGGATACAGTATATTACTAAGCTGGGGGGATAGTATATGGGATACAGTATATACTAGCTGGGGATGTATATGGGAACAGTAATGTTACTAACTGGGATTGAACTGTATATGGGTACATGAATATTACTAAGCTGGGCTGTGTATGGGGTACGTATATTACGAGGCTGGTGGGTTCTGTATAGGGTTACAGTATATTTACTACTGGGGGGATGTAATACTGGGGTACTTATATTATACTAGGCTGGGGATGTATATGGATACAGTATATTACTAAGCTGGGGGATTATATGTGGGGCAAGATTTTCTTTATGCTGTAAGGGATCTGTATAGGGAGCGTAATAATTTAATTGGTGGTGAATACGAGCTTTAAATATATGAGAGGCAGGCTATGAGGATGTGTTATTGTGGGGGAGTGGCGGTCAGTTGTGTGTAGGGTTATAGATGATTTAGAGCGCAGTGTGTTTATTCATGAGTACTTCATACTGTAATTGACTGTGGTATTTTTAGGACGCCGGGTGGAGATCTGCAACGGAGCTGAAGATATCCGCCGTGAATTCACCTGTGATACGTCATGGATTGGAAACCTTGACTAATCCTCCTGATGAATAGATTGTCATCTAAGTACTAGAATTCCACTAATGCCTCGCAATCCGTATAGTCCCATTGTCAGGGAGCTGTCGTAGGTTGTTAGTAAAGTTTAAGGAGTTTACTTAACAGGAGCGGGGGGGCAGCATTTTAATATTCGCCTCAGGCAGCAAATATGCTAGAATCGGCCCTGGCTAGGTTCACCAAAATATGAAAAAGTTATTAGCATTAGATGATGGCAAAACAATTTTTATTTTGTACACATTGTATGAATATTTGAAAATGTATTAAAACACAATAAAACCTATATAAATAAAGTAGATGATTTGGAGCGCACAGTGAAAAAACTAAGTCCAATAATGCATTTTTTGTCATCCACATTGTATTTTTTTTTTCCAGCTTACGCTAATTGCATGGAACAATTATTAATTTACTGAGAATAAAAAATGTTAACGCGAAAATAAGCCCTGCCTTCAGCATCTTTACATGGAAAACGGAAAAAGTTTATAGCTTTTGAATGTGGAGTCGAAGATGAACCCCCCCAACATTTCACCCGTGTGCAATTAGGGGATGGTGGACCTTCTAACAGTGTTTTTTTATATGTTTTTGGACCTCGCTTACTGTCTCCGGGTATCCGTTGTTTTGTAACTTGTTGTTCTCCAGAATGGGGACAGAATAATGGAAACTCTCACTGAAACGTGAACATAGCATATAAAATGAAACCTCTGAAACAAAGAAGCCGGGGTGATTGAGAAGGGTTTGTCTTCTCGATGCAGGGGTTTTCTTCTCGATGAGGGGTGTTGTCTTCTCGATGAGGGGTTTTTTGTTTCTCGATGAGGGCTTGGTCTTCCGATGAGGGTTGGTCTTCTCAGCCTCAAAGCATTTTTTTGGCTATATCACTGTCTTGTCTACGTCCATACTAGTTATTAACAAATCATTGTAGTCAAACTAGAGATCTCTTCGACTTCTTAAAGCTGTGTGACGGACCAGTATCCTTTTTGTCCCCCAAAAAGCTTACAACTTTCTAACTACTAATAACCAAAATCCAAATATATTTACTACATGATCTACTTCTACTGTTTCAATCCAGTTGTCCTTTGGTTTTCTCATGATCTATGAGCAAAACATGGTTCTTGTGTTGCTTATTCCATGTTACCGTGCTTGCCACTGAGATCTCTACTCGGTACCCTTATTTTACCTGAAATGTACTTCTTTAGAAGTTAAACTGGCTTAACTTCAGCATGTAATACAGCTTATTATTTCTGCCACATCTTGAGGAATGTATTGTGCTTGGGCAAGAACAGAGAACTCCAACATTGTTGCTGCCTCCAGTGCAATATTATTTTCTTATATTGTGACCAGACGAGACCAGAAAATGCAGTCTGAAGAGTGCGAAGAGGAGGAAGGAACGGTTTATATAGAAGGATAGGGGGTTTCAATGTGCCTACTCATCCTAGGAAAGTAATATTGTGTTGCCTTAAGAAGTAGAAAACACAATATAACCATAGAAGTTTTTTTTTAGCTAATTTTCCAAAAACCTACATTTAAAAAAAAATGAATTCATTTTTTAATGTATTACTTTTTAGAGTTGTGATATTCACTTTAAAGGTACATTTACAAAAGCAGCTATTGGGTTGGTGGTTTTCGGCAGGAAAAGGGTGACTGTTAGTTGAAAAGAGGGTGTGGTTTGAGATGGGACTTGGTGCTACAAAAATTGGAGTTTTGTGGGGAAATATCAACTGATCGTGGTTGTGAAGCTAACTGGTTGATGTCCTGAAATAAATATTGAGGTATTTTAAAACTGGCTGATATAATTTTGCTGCGTCTTAATCTTGGATAGTATATAAAAACTTCCCCTGTGGGACTTTCATATGGCCCGTAGGGTCTGGTGTTATGGCTGAGCTGTTCAGATGTTCACATGTCCCGCTTAGTAACAATGGTGACTGTCATCGATTCTTAGCACAGACTATATTAGTGGACAGTGAAACAAAAGCCTAGACCACATTTTGATTCAAACTGTTGCTAAATAAAGAGAGAGGAAAAAAGCTTTGGACAGCTGTCACCAATCTATTAATCCTTGCTGATGGTTTCATTCAGAAGGCCTGACCATGCTTCCACTTAAAAGTCTTCACACATGTGACTTGGGACACTTATGTTAGAAAGGCGCGCTCATTTCATTTATCGTTCATTACCCAACGTTATTGAGAACTCTGAGAAATAGTTTTACTATTTGGATTTGCTGAGAAGATTCGCTTCTCCTGTAATGCATTACAAGTGTGTTCTATATTTTTCTCCAATAATTGTTATTTCAACTACTTGTATATTAAAAATCTTTGCTATTCTTCCCCTTTTCGATTTGCAGACTGGCATTCTATCTTCAGGGGGATTTTTTTTTTTGTAAATTTCTGGCCTGGATACAAAGCAGATGGTCTTCACTCAGCTACTTACGTACCTTAGTTCTGGTTTTGATAACTTGTGATATGCAGTTGCAATATGCAATATGAGTAGGCTTGAGACATTGGGGGTCATTTACTAATGGCCCGATTCGCGTTTTCCCGACATGTTACCCGAATATTCCGATTTGCGCTGATTTTCCCTGTATTGCCCGGGTTTTGGCGCACGTGATCGGATTGGGGCGCATTGGCACCGGAATGCACGGGACCGAAATCGGGGGGGCGGGCCGCAGCAGAACGATAACCCGCCGGATTCGGAGAAACCGCCCGCACTAAAAAAAAAAAAAGTGTTGCAGGACATGCGCTTACCTTCACCCAAGATGGCTCGGTGAACTCCAGTGTTGTTGATGCTCTTCAGCAAGCAACCCTGGTCGAAGCAACTGTCTTAGTGAATCGCCGGAAGACCCGAATCCACCGCAGAGAACGCGCGCCGCTGGATCGCGAATGGGCCGGGTAAGTAAATCTGCCCCATTCGTTATTTTGTGCATTAAAAAAATATATGTGTTCACCAATCGGGGCTAATATATAAATGTGGTAGCATTAACTCAAATGTTGGACAAACCTTTAATGTAACTAGTAAATTATTTTACCTCATATCTGGTCTGATTTTCACATTACAAAGCGGTCCCCAACTTAAAGACAACCGACTTACAGATGACCCCTAGTTACAGACGGACCCCTGGAAATTAAAACTTTAGTCCCAGGCTGTAAAGTAAGTGTGTTTAGTTTTCAATGGCCGATTCTGGATTTTAGATTTCTTTAAGGGATTTTCAATGATTTTATTTTTTTATTGTGGCCAATCCTCAGGAAAGGACATGAATGTATAATAGGATAACAGGATGGCGGCTGACCCCCCCCCCCCCATCCTCCCCTGCCTCTTGTATGATCAGCAGTCTCGTCCAAGCCACAATTTTTGTGCTCGGTTCCCATGAGGTCAATGTGAGGATGAGCTGCAGCAATGGTGCACTGCCACTATTATACACCATGCAATAGCTTCTGGTTCTGTGCACTGTATTGTCTGGGCCAGAACAGCTGATTATTGCATTGTTGGCCCACCCCAATCAAATTTTGATGATTATCATAAGTATAAGCAGTCATAAAAAATTAATGGATGACCACCTTTAAAGAGAACCTGTCATTAGGAGCCCTTTTTTGGCTCTCCCATGTCCCCATAGAGAATAGTCTGCACATTGCCATATGTGTTTTTATTATAAAACCTTTTCGATAAAAAGAAAAGTTAGATGAAAGTTTACCTGTGTGCAGTGTCCCATGGTAGTCGCCAATGAGAAGCGGTTTCCCAAGGGTGGGTCCATCATGTGTCCATTTACAAAAAACACACTTATCACCTCCTATTTGAAATGGACGCCTGACGGAGCGGTTTCCCTAGGATGGTGGTAAACCCAGCTCACTCCCATGGGACACGGACACTGCTCTATGAGAGAAAGGTAAACTTTCATCTAAACAAAACAGTTTTATTTACAAACACTTTGGCAATATACACACTATACTCTATGGGGACATGGGAACCAGACAAAGGGGCTCCTGATGACAGGTTCCTTTAAGGACACATGAAAAATAGATGAGGCAAACATGGCGCTGTTGATCATTGACCTGTTTAAGTCTTTGCTATGGGATCCCTTTGCCTGACATTGCTAGGGGCTCTTGAAGGTTTCTTGCTTTAGTATTTCTCTACTCCAAGGCAATCCGGCCAACTGCATAACAAGCCTTCAATGAAGTTTTGGGTCTCCATTAATTAGCATTTTTTGTATCCTTGAAAGTATGGAAAATTCAATTCACTTTAGATTTATTGACCTTTGTATACATGTTATTTCCTGGGCTGTTGTATATCGTATTTCTGTAATTGGCCATGATTAGAGTTGTATTCAGTCAATTTGAAAACATGACGGTGAACTTTGCTTCATCCAGACTGACAAACATTCTATAAATCAAGAGGAAGCGGAGAATAACTTTTTCTCTTCGTCTTTGGTTTCAGTTGGTGACTACGGGTCATTTATAGTTTAGGTTAACATAGCGGTCGCAGATTTGGAACAGTTTAATCCGGTTTTGCATTTGTCACATGGCAGCTTACATCTTGAATTGGGTGATGAAATGTATTTGAGCTCACATGCCTAAAAATGAGAAGTATAGCTTGCGAGTTCCTCCCTACCACATGTAACAAAAGCCTTTTAAGGAGGGGACATAAAAAACATCCTATTTATACGTTTGTTCAGAGATTTGTAGCACGCGCTGAGAAATAATATCTGTTATTGTGCTTGTATGTCATACAGTACGGTGCTGGCTTTTATCTGTAGTTTAATGACGGCTGTTTTGTTCAGTCGTACAAAATTTGCCTTAGTCATTCAATTTTATTGATATAAATATATCACTGTCCGTTTTATGCTGAGCTTAAGCTGATTTGGAGAACAGCATATGCAGAGGTCAACTAATATTCAAGAAAGAACAACCATTGAAGGGAAGGTTCACAGTGGCAAAGAACCCCAGGATCTTGCCGTTTGCCCCGCGAGCAAAAATCGTGGTACCAGGCCCCTTCCTTGATTTAGTGTTTATGTGGAAAGGACAACACAATAGGCCCCATATGCTGGTTTTTACGAGCAAGTTAGTCTGAGAAACCCAACTCCGTGCAATGGTAGGATTCCCTGGATGGAACATTCTACATGGAATGCCACTGGTCAGGTCAGGTCATTTCAGTCCAGTGGATCTAGGTTCGGTCGCGAAATCCCTCCAGTGCACATAGCGGTTTATTGTATGAACTCACTTGTGGGGCCTATAAGATGGCCTTTTCCCATAAACAGTACATTTATGGAGGTGGGCATGATGACCGATTTTGCATTGGGGCCCAGCATCCTTACGTTACATCTCTCATACATTCATAAGATACATGTTACATTCATAATATATTTAAGGGGTCACTGAGCATAATCATTTGTATGTAACTTTTTTCCCAGTATCGGTTGGCAAATATACATGAGCAGTCCAAGCCACCAGTGTACAATTTATTTCAGGACTGATCTAATATGGTCATTTGGTAGTTTCTTGTGGCTTTTAGATGATAGGAAGAGAACTGTCACCACTTTTTCATAATTTCAGTTTAATGACATGTTCCCATAGAGACCTATTACTTAATGCCACCCTTTCTCTTCTTTAGATAAAAATGTTTTCCCTCACATCCCCTTAATATCAAGTTTGTTATCTTACCTAGAATACAGCCAGATCTTGAGGGGCTGTCTCCTCCCATTCCACTCATTTCTACTCCCACACTTCCCGATCAGTACCTCATGTCATGTGACCAGGCTGATGTCAAATGTTCTTTGATGTATCTCATCACATAAAATCACAAGCATGCCTCCATGGTTCTTCTTCTCCCCATTTTCTCTGTCGTTCTCCAAGTCTCCGTGGTTTCTACTCCTCCCATGTCCGTGGTCTTCTACCTCCCCATGTACTCCGTGGTCTTCTACCTCCCCATGTCCTGGTCTTCTATCCTCCATGCTTCTGGTCTTCTACTCCTCTCCATGCCTCCGTGGTCTCTACTCCTCACCTGCCCTGGTATTTCTACTCCTCCCCATGCCTCCGTGGTCTTCTACTCCTCCCCATGCCTCCGTGGTCTTCTACTCCTCCCCATGCCTCCGTGGTCTTCTACTCCTCCCCATGCCTCCATGGTCTTCTACTCCTCCCCATGCCTCCATGGTCTTCTACTCCTCCCCATGCTCCATGGTCTTCTATCATCCCATGCTTCATGGTCTTCTAATCTCCTCCCCATGCTCCGTGGTCTTCTACTCCTCCCCCTGTCCTGGGGTCTTCTACTCCTCCCCATGCTCGTGGTCTTCTACTCCTCCCCATGCTTCCGTGGTTCTCTACCTCCTCCCCATGCCTCCGGAGGTCTCTATCCTCCACCCATGCCTTCCGTGGTCTCTACTCCTCCCATGCCTCCGTGGTTTCTATATCCTCCCATGCCTCCGTGGTTTCTACTCCTCCCATGCCTCCGTGGTTCTTATACTCCTCCCCATGCCTCCGTGGGCTTTGATCACAATTTGGAGTGCTGCTGTTTTCCTGTGACTACTATTGGATCCCCTGCCGAGGAGTTTACAGATTTTTGCACCCGACAAAAAACTATACAGGTTGTGCTGCCTTGCTTCTCTTTGTTTTTATATTTTGATAGACCGGGCATTTTGGGCAAGCTTTATATCAGTTCTAAGGAAAGGGGGTTGATTTGAATTTTAATTTTTTTTTAAAGGAAACCTACCATTTCAAATGGTAGGTGTAAGCTGTAAACACCGAGCACCAACTCAGGGTGAGCTGGTGCCGGTGCTTAGTTTAGTTAGTGTTATAAACCGCGGTATCGCGGTTTTAACACTTTTTAAACTTTATAGCAGAAGCTGCTTCGGCGCTGCGCGCGACCATGCGCGCGCAACGCCTGGGCATTTCCTATGTAGGCGCGCGCACGATCGCATGCAGCGCCGAAGCAGTTTCGGCGAAACTAACGCACTAACAGCACTAACGAAACTAAGCACCGGCTCGGTGTTTACAGCTTAGACCAACCATTTGAAATGATAGGTTTCCTTTAAATTTACTCTTTTGTATTGTAGAATATAGCATTTTTACATAGTACCACTGGTTCAAGGCTGTCATGCAAACCGATCGCTGCTCACCATTGACGTCATGTGCCACCATCTTTTAAATGTCGCCGCCAGCAATCAGAGGATTAGCAGTTGGCAAACCCCACCTCTGTATGACAATGATTTGCACTCACTAGCTATCTGCAGCTATTTGCTTGCTATCTCTGCCCCTTCTATGGCTCCTTCAGCACCTGGTTCCGTGCTTCTCCTAGCACGTGAGTTTTTCTCTGCAGGAGAATATGCATGCAATACTCCTCTCCATGCCAGACGGAATAATCAATTGCTGACACCATCCCCAGGCTGTATATGAGTGATCCAGCTTCGGTTGAGCTCAGGTTGTAGTCTGCTTGACTAACTCCATTTGTAATTCCGCTCTGTGTAATGTGTTCAGCAGCCTGTCCAGCTTTACCAAGGTCCTGCATGTTAATTGTTTTTTCAGCAAACCCAATCAGTTAAGGAATTAAACAAGATATTGATCCTGCATCAGGGTAGCTACAGCATTCTAACGGATGTTTGCTCATAATGCATCACATCAAATGGTAGTGTTCCTTTAAGACTATGCTGTGTCCTCATATATTTATAGCTAATTAGGGGAGGAAGAAGCCAGAGCATGCTATAGTGTATTTTGGAATTGTTGTCAAAGTTTTAGTATGTACACATAAAACATATAAAAAGGTTTATGAGTAGAATGGAAAAATATGCAATAACGTTTTCCAGATGGGATAGAAAACAATGCGTTTTAGCTACTTGTCCTAACATCCAGCTGCTTAATATCAAGCATGGTTTCTCTTTCTCCAGTCCATGGTTTTTCATGTTCATTACCTTATCTTTCTCCAATGACAATAGGCGGACATTTTGCAGTTTCAATGACAGTGTAGGGAGTGGTTTAGGAGGAGAGGCCTTTGACTAAGTAAGTATATCCTGCGCTAGTAGAAACAGTCATATGCAACAATGGAGTGAGGGTACTGTTCGCAAGGATTACAGGTCTTGAGTATGAGGGAGGGACACAGAGGTATAAGATCTTTTTTAAGATCAACCAACACTTATTAGTTTAAAATCTGCATTTGTATTTTCTGTCACTTTACATTATGACATTACACCTTTTGAATGGTTGCTAAATATACCGATGTTCATGAGGCATTGCAATGAGCCCGGGGCATTATTTAGAGGGCCTCTGTGCCCGTATTGAGCAATGACTGCTATCACTTGCGATTATGAACAACCGCATTTAAAACGCCAGTGGGGTGAGAAGGGGGGTCGGATGGGAAGGTGTGGGGCATTACTGTCCTACATGCGGGCACACCCTGTGATGGTGGAAGGGGGCATATAGGGGCTTAATGATAAAATCCCCCTGGCTCTATCCATGCGTTATATTGCCTGCGAGCTCACCGACATTTTATTCATCAGAGTGCAGTTGTGACCGGACACATGGCGGGGCCCACGAGGTTAGTAATGTACTTAATACCGTTAAAAAAATAAGGCTTGCAGCGGCTATTTTGACACCTTACTTGCTCACATTGGGGTACGGAGCTAGAAGGTGTCATATTTGGGGTAAAGATAACGTTAATATGGTTGACAAGTTACTTCAGTTCACGACACAATTGTTATTTTGATGAAATTGGGTATTTTGTGATAGGGGGATGCCTAACATATTTTTAATTTTGTCATTTAATGGGGCTAAGAGGGAAAGAAGGATGATTGAAAATTTTCTTTTTAAAAGGAAACTATTTAGTGGATATTGAAGATATAGATATGTGTATCTGTAGATACATGTATATGTCCCCCTAATGTAGCTAATATAAACCCTATTGGAGTCAAACTGTATTGATTACAATTGAATGATTGAGCCAAAAATAAATACAATGACAAATCTATGTGAAGTCGCATGATTTGCTCGAGTTATAAATTAATCAAATATATAATTATATTAAGCATATAATATATTATTTGATTGCAGTATTGCGCAACAGTATTTACTTTACTGTTTCTCGTTTTAATCCTAGAAAAGAAGCAGAATGGAATGTTTGGTTCGTGCTAAGTAGCCGGCGGTGTGACGTCAATAGTAGGAGACAAAATTGTTTTTTTTCTATTTAAGTTCAATTGATAGCAGTTATATGTGGTGAAAACTATATTGGTTTATTATATTTTGTTTCTAAAATCATTTATTTTTGGGGTGGAGAGGGGAAAACTATTTATGGCATGTTTCCCTGATTCACTGGGAATAAAATGGCTACTAGTGTAATCGATTGTTCATGTGAGCTGCTGTATCGTATTGATGATCTTTTGAAAAGTTGCAGGGATCTGTGCTTCTGTTTTTGTTAATGTGGGTGTATAAAGTGTGGGGGCAGAGTTAGGTAATGTAACCAAAATACACTATTTAGTGGGGGTGATTTACTAAGGGTATCGGATAGCACTTTGTTGGATGTTCGCAATTTTCGTGATTTGCGCGCTTTTGACAGGTATTAACAGGGGTTTGCGTGGGAAGTGTCAACGAAACTCCAATAAAGGAGCGATCCGTTGGGACCTTATAAATAAGTCCAATATGTTTTATGGAATTTGTTCAAAATACATTGATAACATGATCTTATACAAATAGCAAGTATGCATACAAGGGGAAAGTATAGTGGTAAGGTTCCCTACCAATGAACCACAATTGTGCAGTAGGCCTCAATGCAAATCACTGAGGCAGAAATACAGTACAATTGATTATCTCACTAGCCTTCAGACCCCTTAGAGCTACCCAATAACCTTGTCTTATGTGACCATAAGCCCCACCCCACATTTCCCCTCCATGTAGGTCTCCTCTTTTCAGTGACATTGCTCTAAAACACCTCATTTTAGTTTTTCCCCGTAATAATTGGGGACGACTGGCTGGGTCCAAAATTGATGGTAGAGGTTGAACACTATGCATCATTTGCTTGATCTACTGCAAGGTCTGCTGTTAGATTTTGTTTTTTCACATGGTAAAGTTTAAATCATTCATTCACTAAAAATTGAACGGAAGGATCTCCAAGAAGCGAACATTTGCTCCAGAGCGGACCACACTACTATCTTCTTGTTTCCTCTCTTATTCTCTGCCTCCTCTCTTGCCCCCCTGCCTACTTTCTTTTACTTCCCAGTTCTGTCTTCAGCCTCCCTTCCCCTCTTATTTCTTCCTCGCGACTTTACCTAATCAGCCTCCTCCCTCCCCACCCTTCTTCTCTCACCCCCTTCCCTCTATTTTCCCCCCCTTTTATTTTACGCTCTTATTTGACCCCTCCAAACAACCTCCCCCGCACTTAGCTTCTCCCCTCTGCCGTTTTCACCATCTCTATCTATGGTCATCTCGCCTCTTTCCTCAATCTACCATCTCTTTCCTCTGACGTTACTCCCCCCCCCTCACAGCTGCTCCTCAACCCCTTTTTCTTGTCTCTTCCCTTCCAACGATCTGACCCACCCTTTCTCAAGCTCCGTTGTTATATCTTTTTTTCCGTTTCAACCTTCACTCTCCATCTCGGCGCCTCATACCCTTTCCTCGACTTTCTACTCGTTTCACGCGCCCTTTTATCTTGGAAGCTGTGCAGATAAAAGATTTTAAATGGGGACATTTCAAAGACACAGAAGGTTAATAAAAGAATGGGAGTACAAATTATATGCAGCGATTCAAGACCTTACAAAGTGGCCTTAACATTCTGCCAGCTTCATGACCTCCTACCTCTGCCTGCGGAGACAAGCAGCTAAGAAGCCAGGGCTCTCTTGTCGCACCTCAGGTTTATGTTGTTATTCCGTCCTGTTGAAATAAGATTCCTTGTATGATCCAAGCTGGTTTTACGCTCTTTTAATCGCCTTTGATGATCATGCGAGTGGGTTTTAAAATGCTGTGACTTTTCTGTTTCATGTAACATCATGTTGGCGAAGGAACTATATATCAGTTAACTCCAAAGTTATTTTGCGGTGAGTTCTTCAATTTCTTCTAAATCCCATTACTTGCTGAGACTACATTGACATGGTTGAGCTGCTGGCTGGCTGCCGCTGGTGATCCGGCAGGGATTCTGTCCCAGGTTTCCTCAACCAAAAGGTATGGCATGTAAGTAACAACAGTTCAGGTATGGTGGACGAAGAACGTGGAACGACTTTTAGGAAAATCTGAACATAGTAATAGGAGAAGGAAAGAGACGAGGGATAAACAGAGAGGAGAAGGTAAGGAGGAGTAGATGAAATCCTGAAGGACGAAGGGGTGGGCGCTCAGGTCTAGAGAGACAAGGCAATAAGCAAGACAACAGGTGCATTTTTACTTGTATGCCTGTGTGGGGCTTATTATTGCGTAGCCAAAGTTTACTTTCTAGTAATGGTATTTATGTTTAACATGCTGTGTACTGACGAAGCTGAAAAAAAATTCCAAATGTGGAAAAAATGAAAAAAAAACGCAAGTGGCACGTTCTTGTGGGCTCAGTTTTTTCGACTTTGACTGTGCACTCAACATAAACTCGCTTTATCTTTGGTGCGGTGCGATCGCGGGGAGTAACCAAATGTACTATAGGTTTATTGTGTTTTAATACATTTCAAAAAATTAAACAAATGTGTCAAAAAAGAAAAAAATTTGGGCCATCTTTGATGATAATAACTTTTAATACGTTAGCACAGCGATGCGTGGCGTGTCATTTTTTGCGAAATGAGGCAAGTTATTGGGCTACCATTGTTGAGGTCAGTGCGACATTTGATCATTTTGTATTCATTTTATGTGATGTAAAGGTGTAAACAGTGATTTCGACATTGGGCGCCATTCCCGCCTCGGAGGTCACCGCGGCCGTAACGTTTTTATATTTTGATTAGATCCGGGATTTTGGGAAGCGCGATACCTAATATGTTTGTGATTTGTTATGTTATATTTTTAGATCAGTTCTAGGGAAAGGGGGTGATTGAATTTTTATATTTTATAATTTTTTTTATTGTTAACTTTTTTTTTCTTTTTCCCCTATTTCTTAGACATCTAAGCGACATAACCCTAGATGGTCAGATCGCTCTACCAATACTGCAATACTTCTGTATTGCAATATTCTTTTTTGGCATTTTGAAGGTCATTCATTACAATGAGCCACTGGCTATTGAACGAATCTCCAAAGCATGTAGCTGTGTCAAAGAAGACCGAGGCCACCATGGCAAACGATCGCGCCCCCAGATGAGTTCGGGGGGACGGCGATCGTAAAAAGATGGCGGCGCTGTGCGGCAATGACGGGTTAATCGCAAGCCCCGACGCGGTTATTAGCGGTGGGGGTTTTATGCAAAATGCAAAAACCCCCCATTTGTATGAAGAGGACCTCAGCACGTGACCCTTTCAGCATCCTTATACCTCTGAACGCGTAGAGCTCGGACAGGAGCTTAAGGTTAATTATAAGATCATCAGACAAAGCACTGTATGGAACATGATACAGAGCATGTCAGTACCGAAACAAAAAAAAAGGCAATCCCAACTAAAAGCTACAAACTGCTTGTATCTATGGAGATCGTGTAAATAATGTATTGTTTCATATGACTGCTAAAAAAGGCAACGACATGCTGCAATGTCCTCGGTGTTTCCCTAGTTCTGAAGTAGGACAGCTGGAAATGAATTACTAAATTGCTTTTCTTATTACCAGGGGAAAATTACACATAGAATCGTGTTAGACCCCCATAATGTAATTAACAGGCAAATTTAGTTTATAGTTGTTGTATAGATTTTGTTATATCACGCCAGTAGACACAAGGATCAAAATGGCACCTGGTGGGACAGTTGACTGAGCTGCCATCATTTTTATGCAAGCATACTTTTATGACTACAGTTTTGTTACACAAAGTGAAACCTTTTTTTCTTGTAATTGATAACCATGTTACAGTATTAAAAGGGGTTCCAGAACTCAGCATATAAATGTTATTGATTGTTGATGAAAAAGTTATACATTTTCATACTATATTCAATATAGCATACAGCTCTGATTATCTCTGTGATTGTAGCTTACCATACACTGGTGACTATAGACAAATTTATGTCAATAAAGCAAACATAGAATCTTTCATATAGAATGACCACAAGCAGAGGACTGTAGAAAAAACCATACAGAATTGAATTGATTATCCCCTGTCCTTGCCTCTTTTTGGGCCCCGGATCCACCTCACTCCCCCCTTCACTTTAGAAACTTTTACAACTTTCTCAAACAATCCATAACCCCTTTATATGCTGAACTTATGATATTCATTTGCTGATATGGAGTAGAAGACCACGGAGACATGGGGAGGAGTAGAAGACCACGGAGGCATGGAGAGGAGTAGAAGACCATGAAGGCATGGGGAGGAGTAGAAGACCATGGAGGCATGGGGAGGAGTAGAAGACCACGGAGACATGGGGAGGAGTAGAAGACCAGGGAGACATGGGGAGGAGTAGAAGACCATGGAGGCATGCTGTGATTTTATGTGATGAGATACATACAAAGAACATTTGACATCAGCCTGGTCACATGACATGAGGTACTGAATCGGGAAGTGTGAGGAGTAGAAATGAGTGAGAATGGGAGGAGACAGCCCCTCAAGATCTGGCTGTATTCTAGGTAAGATAACAAACTTGATATTAAGGGGATGTGAGGGAAACATTTTTTAGCTAAAAGAAGGAGAAGGGTGGCATTAAGTAATAGGTCTCTATGGGAACATGTCATTAACTGAAATTATGAAAAATGTGGTGACAGGTTCTCTTCCTATCATCTAAAAGCCACAAGAAACTACCAAATGACCATATTAGATCAGTCATGAAATAGAATTGAACACTGGTGGCTTGGACTGCTTACATGTACTTTGCCAACCGATACTGGGAAAAAAGTTACATAACAAATGATTATGCTCAGTGACCCCTTAAATATATTATGAATGTAACATGTATCTTATGAATGTATGAGAGATGTAACGTAAGGATGCTGGGCCCCAATGAAAAATCGTCATCATGCCCACCTCCATAAATGTACTGTTTATGGGAAAAGGCCATCTTATAGGCCCCACAAGTGAGTTCAGTACAATAAACCCGCTATGTGCACTGGAGGGATTTCGCAGACCGAACCTAGATCCACTGGACTGAAATGACCTGACCTGACCAGTGCAGTCCAGTAGTAGAATGTTCCATCCAGGGAATCCTACCATTGCACGGAGTGGGTTTCTCAGACTGAACTTGCTCGTAGAAAACCAGCATATGGGGCCTATTGTGTGTCCTTTCCACATAAACACTAAATTCAAGGAGGGGGCCTGGTACCGATTTTTGCTCGCGGGCAAACGGCAAAGATCCTGGGTTCTGTTGCCACTGTGAACCTTCCCTTCAATGGTTGTTCTTTCTTGAATATTAGTATGACTCTGCATATGCTGTTCTCCAAATTCAGCTTAGCTCAGCATAAAACGGACAGTGATATATTTATCAATAAAAAATTGAATGACTAAGCAAATATTTGTACGACTGAACAAAACAGCCGTCATTAAACTACAGATAAAAGCCAAGCACCGTACTGTATGACATACAATGCACAATAACAGATATTATTTCTCAGCGCTCGCTACAAATCTCTGAACAAACGTATAAATAAGGATGTTTTATGTCCTCCTTAAAAGGCTTTTGTTACATGTGGTAGGGAGGAACTCGCAAGCTATACTTCTCATTTTTAGGCATGTGAGCTCAAATACATTTCATCACCCAATTCAAGATGTAAGCTGCCAGTGACAAATGCAAAACCGGATTAAACTGTTCCAAATCTGCGAGCCGCTTATGTTAACCTAAACTATAAATGACCCGTAGTCACCAACTGAAACCAAAGACGAAAGAGAAAAAGTTATTCTCCGCGTCCTCTTGATTTATAGAATGTTTGTCATGGATGAAGCAAAGTTCACCGTCATGTTTCAAATTGACTGAATACAACTCTAATCATGGCCAATTACAGAAATACGTATAACATACAAGCCCAGGAAATAACATGTATACAAAGGTCAATAAATCTAAGAGTGAATTGAATTTTCCATACTTTCAAGGATACAAAAAATGCTAATTCAATGGAGACCCAAAACTTCATTGAAGGCTTGTTATGCAGTTGGCCGGATTGCCTTGGAGTAGAGAAATACTAAAGCAAGAACCTTCAAAGAGCCCCTAGCAATGTCAGGCAAAGGGATCCCATAGCAAAGACTTAAACAGGTCAATGATCAACAGCGCCATGTTTGCCTCATCTAATTTTCATGGTCCTTAAAGGAACCTGTCATCAGGAGCCCCTTTGTCTGGGTTCCCCATGTCCCCATAGAGTATAGTGTGTATATTGCCAAAGTGTTTGTATAATAAAACTGTTTTGTTTAGATGAAAGTTTACCTTTCTCTCATAGAGCAGTGTCCGTGTCCCATGGGAGTGAGCAGTGGTTTACCACCATCCTAGGGAAACAGCTCCGTCAGGCGTCCATTTCAAATAGGAGGGATAAGTGTGTTTTTTTGTAAATGGACACATGATGGACCCACCCTTGGGAAACCGCTTCTCATTGGCGACTACCATGGGACACTGCACACAGGTAAACTTTCATCTAACTTTTCTTTTTATCGGAAAAGGTTTTATAATAAAAACACTATGGCAATGTGCAGACTATTCTCTATGGGGACATGGGAGAGCCAAAAAAAGGGCTCCTAATGACAGGTTCTCTTTAAAGGGGTCATCCATTAATTTTTATTGACTGCTTATACTTATGATAAATCATCAAAATTTGATTGGGGTGGGGCCAACAAATGCAATAATCAGCTGTTCTGGCCCAGACAATACAGTGCACAGAACCAGAAGCTATGTGCATGGTGTATAATAGTGGCAGTGCACCATTGCTGCAGCTCATCTCACATTGACCTCAATGGGAACCGAGCACAAAGAATTGTGCTTGGACGAGACTGCTGATCATACCAAGAGCAGGGGAAGGATGGGGGGGGGGGTCAGCCGCCATCCTGTTATCCTATTATACATTCATGTCCTTTCCTGAGGATTGGCCACAATAAAAAAATAAAATCATTGAAAATCCCTTTTAAAGAAATCTAGAAATCCAGAATCGGCCATTGAAAACTAAACACACTTACATATTACAGCCTGGGACTAAAGTTAATTATCCAGGGAGGTCCGTCTGTAACTAGGGGTCATCTGTAAGTCGGTTGTCTTTAAGTTGGGGACCGCTTGTAATGTGAAAATCAGACCAGATATGAGGGTAAAATAATTTACTAGTTACATTAAAGAGTTTGTCCAACATTTGAGTTAATGCTACCACATTTATATATTAGCCCCGATTGGTGAACACATATATTTTTTTAATGCACAAAATAACAGAATGGGGCAGATTTACTTACCCGGCCCATTCGCGATCCAGCGGCGCGTTCTCTGCGGTGGATTCGGGTCTTCCGGCGATTCACTAAGACAGTTGCTTCGACCAGGTGTTGCTGCTGAAGAGCATCGGAACACACTGGAGTTCACCGAGCCATCTTGGGTGAAGGTAAGCGCATGTCCTGCAACACTTTTTTTTTTTTTTAGTGCGGCGGTTTCTCCGAATCCGGCGGGTTATCGTTCTGCCACGCCCCCCGATTTCGGTCCCGTGCATTCCGGTGCCAATGCGCCACAATCCGATCACGTGCGCCAAAAACCCGGGGCAATACAGGGAAAATCAGCGCAAATCGGAAATATTCGGGTAACATGTCGGGAAAACGCGAATCGGGCCATTAGTAAATGACCCCCAATGTCTCAAGCCTACTCATATTGCATATTGCAACTGCATATTACACAAGTTATCAAAACCAGAACTAAGGTACGTAAGTAGCTGAGTGAAGACCATCTGCTTTGTATCCAGGCCAGAAATTTACAAAAAAAAAAATCCCCCTGAAGATAGTAATGCCAGTCTGCAAATCAGAAAAGGAGGAAGAATAGCAAAGATTTTTAATATACAAGATGAAAATAACAATATATTGGAAAGAATAAATATAGAACACACTTGTAATGCACTTACAGGGGAGAAGCGAATCTTCTCAGCAAATCCAAATAGTAAAACTAGTTCTCAGAGTTCTCAATAACGTTGGGTAATGAACGATAAATGAAATGAGCGCGCCTTTCTAACATAAGTGTCCCAAGTCAGCATGGTGAAGACTTTTTAAGTGGAAGCAGGTCAGGCCTTCTGAATGAAACCATCAGCAAGGATTAATAGAGTGTGACAGCTGCTCAAAAGCTTTTTTTCCTCTCTCTTTATTTTAGCAACAGGTTGAAAGTCAAAATGTGGTCTAGGCTTTGTTGTCACTGGTCCAGCTAATATAGTCTGTGCTAAGAATCGATGACAGTCACCATTGTTACTAGCGGGACAATGTGAACATCTGAACAGCTCAGCCATAACACCAGACCCTACGGGGCCATATGAAAGTCCCACAGGGGAAGTTTTATTAATACTATCCAAGATTTAGACGCAGCAAAATTATATCAGCCAGTTTTAAAATACCTCAGATTTATTTCAGGACTATCAACCAGTTAGCTTCACACCACCGATCAGTTGATATTTCCCACAAAAACTCCAATTTTGTAGCACCAAGTCCCATCTCAAACCACACCCTCTTTTCAACTAACAGTCACCTTTTCCTACCGAAAACCAACCAACCCAATAGCTGCTTTTGTAAATGGACCTTTAAAGTGATATTATCACACTCTAAAATAGTATAATTAAAAATGAATATCATTTTTTTTTAAATGTAGGTTTTTGGAAAATTAGCTAAAAAAAACTTCTATGGTTATATTGTGTTTCTACTTCTTAAGGCAAACAATAGTTCTTTCCTAGGATGAGTAGGCACATTGAAAACGCCCTATCCTTCTATAACCGTTCCTCCCTTACTCTTCAGACTGCATTTTCTGGTCTCGCTGGTCACATGATAATGGAAATATATTGCACTTGAGGCAGCACAATGTATGGAGTTCTCTGTTCTTGCCCAAGCACAATACATCCTCAAGATGTGGCAAGAAATAATAAGCTGTATTACATGCTGAAGTTAAGCCAGTTTAACTTCTAAAGAAGTACATTTCAGGTAAAACATAAGGGTACCGAGTAGAGATCTCAGTGGCAAGCACGGTAACATGGAATAAGCAACACAAGAACCATGTTTGCTCATAGATCATGAGAAAACCAAAGGACAACTGGATTGAAAAAGTAGAAGTAGATCATGTAGTAAATATATTTGGATTTTGGTTATTAGTAGTTAGAAAAGTTGTAAGCTTTTTGGGGGACAAAAAGGATACTGGTCACACCCCTTTAGGTCAGAAGAAGATCTCTAGTTTGACTACAATGATTTGTTAATAACTAGTATGGACGTAGACAAGACATGTTGATATAAGCCAAAAAATGCTTTGAGGCTGAGAAGACCAACCCCTCATCGAGAAGACAAAGCCCTCATCGAGAAGACAAACCCCTCATCGAGAAGACAAACCCCTCATCGAGAAGACAAACCCCTCATCGAGAAGACAAACCCATTCTCAACCCCGGCTTCTTTGTTTCAGAGGTTTCATTTTATGCTATGTTCACGTTTCAGTGAGGAGTTTCCATTATTCTGTCCCATTCTGGAGAACAAAAGTTACAAAACTAACGGATAACCTCGGAGACATCAAGCGAGGTCCAAAAACATCATAGGCTACAAATGTGGTCCGTCGGACTTCCACCATAGTGTCTATAGCGCCCAACAAAAATATACATGCGGTTTTACATATAAAAGTGCATGAATAATAGACTTGCCCCTTTCTCGATGCTCCCGGTCTGACATAGCGTCCCCTCAGCGGCAGGAATGCTGTTGGTTACACATCTGTTACTTTTGCTCAGACACCAGAGCTCTCTACACACTTCCTAGGAAAGAAGGCAGAAGCAAGTTGGTCAGAATTATAGATACAAATCAATTATCTCCTGTCCATTGGGTGAATCAACAGGCTAACAATTTACCTTATAAACTTTACTACCTCAGCTGGAATTTTAAAAACCCATGGCTCCTTACGGAATCCATAAAATGGTTACAGCGGGAATTCTCCTGTTCAGGTTTTGACCGAGTGACCTGTGTTTGCCTGTGCATGTAACTGCAGCTTCTGTTTGCTCAAGTCTTAATAACTTATACAAGATACTTTACAAATGTATTCATCTGACCACACATGCAATTCATTTTTTTGTCTTCAAAGGAACAATGGCACTTTCCTCGATCAGTGTAGGTGGTATCACAAGGGGCTGTTCTAATGAAAACGGATCAAGACCCGAACCAGTTGGATAGAGAGCGGTTTAAGGTTACAATGTGGGGTTGGTGGACCTATGGTCAGGCCATAACTGTTCTTCATAATATAATATAATATCATAGTTGATACGGTTGAAAAAAGACACATGTCCATCAAGTTCAACCAAGGAAGGGAAAGGATTGGATGAGGAAGGGATTTAGGGGAAACAATTCAATTAGATAACATACCTTAGCCATCAATGTTATTTAGGTGTAAAAAGGCATCTAGACCCTTCTTAATATAAAAGTGCTTATCGAGTACTCTCCGTAAAAAGATAGCTGGAGCTCCAAAAATACATGACAGTTATATCATTGATATTTTCTTACATTTCAAAGGCCTCCTCAGACAACAGGGATTGTGTGCAAATTATACTTCTGCACTCTCTGTAGCTTAAAGGGGGGGGGGGTCACTGAAAAATGTGTCCAGTCACAAGATTTTTTATTGTTAAATAAACCAACAATATAGTAGTATGAGAGAGTAGACTTTAACGTTCTATAAATTTCTCATGATCATGATTTGAGGGAATTCTCCATTATAATGAGCTAGCAGTTCTTTTAGTTATGCTGGTTACTTCAAGTATTGGTAGGAGGTATATGCAATACTAATCAACTATCCCTTTTACCAAGGTTTGAGTGATGGCTGTCTGTACGCTCAGAGCAAAAAAAGACCTAGTGGGCATAACTTGAAACTATAGGATCATCACATTTTTACCAGAATTGACAACAACAGTGACTTCCCATAATGCACTGGATCGGGACTCTAAATATAACTTTAGACATAGCCAAACATACGCAGCAAAGCAGCACTGCTGGAAACTTCAGTGATTTTACTGACCCATGGTACAGGTGTGACATTTCAGCTCCTCAATGGAGTCCTTTTCAAGCATTTGAGATATTCAAAATTATCTCAAATGACAGCTATGCTTTAAAGTGAACCTGTCACCAGGAATGTGATTTTTAGCTGGTGACAGGTTCCTATAGCCTATTTTATGCCAATTTTAAAAATGACTTTGTCTGTATTATTTGTCAGTCGACTCTCCTCCACACTCATGTAGTTCCCTTTCTTTTTGCAACTTCCACAGCAGAGCCCCCTTTAATAAAATGTCTACAGTAGAGCTCCCTTTACATAAATGTCCACAGCAGATGCCCTTCTTCAATAAAATGTCTACTGCAGATGCCCCCTTTTCATAAATGTCCACAGCAGATGCCCCTTTTTCATAAAAGTCCACAGCAGATGCCCCTTAATCATAAAAGTCCACAGCAGATGCCCCTTTTTCATAAAAGTCCACAACAGTTGCCCCTCTTTAATACAATGTCCACAGCAGATGCCCCTCTTTAATAAAAGGTCCACAGCAGATGGCCCTTTACATAAATGTCCACAGCAGATGCTTCCTTTTTATAAATGTCCACAGCAGATGCCCCCTTTACATAAATGTCCAGATCTGATGCCACCTTTACATAAATGTCCAGATCTGATGCCCCCTTTAATAAAATTTCCATAGCAGATGCCCCCTTAAATAAAAAGTCCACATCAGAGCCTCCCATTAATAACATTTCCACAGCAGCTTCTATACTCACCTCCAGCATCTTTTCCCTGTGGCTCTGGCTTCTCAATGGCTTCCTCCATTGACAATGAAGTTAAATATTTGTAAATCTATCCAAAATTTAATATTGATGAAGACCTATCCTCAGGATAGTCCATCAATGTGACTGGTAAAAGCTAACCACAGAAATAATCTGCTGCTCAGGCTCAGCAAAACACGGTGTACAGAGGAGAATGCAAATGGCGCATTCTCAGGTCACATTTACTTTTATGTGTTGTGCCAGACCAGGACCAGTATATGATCAGATATTGATGATCTGTTTGAAAAAATTAATGGACAAACCCTGTACATATTTTAATGCAAGCTGTTATAAGTGTATCTTTTACTACCACATGGTTATAACTCTTGCTGGTGGTCATAAAAAAATGCCTTCCGACAAGTTCCTTTATAGATGTAGGAATTAGACCAATGGTAACAATGACTCTAAAACTTTTCATTTGTTTTACTGTTCGGCAGTTTAATAAAACATGAGAATAATAACAGGCAGTTGACATAAAATATATTATTGCACGGTGTAAATCAAATTGCTTCCTGAAGTTTACGTGATGACTCTTTCAACATCCAGGCGGGAGGCTGAAACAACTTTGAACAAAAAAATGTCTGCCAGGTGTTTAAAAATGCCTTGACAAGACTGACAGCAATTATAGACAAATAACGCACACCCACGGTACAAGCTATTCTGCCTAATTATACCACTAAAAAGGCTACATGCCTAACAAAAATACAGGAAAATCCCAACGTCACAGGAAAGTGGCAGAGACCGTTACCCAACGCAGAACATGGCAGCCCGAACATTGGTCAATTATAAACAAATGAAAAAAAAAAAGAAAGCCTGGAACAAGTTAATTATAATGCCCAGAGATTTTCTGCCCTGGAGGAAATACTCCACTAGTTGTAGCCTTTGTTCTACCAGTGAAGTGTTCTCCGACTGGCTGTATCCTCATTATCCTATCGGTAACATCTTTTAACAGCTGTTATCAATAAAATTGCCTGAAGCTATTGCAGAGAGTCAACCCGCAGAGGTCAACCCAGCAGTAAGTTTTTTAAGACGTGAAATTATCTGGTAGCAATTGGAGAAAACTTGTGTACTGTAGAGGGAAAAAAAAAAGGTGCAAATAGTATATGCCGGAAAATTGTGCCAACATTTTAGCAACTCATTTGGTATAAGTCATCAAAGTGTCTAAAAACGGTGTAAACTCTTAATAAAATGTAAGAGTGAATTTTCACTCTTATCTTCAGCTTCATCTTAGATCCCTTGTAGCTTTCAACCTGAGTTTTCTAACCAGCTATTCCATGGACTGGAGCTTGCTCAATATATATGGCTGTTTTTACATGATGTGACTATCAATGGACACAACAGTCCTCCACCAGAACAAATATCCTTAGTGTTCACAACCGTACACACGTCACAAGTAGCAGTAGCAGTCCCTAAGATGTCCAGACAGCTGTCTGGACCAGCCATGTGTGTAGACCTTCTTTGTGCATATCTCATCATCTGCCTGGACAAGCATTAATGCGGTGTAGATAAACAATCTTCTCTTAAGGCAACAAGGGCACTAAATGCAACGTCTACAATACAGCTACCAGACTTCAATGCTCACGTACTCCAGAAAACAAAAAAAAAAAAAATCCAAGAACAGAGATAATTTCAAACCAAGTTCATGGTGGCAATCATATGTCTGAAGATAGACCAAGAACAGTAGACAATAAATTTCCTCTCGCAGGAATTTAGGGGAGATAACCAAACCGTGAGCATGCACAGGTAAATTATATTATCGCAAAAGACTCTCCTTCACCATTAACCCATGGTACTGTACAATCAGAGATCTGGAACGAGTGGGAGGAGGACCCTTCCTGTGAGGGCTCATAATCTATTTGGAAGGGTAAGGGTGAGGTGAGGGAGCAGAGCAGTTAATGTGTGTTGTAGGTGATCTGTCGATCCTGAACAGGTGGGTTTTCAGTTTATGTTTGAAGGTTTGGAAAGTTGGGGACAGTCTTACACGTTTTATTAGAGAGTTCCAAAGTTACGGGATGCACGGCAAAAGTCCTGGAGACGGTTGTGAAAAAAGCAGATGGTAATAGATTGGATGTGAAGGTCCTGTTAGGAACGGAGAATATGCGTGGGACGATATTGGCTGATGAGTTCACAGATATAAGACATGGACGGCTTCGTAAGTCATTGTTAATAGTTTAAGCTGAATTAATTGTACAATGGGTAACCAGTGGAGAGACAGAGGAGAGGCAGAGGGAAAGCAAGGAAATGGATTAGCCAGAGTTAAGGATGGATTGGAAAGGCGTTAGAGAGTGTAGCATGATCAATGCTACAGAAATAAATACAAAAAACACATCTGGCACATGTAGGAGTGTAAACACCCTAGTAGCTTCTTTAATCTCTTCTACCAGGCAGTCTTCAGCATGAAGCTCGCTGTAGCTGCACACTTATACACAGATTTCTGTGCATGCGCAGCAAGCGAGATGAATGGAGCAGCAAGTGAAAACGGAAGCCCCCTTTCTCAGGACTGCTGAGTGTCATGATTGGTGGAAGACCCAGCAGTCAAACCTTCACTGATCAACTTGTTAATCCACTATTCTGTGAATAGGAGATAACATACAAACTTTTTAATACTGTTTAGTAAAACACAGCTAAAAGAACACGTATAGAAGCCTAATATGACGGTATAGTCTCCCAACGCATGACTGTGGCATGAGAGTAATTTTTCTTACATATTTTATATTATACCATAATACAACTTATTTTATATATTTGAACTCCTGACTTAGTCATAGTTTTTAGATTTTGGATAGTTTTTCTTCAGTGCAGAGCTAGTGAAGGTAGAACTTGACCAAAAAAAAGCACAAAATGAGCATTCTCTCACATGTCACTTACAAAAATTTGAGCCTAATCCCTTTATTATTCCAAACCAACCAAAATCATATTACCAATTAAAATAGAAACTTTATCTTAATGAAACAGGGACATCTGGAAACCATAAAAGAAGTGAGAAAGGATGTAGACACAGACACATACCAGGAATACACCATCTGAAGTAGACCTATTGTTCTCCTCTAATTGCTAATGATAACGCTTTTTCCCATAGCAGTGTACTAAAAATTATAACGTCAAATTGATAAATATTTTGAAAAAACATAAAAATCCTGAATAATTAAAGGTCAACATCAATAATGGATGTAAATGTGGATTTGAACAGTTGACGGAATGCCAGTACTTTAAGTGGATTTTTTCCATTTGTCAAAAAAACAAAAACAGAATTTCTATAGAACCACTTGACTTAGGTAATTCCAATGTAAAATAAATGCCCCAAATATTGATATGGCTTCACCTAACATAGCCAGACAACATATCTGACCCTTCCTTTCCTCTAATGCTTCTGGTGGTGGTTCTTGAGAACTTACCATACATTGGTAGATAGAGGAAGCAAATATTCAACAGATAGTGATCAGGTTCGGATAATGATTGTCAAAATGTAACATTTCCCCTTAAACCCTTCTTTCTGTAAAAGAACTATCCACTATGGCTTAAAGAAGTGGAATCATGGTTGTTGACATCAATCAATAGTGCTAATGGAAATATCCTTTTAGCCTTTTTATGCCATCTATTTTTTAGATCGTTGGACTTTCAAAGAATTTTAAAGGGGTTTTCCCACAAAACAAGTTAGGCCCTATTCACAGATCACGAGAACAGGGATCCATGTACCCCAGTTGGACCCATAGTTGCTCCTCAAAATGAACGGGCAGCTGGTCGCGCATAGTCGAACTGCCGAGTTTATCTCTATGGAGCTGATGGAGATCTCCATGCTCAACTGGCTGCTCAGGAAGCAACAAGGGGTACATCTAGGGTACATCGGACCCCCATTCCAGTCATCTGTGGGGGTGAAATGACTGAGAACCCCACCGATCAGCCGATAGGGCTCAACGTATCTTGTGGGGAAACCCCTTTTCTTAAGACAAGTTAAGTTTCAACATGTTACTGAGTTCTAAAGGCTCCAATGTCATTCTAGTATGGGTTATGTGACTAGTCTGAAATCACAGATGATGATTAGAGTTGAGCAGACCCGCTCTTCATGTTTGGCCATGCTACTCGGGCATATTTCCAGATTGGCGGTCAAACAACCAATCCACAAATTTATGCCCCTAGAAAATACTCATGGCTTTGATAGGCAAAGGAGTCTTGCAAACTAGAAGTAGTGTCACCAGCAACAAGGTGTCAATTTGCCAGAACCAATCGGCCACCAATCAATGTCCAACTGTAGACCATTAAGCTGATAAATAAGGCAAACAATGAGTGTAGAGATGACAATTTCTTACCCCATATTTACATTGACGGGATGTTGCTCCGTACTGGAACCGGCACTGCTCGTCTGCATCGTAAACTTGGCCTGGAGCCACTGCAGGGTATACAAAGTCACGTTTTGGAGGTTCGTTGTCAAGACATGTTCCCCGGCCTGAACTGGTTAACACAGAACAGAATTAGGACTGATAACCTTGAAAAAACATTAATCGTAGTCTACGTAACATGACTAAGCATAGCAAGGGACGTCTGGTTAGTTTTGGTAATACTATATGTGGCCATTGTGAGTACCGGAGCATGCCTTTCACAGGATTTCAGCTTATTATTTAGCGCTTACAGATCTACATGTCAATGTATGTGACGTGATCTTGTTCACTTTACATGTGTTAGTTTATGCTATAATCTATGTTTAGGCGTCTGTGACACAAGAGAAATTTACCAATCAAACCAGGATAAACAGTGATTTTCTCGAGAAATCAGCAACTGTGTAGTGATGGGTAATTCTACCTTGTCGGTAAAGTCCTTAAAAGGGGATTTCATTTTTCATGATCTTCTGATATATTAGGTGTGATCACAACTCATGGTCAAGTCAGGTCTCAAAGTCGGTTAATCAGTTTTTCAGTTCCAGAACATAAAAGGTTGTTTTTTGCTTTTAGTCCAATGTCCAAAGGTCTTTCGACCAATAGGTGCATTCCCTCCACAGACAATAAATTGCAGAAATATCTGATAAATGCAGTTCCAGCCATTGTGTAATTGTCATAAAAATTGTTGGAGAGAGCCTCCACACAAGTGTGGCTCCCTATCCATCCATTCTCCACCTAGTTTCAGTAAGTTTTTTAGTGCTTTTAGCATTAATCAGTTTATAAGACATTTACGTGGATATGGTATACATGGGTGATCGAAAAACCATTGTATAAAGCATGTCAGGTTATGTAAGGACTGTGTCTATAAGGAAGAGGTTATTTTGGTTTAAGAGGCTTGTTAGGTTGAGGTGTTCTTCATTAACTACCTCCACTTATTCCAGAGTCTGAGCTATCCTATGTATAGTGCCGGGTTTTTCACTATCTAGCACACAAAGTTTACCCTAGCCCTCATTGACTAGGGACATATGGAGTGGATCTAGTGGTTTTTTGATAGCAAATGTGTATATCCAGAGATCCTCCCATCTTCAACCAAAAACTCTCCTCCTTTTGAGACATGTGAAACAAACTTTGTTGACCTAATAGTAAAATTTTAATTCCATATTCAATAATAACGATACCATTTAGATTTACCTAATAATTTCTGGGCTGGTCTCTTTGCCGGAACTGTTCATTAACCCTTCCCTCTACTCACCAGGGCCAAATTAGATGGTCGGGAAGGCCTCCACCCTCCCTCCTCAATTCTCCCATACGCATAATCATTCAGCTCATGCGTATTGGCACCCTCAGGACCCCAATACAAATGGGCTCCACAGCACCAGTAAGAAGGTGACCAGAGAAAGAGGGGAATCATGAGATAGAGAGATTCTGGACAATCTCTTCTTGTGATTAGAGGCAGAACACTCAAAGTGCAGAAATAAGATGATGACAGGGGGAGGAACTTGGCCTGATCGCAGTCCACTAAAAAGCATGTGAGTGATAACAGACAGATAAGTTCATGGTTTGCATTGTTTAACTGCAATATGTGAAGGCAGCTTCTGGTTCCATTCACATGTGGCGCCTGAATTGCATTTTGAAATGCAATTCAAACACATCAGGGAGAAGCCCCTCCCAATAGCATATGTGTTTACACCTAAAGTCATGTGATCCAGAACAATGATCAAAAGCGGTCAATCCCAATTGCAAGCACTTCTGTGTCAACGCATATATGTCGCATGTAGAAATGCCCTTAAAGAAATTGACTCCCTAACGGTGATTGGTATTTTGGGCTGTTTTATGCCTTAAATAGGTTGTCCAGGATGAATGGGATGCAGCAGTGATGTCAGGTTGATGGCACGTGACTGCTGCCACCTGTTATTGGCCACAATGATGTTGGGCACAGATTTGTCCATCACAGGCAACCAAGGTGCATATTTAAAATTTCTGCAGCAGCTGAGGTGTGTATTATGAGGTTCTGCAGCAGCTGAAGTGTGTATTATGAGGTTTTGCGGCCGGAAAGTAAGAAGTCTCTTTATGGTGACTGCCAATTAAGGCTGCCGTGAAGGCGTGTGGAGACTTATAGACACTCCACTAGGGGGTTCTCAGAAAATATGCAAATAAATGTTCTAGGATGGCATATGGAAAACCCATGCCTCTTTTAGCTACCTTGTAAAGCAGCTCATCAAGCATGACCTATAAGGGGGCTTATGACATGATGCAGGATTAAAACCAAACCAGTATCTCTATTCCAGAAGGAACACACCCAACTGTAGACAGCACTGTTTCAACCCAGTTAGGTCTCTTCAGTACAGTGTAGAGGCTTGTGACTGCCAGTTCTCTACACTGTACTGAAGAGATCCAACCAGGTTGAAACAGTGCTGCCTACATTTGTCTGTTCCTTCTGGAATAGAAATAATGGTTTGGTTTTAATCCTGCATCATGTCATAAGGCATCTTGTAGGTCATGCTTGATGTCAAGGAAGCTGCCTTACAAGGTATCTAAAAGAGGTGTGGTTTTCCTTCCAGATGTTCTGCGGTAGCAGAGCTGTGTATTATGAGGTTATGCGGCAGCTGATGTGTGTATTATGATGTTTTGTAGCAAGTGATAAGTGTATTATAATGTACTGCAGCAGTTTAGATGTTATAAATGGTGGCTAGTATGATGTGTGGCAGTATGAGATGATGACTCGCAGATTGTTTGTATCATGAGATTTTACAGAGAGGCCGATTAACAAAATTTTACCCTTGGCCCAAAAAATACCATATTTTTGGACTATAAGACTCTTTAGCAAGAAAAAAAATCTTGCTCAAAAGTGCCTGAATCTTATAGTGCGAAGGTCAAGAGGATCCAGCACTGCCAGACCCCCTGTCGCTGTAGTGGAGATGGGGTGAAGCGCTAGCAAAGCATTTTACCACATCTCTGAGAGAACAGTGTCTCTCCGCCGCTCTCTCCCTCTCCTGACAGTAAAGCAAAAGGACCTTTCCAGATATCATTGGGTCATGTGACAGTCTCAAGTGAAATGACCCAGGAAGCAGGACTTTCATAACATGTTAGGAGATGCCTGTATTCTGTGTCCAGACTTGGTTTGTATATATATTAGTGAGTGAGTGTTTGGGGAGGTGTGTGTTTGTGTGAAGATGTAGCAGAGCTATCTGCGTGCATATTACAGAGCCATTTGCGTAGGAGCCATTGCAGAGATGTCTGTGTGACAACCAGGAAATTTCAATTGGTATGAATTTGGTTGAATTGTTTTTTTGGTACGTTTTTGAAGGGCCCCACCAAATTTTTAGCCCCTAGGCTTCCACCAGCCTTAACCCATCCCTGGATGGAAATAATGGTCTCTTTGATGAGAGGTGATATGCCAGAGAAGTTACTCAGAACAAGAAAAGAGAGAAGGTGCAGAACTAACTGCAGAGAACCCGCAACAGTTTACAATTAGAGTTCAGCAATGGGACATTTTGGATTTTGGCGCAAGGCAGAACAAAACAACTTGTTTCATGGTTTCGTAAAATAATACCGAGGTATTACATCAGTGAGGCACCCCTGAAGAAGCTGCGACCCGCAGCGGAACGCGTGGGGCCTTCAGTCCTGGGTTCTCACCGCCGTCTCACACCTCACGGTAATCATTGCTTGGGCACTGTGCCTTGTTGGTTTATTACTGCACATTATATTTCCAGGTACAGAGAATCTCTTGCACATGCGTGCTTTTTACCTTTTATTCACTGACTGGATTATATGTTGGATTGGCTTTCCAGCTCTTTACCGCAGACACATGTCCCATTCGTGTTATCTATATTCATTAGAGCTGTGAGATGGTGTTGTGAGACTCGGGTCCGGGTACCCCGACATTATCAGGTGTCGGGCTCCGGTTGTTCATTCACGGGTGCACTAGGGTGCATTCCTTTTTAATTGTTTTTATATACTGTTTGTCTTGCTGATGTTGTCTTTTTGTCCATTTTTCAATAAAGTGATTTTTTGTTTGCTACTGTACACATGCTCTCTTGTCCTCTTTTCGTAAAATAAATATGGCACCAACCTTTTCATTTTACATTAACTAACTGTTAGGTACTGAAACAAAAATACCCATTTAAGTCTGGTCTTCAGTCACCTGATTTTCAATGATATATTTGCAGACAAAATTTTCAAAATTTGCAGACTTTCTTTTCTTTAACAACAACTTTACAAAAAAGTTAACTATTTTTTTTACATTGTTTGCTAGTTTGTCTCACATCAGTCTTTAAAAACATCCAATAATACACCTACATTGGCACAAACTAAATGCCAAGTCAGAAACATTGCTGAAAGGAGTCCAGAAGTTGTGGTATGTTTTCCTGTGCCATGTCTGTTGTTTACTGCCAAAAAGGTGCAAGTAGATACATATGTCTAGACAGGGGAAAAGCAGTCTCAACATGGACTACTAAGTCACTTGCTGGAACTCCACGCCGACTGACGTGCTGCCCAAATATCTGTTTAAAATAATAATTACGACAAAAATCCCTAAACAAGATTCCGAGATTTAAAAAGAAAAATCTAGTGAATCACAAAATGTTCATTCCCTTTCTTCAAAAATGTTTCCACATAAACTTGCGTTTTCTTCCTGATACCGCAATGTTTGCCAAAATAAATCTTACAGAACAAGCTAGTTCAACATTTTAGTTGAACATCAGTCAGAAAATTAATCAGGCTTTATTTACCCTACATTCAACTATATTTTTGGTAAAATAAGAATTTTTGTCAAGACAGGTTCTCCCAGAACCGCATGTGTAGTGTGATCTGTTTTTATCATATGTGGATTTTTTTTTTTGTAGAACATTTTATAAGGATAAAACACAATTACTGGGATGTAGATTATCCTGGAAGCTGGAGCAATTGATTTCATCTGTCATTAAATTTTTTCTTGCGATCATATCCGAGAGCCAATTGCTATCATGTACGGTATGTTTTTGTTTTTTTTTTACTTTAATTCACTTTCATCACGATCCTCAAGGATATCATCTTATCTCATGCAACCCCTTTTCCTCATGACAGAGAAGGGCTTCTAAAAAAATCAACTTTTATCAATTCATTTGATAGTCAGCATCAAATACTACAATTGCCGTGCAGTATCTTCTCCAATCAAAAGAATGTACGGGGCAGTTTTGTCATGGCCGCCAGTTCCGAAAGATTTGGGGAAAGTCCTTTATAGGGCCATTGACGTGATACATGTCAATGTAACACATTGCAGCTTGTAGAACCTTCCTACGAGATAGGTGTGTTTGTTACTAATGGTTATTTAGCTTTAGACAGGATAAATACTATCTTTTTTAACCCTTTTATTCCTTTTGCACATTCATTTCCATCAGTTATTCCATCTTTATACTTTAAGTTTGTCCACAACTCTACACTGATACCTTACTATACTATATACTTTTCAACACATATGCCAGGTAAGCTCCCAACGTATCCACTAAGCATATCCATAATAATATATTGCCAGATGACATATAAAGTGAAAAACTCAAGATGGAAAAAAAAATGCAGCAAGCTATGTCTTTCCATCTTGCTCCCTCCTGCTTCGCGACAAATACACTCAGCAGAGGACAACGGGGGACTGATGCAAACCATTGCATCCATTCCAAGCCTCCGCTGACTGTATACTCAGGAAAGTCCCCTAGTGATGTAACTGTCCAGTAACAACACTAGAGAAACACCCTGAACGTCCCCCAGCAGCCAATCACTGGCTGCAGACAATGTTCACTCCTCCAACTGCTTTCAGGGGGGAGAAGGAACAGGATGAAGTATCCCACTGTATGTCCATGCCCTCCATAGTAAGGGGTATATTGGAAACCCTCCTGAATTATCTTTACAATGGAGGAACTAACCTAGATTTACAGTTACAGTATCTCTGGTTGCTTTCTCTTTATTGCCCTCCTACCCTAGAAAATAAAGGTTTTATGTCCTCTACTTACAGTACATAGATGCAAGTCCAAGAGGTAGATATATTATAAACGTCTGAGATGGAACAAACGTGAACAGAGATTAATATTCCACAGAAAACTATTTTATGAGATTCTAAGAAATTGTGATTGATAAGATTAAAAAAAAAATACATAAAGAAAAGCAAACAGTACTCACTCTAGAAAGCTGGTGATGTATTCCCTGCTACATGCCGACCAGGAGAAAGGGTTTGTGTTTGACGTAATGTGAGCTGCCATTAACTTTGCTGCTTCGTGACCTTTGGTCCCACATGAGTTTCCAATTCCATCATGATTCATGCCAAAACTAGAACATATGAGGAAGAAAACATGTGGAGATAAGCTGGTGTACTGTATAAAAAAGTATGACAAGACCATAAAAAAGAACCTCAAACCAGAAGCTGATAGTAATTATTTTCATCCCTCTTAAATTGTAAGTACAGGCGATCCCCTACTTAAGAACACCCGACTTACAGACAACCCCTAGTTACAAACCTCTGGATGTTGGTAATTTACTGTACTTTAGCTCTAGACTACAATAAGCAGCTATAACAGTTATCAAACTTTATTGTAAATCCTGGTTTTTATGACAATCCAACATTTTTAAAATCCAATTGTCAAAGAGACCAAAAGAAATTTGGCTGGGGTTACAATTATAAAATGTACAGTTTCTACTCAAATACAAATTCAACTTAAGAACAAACCTCTTGTACGTAATCTGGGGACTGCCTGTACTCAGTAACCAGCCTAAAGTGGGGAGTCAGCATTGTGGGAAGTCTCACTAGGCCAGAGACCTACGATGTGCCATTCCCGATGTCCAACAAAAGAAGAGAAGATCGTGGCGTAAAAGTGATGTTTCAGTAAAAAGCTTAATTTAAAAAAAAAAAAAAAAAAAACAGGTAGATTCGTAAAATTTGATGTTTCGGCTATGTATGTCACTGGCTTGTCGGAGGTCCTATAAAATCTAATCAAAGGGTACGAAAGCTTAAAGTGTAACCGTCATTTCAAAAAACTTTTGATATGTTGTAGGGCAGGTAATTTTAAGCCCTTTTGCAATTGGATTAGTTACCCGAATCTTGCTCCACCCTCTTGTATCCTGCGGACTTCCCCTAGATGTCAGCAATCTCACATATGTCTGTTACTATGGACATTCCGTCTTCAGAAAGGAAGGGAGACTATGGAGGGAGAGACACGCCCCCATCTCTCTCCCTGAAATCAGCTGATCACCTCATGTCTCACTGCTCCCAGCAGTCATGTGCAGGGAGAAGCCTCACTAATGTAGTGACCAAACACCTACACTTATCTCTCCTCAGCTTTCCCTACACTTGTGTATAAGCAAATAATCAACACAGACAGAAACTGAAGCCACCCCCCCCGCCCCCCATCACCTCACACTCCACAGGGAGTGGCAGGAGACACTCTCCAAGTCTTCAAGCTGTGCCCTCATGTGCTGTGCAGGAGTGTTACATAGATAGATAGATAGATAGATAGATAGATAGATAGATAGATAGATAGGATACACATAGATAGATAGGAGATAGATAGATAGATATGAGATAGATAGATATGAGAGAGATAGATAGATATGAGATAGATAGATATGAGATAGATAGATAGATAGATAGATAGATAGATAGATAGATAGATATGAGATAGATAGATAGATGGATAGCTAGGAGATAGATAGGTGATAGATAGATAAATATAAGAGATATATAGATAGATATTAGATAGATAAAAGTTACTTAATGAGGACCGAGAGGCAAAAAACTTTGAGGAATAATTCCCAGGGACACCTGGAGCAGAATGACGTATTTATTTATTTTTTTGTTTAGAATGACGGTTACACTTTAAGACCAAGCAACACCGAATCCCGTAAATAGTTGCAACGGCCAAGTTTACTTGATATAACGCAATTGCTGCAGCCAAGTAACACAGAACAATGGGGAAAATCAAAATGATGGGCAAAAGGCGCAAAATGGGGACTGAAGTACCAGGTAAGTAACGTAATTAAAAAAACTCAGAGGCTTCACTAGATGAGGCAAATGCATGTGTATTTCCCTCTTTACATGCCTAGGAGCTTAAGTTAATTAAAAATGAGTTATACATAAAAGGAACACTCATTCATGGAATAATACACTGTTCACTGTATTCCTAGAACCTAGAGTCTTGCTCCTCCCTTCAGGCCCTGCACAAGGTATAATTCAATGATTCAGCTTTGAATGGGGTTAATCCAGGGAATCATTAATGCACAATATTAAAAAAAAACTAAAAAAACTTCCTAATATGTGTTCAAATTACCTGCTTGTGGTTTCTTCTTGTGGTCCTTGGATATGTGATACAGGAAGAGTGTCACTAGCTATGACATCATGTCTCCTCATGTAACACATAAGACATGGATGGAGCCGTTTTACCCCTTCCAGTGATAGATAACTACAGACACATTACTGCAGGGGCGGGTTACATGGTAATTGCCCCTTGCCTTCATGTGCCCTGTTTTTTCAGAACCAGATGGATGGAGATATTCAAAATGGTTGTGCTTCGCTTGGCTTCTGACTGCAATAATTTGCCTAGACTGGGATGGGAAGGGACTGATGGTAGTGACGCAGGGAGGACCCGAGATGGAGAGAGCGAGGCGGCCATGTTATGAACCTCTACCCAGAGGTTTGGCAGTGGCAATAGTAAAAGAATTGGGCTCCCTACAAGAGCAGGCATAGCATGGAAAAGACAGGTTCAACTGGGTTTCAAAAAAAGTTAAAACGTTACTACAAATATGGTTGACATTGGCATTGGTCAAACAGGTACTTCACGTTATGAAGGGTCTGAAGCAAAAATGGTGACAGAATGACGGGTTTAAGTTTTCTTTGCGAACAGGCAACATGCAGAAGATGTAAGAGTAAAATGTCACCTTTTTCACAAGTTATGTCTTAAGATTAAAAAAAAAAAAAATCAATCACCCAGGTTGTGGACAGAATACATTATGATGAACATCCAGAGCTTGATTATTTCTCCGTACCAGACAAAACAGAAAGCTGCAGTCATAACATCCTGTGGCTCTGCCATACCAAGAAGGCAGACAGCTCGAGATATTCAAGACGCAAGACAGATTCTATCTTTGTGCCCACATCAGTAATTCCTCCATCAAACCTATAATTATCAAGGGGTGAACCGCATCTTCTTGTGGGTCCAGACTGTCATGTCACGCTGAACTCTAAATGCTAGTGGAACAGGAACAACTGTATGTCTGTGTGATGTACAGTGTGCGGCCTGCAGCTCAAATGCAGGTGTCACTGAAAAATTCCACAAAAATACCAACATTTGGGTAGACATACTTGGCATGCCTAAAATACACCAGAAAATGAGAACCTTCTAAGAGGAGACTGCTGAAAATAATATAGATGAATATATACCATATATACTCGAGCATAAGCCTAGTTTTTCAGCACAAAAAAAATGTGCTGAAAACCCAAACTCGGCGTATACTCGATTAAAAAAATATAGGTTTTACCAGGTTTTTGTGGTAAAATAAGGGGCCTTGGCTTATACTTGGGTCGGCTTATACTCAAGTATATGGTATATATGGTATATAGATGGCAATTTATCATGTGTCGGTGTATGGTGGAGGCCACTGCCCTGGATACATCAAGAAGCTTAGGCCCTGATAAATGTCCCTAATACAGTTTTTTTGTTCTTTTTATTAGGTTTTTTCACCATAGTATACTAGAGCAGCCAGATTCACTTCCGAGTGTAATGCCAGACACAACAAATAGAAAAAGGGGCCCTCTTTTAGAACAAAATAAATACAACCCCTTGTTCTAATCTCAGGCAACTCTATTAAAAGAGACTGTCTAGAGTGACACATATATAGCTTGCATGACGGAACGTGTTAGTGTGCCCCCAACATCCGATCACCAGTGCCCAGAACGAGGCCCTTTCACATGGCAAAGCTTTCCATATTGAACATTCCCTACACCCTTGTCTCTGCTCTTAGAGACCACTCTAGCATACGATCAGGAGACCACCAATGAGCGCACTTTCCGCAGCATTTGATATCGTGGTACACCA